>LPNX010158686.1:0-21146 GCA_001517045.1 Pseudotsuga menziesii | reverse complement strand
AGGCAAAACCACATGGGGAAAATCCTCCCTCAAGATAGGACAAGGCACAAAATTTGAAATATGTCTTCAACATATATTCATCTTCACTTTAATGAGCTGACTAAACTACTTTTGGATGAAGGACTTGCTGAAGAAATCATGAACTCCATGATCATGCGCTGGAGTGTAGAACCTGCAAGAAGGAAGAGGAGAGACTCCTTGTATCTCATCAACTGATGAAGTAGGAGCATTATCTGAATGCTTCTTTCTGCTGTAAAACTCTGATCTGCAAACATAATCTGAAATGGAAAAGAGATTTGTGCATACTCCTTTCCAAAGAGTACAAAAGTTGAGACAATTTATTTCACACCCAATTCCCTGAATAGCTGCAAAATTGTGATGTGAATCACATGTCAATATTCCAATCTGATGTAGCACCTGTATAGATCTGATATGAGGCTGATAAAAATCTGATATATCAGAAATATTAACATATGGAACAGCAAGGACAGAGTCTTCAATGGCTCCATGAGGATATAGGGCTAGACTAGGAAAATTATGAGCAACTGGGGAAAACTGATAGGTGTAACAATCTGAATGATGGATGGGCAGAATGACATGTTCACAATCTTCAAGAAGGCTCTGAGTATTGATGCCAAGAACAAATAAGGATATTCTGAAGCACATGAGATCAAGTATGGTAAGTGGTATGACACAAATAAGGCTTGATGTGGCTAAGCAAACATCCTGGAAGTCACTGGGTTGCGCACCATCAATGAGAGAGGCATGCAAGAGGTGTAAAGAATCTGGCACATAGATCTTAGAATCTAAGATAGGAGATTGAGAGAAAAATGAATGGGTTATAGGATAATAATCAATATCATCATCAGCTCCATATGTTACTTCTTTTTCATCAATAGTATCACAAGAAGAAAAATCACCTTCAAGAGACACAGAAAAAGATGGCTCTTCAATATTTGCTTCTTCATTGAAGGAGGAAGCATTCGAATGAAAGAGGGCAGCAGCAACATGAACTGTATGAGAAACTTATTCATCATGATCAACTTCATCAGATAATGTAGAGGCCAAGAGATCTTGATAAAGAGAACAAGAGGAGATGCTAGGTTCGCTCCATGCTTCATCTTCGATTTCCTGCAAACCAAAAGCTTTGTCCAAAATTTTCCAAAGCTCATATGGAAATTCAGAAGAATATATGAGATGATATATATCTGGATACATTCCCAAACACATAATTCCATAAGCTCTATCACAATTATTTATCCAATCAATCTTCTCTTCATAAGACTCAGGTTCACTCAATGCACCAATGGAGACATCAAAGAGACATTGCCTCTTCAAGTATGCACTCATCTTTGGATTCCAATCAGCATAGTTGAAAGGAGATAGTAGAGGAACTTTTGAATCCATATTGAAGTTGTTTATATTCTCTAAGAGATACTCTCTGCAACCTGCAAAACAAACTAGGAGAAAATCTTGTAAGCTAGACAAGCTCTTCTTCAAAGAGGGATAGGAGACTGGAAGCACTCCTCAACTTTGTAGAACTTGATAAAACTTGTAGCTCTAATACCATGTAGAAATAATAGATCAATGCTATGTGCAATGATGCTAAAAAGAAGCACAGGAAATAGATCTTGCTACTAAGAATTCTCACAAGCATACACAGGAAAATAAGAGAGAAGAAAAGAGACTGAATCACATGAATGAAGAGATGAATATTGGTGTGTATCCTTCCATTGAATAATTATGAATAATAGAGTACATAAATAGATCTTCCCTCATAGGAAATTCGAATTGTATGGAAATAACTCATAAAACTCAAAAAGGCTGACTTACCCAAATATAGCAAACCCCCATAGGTGGATAAAGCACTTGCTAAATCTATCAAGGACCTCACGAGTTGGAAAAAGCATGAGTGAGTTTTCAAGGAGATGGAAATAACATGATAATCCTAGAAAATGGAGAAAAACTAATGGAGGATGGGTTGGAAACAAAAGCTCCCAGTTTCCTAGTTGACTAGCTTTTATCTTATCCATAGAAAAGCAGGAAAAAGCAGAAAAAAGCAGAAAAAGCAGAAAAAAGAAGAATCTGCTATAAGGTCCTGCATACTAATTCTAGATGAACCTAGAATCAGAAATAACTCATTCCTAGGATATAGATGGCATGCATTGACTTTAAGGTGCCACCTAATTAAGCTAGTGGGTGAATAATTAATCAAATAATGATTAATTATTTTATCCTAAGTTGTGAGTGGGTTTAATATATTCCTACAATTCTTTGGAGTCATATTCTTTGGACTCTCCTGTTGGTTTCTATATTTTTTATATTTACCTTTACCTTTCTTTTAATTACCGGGTGATTGCGACGATTGTAGAGAATTCACCTCGGTGGAAACAGTAGGAGTCGAAGAAGTAGTAGGAGAAGAACTCTGCTACTTGGAAGGTTTCACTATGGATGGAGGTTGAATTAAACCTACAACACCATCTACATGAGTTTCAGCAGGTGGCTTGGTAGTATCAGTGCTAGGACAAGGATATTTAGGTATCAAATCATATAACATCCAGGGCTAAAAATAAAATAAGTATAAATATTGATCATGGATAATAGTATGTTCCTATGTAATGACACATCCCATAGCCACATCTCGGGAAATAGGGGCAACAATGAATTTTAAACCACTAAGATAGCAGTGGATATGGGATAGGGGACTTGATTAAACTTAGATATCTCCTCTACTCATGAATGTGATCATATATATGAGTGGATTTAGTTTTCCAAAGAGAAGTCAAGAGATCCATACAAGTTTCATAACAAATTGGTAGCTAGAAATGGGTAAGGAAGACTGTTACCAACAAATTAGAATCCTCAAATGAATGTTGTGGAAGTTCAATATACCACTCAGCAGTCACACAGGTCAAAGTCCTCTGGAAGATCCTCTAACATATAGAACCATCCATCAAGGAGTTTGAAGAACACCATATATGGAATATCACGACATGGTTTTTTGAATCTCCACCTTCATTTCCATCAAATTTTGAGATATTTGATGGTAACTTTGCTAGAATTGTTGGCCAAAAAGGGTTGTGAAGGATGGTATCATTTATCAATTTGGATAGGTCTAGAAAATCCAATCTTGTAAAAAATGGGATTTGTTGATTAGGTTGCAGGTAATTATAATATTGATAAGGTAAGGCTACCCTAGTGGAGCCATAGGATAGTTGAGGTTGACCATAGTAACCCACAAAATGTTGGTAGTTGGGAGTGTTTTTTCCAATAAATGGTTGTCCTTGGTTAGGTCCTGCTTGAGGCACATAGTAAGGTTGAGTTTGTTGATTGGTAACACCTGCAGGATAAGGGGCATATAAAGGATTATTGTATTGCGACCCACTAAGGTATTCATTACCAATATCGGTTTGTTAAGGTGGGAACCAAGCAGATGCAGGTGGTTGAGAAGAAGGACCAACAGGACCACAACCAAAAGTTCCACTAGATCCTACAGATGGAGGAGTAGGTGTCAAAACATTATGCAAAATAGGTACATAAGGTCCTCTAGATTCATGGGATGTGGAGGGTAAAGACATACTTCCAACATTTGGCAGACCCATGGAAGGAATAGGATAAGTTCTAAATGGATATTTTAGCACTGGATTTGGAGCAAACTGTGAAACTGTTGCTGGAGTGGTGAGTCTAGTGACCACTGGAGTAGCTGGAGAATTAGCTAAAATCAAACTAGAAGGGATATTCAAATATCTACCCATAATATCACTAGGCATAAGTTAAGGAAAATATCTTCTAGGGTTAGGGGTTATATCCATAGAAGAAACATTTGTGTCACAAGTAGAACTGAATTCAGTGATAGCTTCTCCTAAGGTAGTTTCCCAAAATAGAGCATTCAGACTAAATATGGGACAAACCATATCATCGGCTTAAAAATATCAAAACTAGCTCCTGTAGGATTTTGCATGACAAAACATGTATTTCGAGATGAGGGTGGTTCTGCTACAGGTGGTACTTGTTATCACCAAATGATTTTCCTATGGTTTTGGTAGGAGATCACTGGGGTAACCATTTCAAACCAATCATTAGATTGTATTCTAGCCTATAAAGTTAGATAGGGCCCTCTCTATGTCACAAACTCATTCACATATACATAGAGCTTTAACCATGTGATCAAAAGGCTAGATATATGATAAGAACATGATATTTGTAATTTTAAAGATGGTAAGAAAAACAAACAGGAAGTACCATTGGGTAATGGAGTCATAGCCTGAAAATATTCAAGGGGCCTAAAACAATAATAAGTGTTGATTCTCTTATGTAATCTAAGGAAATGTGGGTGTTATATTTAGTCTAATAACTTGATGTAATGATAGATTGAAATGAATAAATCCCAGTGAAACAAAAGGCACCTTTCTATGGATGAATCTCTTGGAACACGTTTGGTAGAAACAACAATAGATGATAATAACTAAAACAGAGCATCTATCTAATCATGGATTCCATGTTAGTCATTATACACACATAACAAATACAATTTTTTATATAAGGAGCATCTAATAAGGACAAATTCCTTACATACAATCTAGAAATTTATTTGAAACAACGCACATACATGGAAATATGAAATACAAGAAAACACAACTAAACATGGAACAACTTGATGAATCTCAGAAAACTCAGACAAATACTTTTCACTAATACTTCCAAGAAAATGACAGAGATAAAAAACCCAAGCACAGAAGGATTCTGAATGAAATATCCAACCCTTTCTTCCTCTATTGAGGTTACACTTATAGTTTGATTTTCCTCTGATATGTATCTCGAAACATGGCATCAAATTAGTTACAAAATGGGGATAAAACCCGAATGATCATGTTGAAACCTGAAAACCTTGAGGTGGCATATTTTCCATGATTTTTATACAAATAAGGAAAGTATGTGATGATGGGTGTGCTTGATTAAAAAACCAATAAGGCATCTAGGACTCATGCTCGCTTGTGGAAAATGATGGTTTAGAGCACTGCCAATGACCTCATGCTGAATCAACCTTGAATTGTTCCTCCACATCAGTGCTGAAGGAGGATTCCTTCATTGCATCACTCGTTCTTGTACAAATTCCCCTTTGATCCTCATCATGATTTGGCATGCAATGTGTATTTTTACCTTCCCAAATTTTCGACCACTTTCCACTGATCTATTTTCGGTGAGTCCATAGAGGATACCTCCTTTGCTAACACCTGCAACTCCACATGGTCCATATATGATAAATCTAGAAACTTTGCACATGTGGCTCTAAAAGTGAACACCATATCAAATTCATCTGCTAGTTTTTCTATAATGGTCTTTCTTGCTATGGATTGCTTCATATCTGTGAATTGGGAGTGGTATTCATTGCATTGGATCAACTTGTCATGATACTCTTTGTGTAAAAACCTACCACCCTTTTCTTCTAGAAGAATGAAAGCCCCATATTCACGAATGGATTGAAAATTTCTATGAAAGACATGACTTCATGTTTAATGATATCAATTGTGTCTTCAATGGTATCTAAATGGTGGTGATGGTTTACCATATTCCTTGCCTAAGTGATGACCAAAATCCTATCTATTATGTGGGATGCTCTGAGCTCTTCTTCTATCAATCCATTGAGAAAGTATAAGGAATTTTCGGCATACTGAACATGATTTTTATTTAGCCTTTCCTTTACTACTTTAACACTTTGCTTGTCTGCTTTAATATCCTTCTCCTTATCCAAGATATAATCCAGGTATGGCCTTAGTTTGGTATCCTCTATTATGAGTGCATCCCATATGATATTTTTGGCATCCAGTCTGTAAGATTACTATTCAATCTCTCTTTCTCCTTTTCTAGCTCTAACAACTCTGAATCTTGGATCAACTAAGCAACTGAAATCTTTAGCTTCTTCTTTAGTAGTTGAATGTTATTTTATTTTTCATTTAATAGATTTTGTGTGCCATCTACTTTATCATCTTGGTTTTCAGGAAACAAAAAGTTTGTCTAAAGCTTCTTGATTTGGGACTTTTGGGACCTATTCTCTACCTAATATTTTCTCAGTTGATTTTCAAATCTACTCTTGCTAGTCTACGACATGGATATCTTGAGATTTGAGTTCAACATACTAGTATGCATAATGTCCCCTGTCCTCTTATGGAGGTGGATCATATCTGGTATAGGGATATCATCCATATTTATCCTCATCTCAGCTAATTTGTTCCTAGAGGATATAGCCATATTCAATGTATTCTCTTATGATCTTTGACAGAAACCAGAGCTACCTCTTGACCACAGGATTTCCTCACCTCTATGGACAATTTCATGGATTCATTCATGGTGATGTCTTTGTTTTCCTTGTAATTGTCCAATTGCTCAGTCTTGGACCTATATCTTTTTGTTGATCCTTCAGGTGTCTGGGAAAATTCATATTCTTGAACCTCAAAGGTAGGTTCTTTTACCTTTACCTATTTTTTCCTAGCTTTACCACTAACTTCCTATACTAGTTTTCCTACCTCATCCAATTTCTGCTTCTTTGATGTGTTGGTTGTGTCCTCCTCCTCTATGCCCATGACATCAGAGAAGTCCCTTTTGTTAGTGTTCTCAGAGACACTACCCATAGGTGTGATATTCTCTGCTACTGGGCCCAATATTGATGTTCCAGGTGGAGGTGAGTTGTTTCCCTGCATTGGTGAAGTAGATTCTTCTTCCATACCATCATATCCATGTTTTTTCTAGGGGTATTCTGACCAATTTGCATCCTCAAACAGGTCTTCCACCTATTGGTGTTCAAATTGCTTGCTTTTGTTGTATTTCCTTATGTTTGAGATGATGTGATGGGGATCATAATTGATGGAAACTTCAGCTAGGAAATCCATCCCTGTTACTAGAATTTCTATCAATGAAATAAAATATTTTTTTTAAATGACAAATGGACCTATGTCCCAAGGAGATTTAATATCCTTGAAATTCAGAAAATGCTCATTTTCCACTATGAGCCTTTTCCTGATAAACTCCAAAGAATACACTCTAAGGGTCAAAAAGGAAAGAAGTACAAAGGGATTATGCACAAACCCATATAGCCTTATCAATGTGCTATGTTATGATAAAAAACAGTCCCTAATTCTCTTCTCATGGGACAATTGCAAGGTTTCTCTGATCTGGGGTAGTACTCTAAGAAGCCTCAGCTGGAAGAAAGCACTATAGAATTGTGACATCAAGAAGTTCATGAATTTTCTATATTACCTTCTTATTTCATTTGTGATTTCCATTTAAAGTAACTGCAGGTTCTCTTCATTGAAAGACACAAACATATTCAATGGGAAATACTGGAACCTGAAAGTTCTTGTCTTGGGAAATTCTACTACCTAAGAATGAAGATTCTCTGCTAGGAGCTCATCAAACTTGAGACAAGAGGACTTGGATGACTAACCAGACTCCTCCGAGTCAACCAAAAATGTAATCAAGGTGAACAGTAGGATCATTATGGGATCGGTGACATATATATATGTGTCCATACCTAAAAACTAACACATTAGTGTTAATACGCGCTGTGTTTCTTCATTAAACTAACCAACATCTACAGGGTAAGGGAAATTCTTTAGATTGGTATCAGGCTTGAAACAAGATTTATAGAATGCCTCTTTCTTTTCCATAGTTGAATCCCTAAATCACTGGACAATGCTTTCTTCATTATATTCTTTGTCCTTTTGACTAAATTCTATAGTAGCTGATAAGGAAATTCTGATGATGAGAGGGATGACTGGGCATAGTATTGTTGATTTTGATACATCCATAATTACCCTCTCATGAGAGGAATAACTAGTGGTTCACCAGTTGACAAAATCAGGGAAATTTAGGGTTTGGTCTATGGAAAAATGGCGAAAGAACAACTTGTAAATGTCATGCATGTCTATTCCTTAGCCCCTAAGAAATTTAAGTTTTTTTTTTCACAGTTTCCACGGGTTCATTTAACAATATGGTGTCGAAACTATCTGAATCCCTGTCTTTAAAGAGCTCCTCAATCTTGTAGTACTCTAATTTTTGGGTCATTAAATATTCTTTCTCAGCCATATTTTATACTAGTATAGTGTAGAAACGTGGCCTACTTGGTCTCTTGAAAAATCAAATTTTTCATCCAAGATTCTTTCTTATCACATAATTCTACTCTCGCTATCCAATGAATAGAATAATACAAGTGACCTAAATTCAATTGCACACATTTGTTTTATATTATTCTTCTCTGATATATCAATTGCGCCTTCTTTGGTGGAAACAAATCTTGTCCATTCTTCTTTCCCTCCTCCATCCTGGACCCTTGATCATGATTTATTTAAACCATTAGTCTCTTTTCTCTAGTATATCGTCCTTCTTATTTTCCCTTTAGCTTCAATCATCGAAATGCATCTTCATCATAGATCTTAACCATGTCTTCAACGAAGTTGTCAAATTGTGCTTCCTCCAACACATTCTACTAATCCCAACCACTCTTTTCTGTCATGTACCTATCAATAGTGGAATCAATGTCAACCATATATCAAGATCTATCACAGATATTGGTTGTTGAATCTTGCTCCCCATACCAAATTACGTTGACCTCGGTCCTTACATCCTGCTATGAAAGTTGTGGTAATGGAATTCACCTTCATCATAGATCATGACAGAGTGTTGATCTGAGCCATATAAACTTGTGAGGTCTACAAAATTCCATTGATATGAGGAGCTCATTTTCCACATGCATATTCTATCAACGGAATCGACCTCCATCATAGATCTTTCTTAGTAGTTGATATAGATTGTTGAAACATTCGCCTCCTACCGAATTTTGTCGATCTGAGGATCTCATTTTCCACGTTCATGTTCTATCAGTGGAATTGACCTCCGCTATGGATATTGATTGGTCGTTCATCTGGACTATTGAAAAATGTGGGGTCTACTAAATTTCGTTGATCTCAGGAAATGTTTTCCACATGCATGTTGCAGTAGTGGAATTCACCTCCATTGTATATCGTAAGGGATCCTATATCTAGGATGTAGAAACTTGTGGGGCCTACCAATTTCCATTGGGTTGAGAAATTTATTTTCCTGTGCTATTTGCATCTGTGGAATAGATGTTGTTAGTAGATCTTCATCCTAGTGCTCATTTGACGGTCCCTCCTCCTTGCACGTTAAATCCTTTCTGATGATCATTATATCCCTTTTGACCCCATATCTTTCTCTAGCAGAATCGTTCACAGTCGTCAATATCCATTGACCCTGATCCACACCCTCCATAGCTAGATGGACATAACCTTTGAGCATTTTTTCATATTTACATCCTCCATATAACCAGACCTTATGGAAAAAAATTTATGATTCAGTTTTTATTAACAAGGTAGGATTCTGATGGAACATGCTCGACTCTCTCTCAGTTCTCCTGATATAGAAACTCCATCCCTGCCCAATATTTTCACTAGCTTATCCCTTTGCAAGGGAAATAAAGCAGATGCAGATGTAGAAATTTCCTAAAATTTAGCACAAGTGCTAATAGCGGCTCCAACTTGGGGATTCTATCTTCCCTTTGAGGTAGCAAATAACCTCGTAGACTAAGTCCTTGATCCCTTTGTCCCTATGGTGCTTGGGAGATCTCGATGTACTGCAGGTTTCAACTTCGTGCCAAAACTTGTTATTTCAAAATTCAATATAGTGCCTTTAACTTCAAATATAGAAAGAAAATAAAATATATTCAAATGACATCCCATCCCATGGACCTTACAACCTTCACCTCAGTCCTCAAATGGACCATAAAGCTATCCATACATGCAAAATAATAAACTACATGGTATATAAAATGACATGGAAAGTGTAACATGCTTCAAAGAATGTAGTGTTTGAGGAGCCTCCCATTTATAGGAGCTCTTGATACTAGACCACCCTCCATCTCTTCCAATATGTAGGAATTTTTTCCTCTGAAAGCTACGATTTTGTAAGGGCCTTTCCAAAGGTGATCAAATTTTCCATGCTTTCCCTTCTCTTCATGGGGTGCATACCATAGTCAAACAACATTCCCCATCTGGAAATATCTTTCATTTTGTCCTAAAATATCTGAGTTCTATAAAAAATATGCTCTCTTTGCTGTTGCAGTTCAACCAACTGATACATCCTCCTCT
Organism: Pseudotsuga menziesii; assembly: GCA_001517045.1. Lineage (NCBI taxonomy): Eukaryota > Viridiplantae > Streptophyta > Pinopsida > Pinales > Pinaceae > Pseudotsuga > Pseudotsuga menziesii. The sequence goes on along the minus strand of LPNX010158686.1, from coordinate 10,989 downwards.
GAGTTGGGTGGTTTTCAACATCTTCTTCTTCTAACAATCTCATCATAGGTAGGCTATGAGAATTAGGAAATATTACCTAGGAGACTTAAACTAGATCAAATGGTGAGGTGCCAATGGATTTATTCACACTCATTATGTCATCCCACAAAGCATGGATCAAATTTCTGTGCCAAGACTTTTTGTTGACCTACAACAACTTCTTGATGATCCTAACTAGGATCTTGTTTAAAGATTCTGCCAACCCATTTCCATGTGGGTAATGGGTTGTGGAATTCCCAAGTTGTATGTGATATTTGAAACAAAATTCAACCATCTTATTTGGATTGAATGCAACAACATTGTCAGTGATCAGCTTTCTAGGAACCCCAAATCTTGAAAAAATGTCTTCCTCTAGAAACTGCATAATCACTATCTCAGTGTCCTACTTAGTTGGGACGGATTCAATCCATTTAGTGAAATAATTGGTGGGGGTGAGGATTCACTTGTGCTTTCATAAGGAATATGGTTTTATCTCTACAATGAAATCCAATCCCCATTGTTGTAAAGGGGCCTCAACATGTATGGGAAATAGGTGCAATGGAAAAATATTACTCCTTCCTTCAAAGATCTCACATTTATTGCAAGCAACAACGTCCTTGTGAGTATTAGAAAAGATAGTGGGCTAATAAAATCCTTCCCTCATGATCTTATTCATAGTGGCCTTCCAATAATCATGATCTTCACATTCCCCTACATGAAATTCTTCAATGAGCTTCTTAGCCTCCCATTCCTCCACACAGTATAGCAGGTCCTCCTAGATCTTTCTAATATAATTTCCCATTTAAGATGCAGAATCTTGTTGATTTTTGTCTAAGGAACCCGACCCTTGTTTTGTCCATATTTAGTGGATCTTGTAGATGTTGCAATACAAATATTATGTCAGCATACCATGGTGATGACATGAAATGTTCAACCACTTGTTGCTCTGGTTGCTCCTAAGGGATTTTCCCTTCTACTGACAATTCAGTAATCATGTGCAGAATTAGAGCATCACATTTATACTTTTCCATGAGCTTGTCTAGTCCCTGACCTTTAATCAGTTTGGTGGGCTTAATCTCCAAGTAATATTACGTAGGAATGCTATCAATTTTCCTCTTTGTCCCTCAAGGTCTGGTTGGGTTAGAATATCATTTACTGCACTGGTGGGGACATGAGCAATAACATGAGAATGTAGGATGTAAACTCAGAATTCCTTCAAGGCATGCACCAGAGAATAAGCATGTTTATCCAGGATGGTGTATTTCAACGGGGAATCTCTCAATGTTTTACTATAGAAAGAAATGTGTTTCTCATTTTTGTCATGATTATTTTGTAACAATACTCCATCCACAGTGTGCTCTGAAACAAATGAGAATATGAGGAATGAGAAGTCACAGATTGCAAGAAAAATGGATTTAGAAATGGCATTATTTATATCTTCAAAGGATTTTTTTTCTTCAGGCGTCCACTTGATCTCTTTATCCTTTCCTAGCATGTTATTTATACACCTTACTATCTCAGTAAAGGAATCAACAAACCTTCTCAGAAAATTCACCTTCCCCCAAAAGTACTGAAACTCAAACTTGTTCCAATGGAGCTCAATTTTATGAATTGCCTCAAATCTCTTTCTACCTATTTTGATTCCTTATTGAGAAATTATGCTCCCAAGCAGCTTCCCTTCTTTCATATAAAATAACAACTTCCTCGGATTCAAGGAGTGTTGGAGCAGGGCCTCGCAGCTACAGGAAAAGATGTTATTTTTGGTAGAAGATGGACAATTTTTGGAGGAAAGAAAATTTTGGTGATGCCGATAAGCTAGCGATATAAGAGATACGATGTGATAAAGGTACAATGTCATAGCGCATTTCCCACCACGGATCGCGGGCCGAAAATCGTGGCGGTCGAAACAAGGAAGTCAAAGGAAACAGTACTTGAAGCAACCGAGAAGAGAGATCAACCACTGCATTTAAGGCAGCGATGATGACAGGAGGGCTCAAATACCCTCATAAATGGAGAAGTAGCAATGAGAAAAGGTATTAAAGATAAAGGATAGAAGGGGAGAGACCGAGGAAGCGGTGCCCATACCCGCGATCAGTGCCAAAAATCACAGAAGAATGCAGGAAGCTGCGGTGTGACCAGTAAGCGGCAGTTCAAAGTACAGATAGGCCGACTATCACAGTTAGGGTTTTGGGTTACTGTTGGGATAGGCCCACAGTTTTGTATCATGGTGAGACCTTCGGGCCACCTATTTAAGTATGTATTTTTTATTATGAAGGGTTGGTTGGTTGGTTGGGTTGTTACTAGTTGTCGTCAGTATTGTGAGACATTGAGGAAGAGTCGAGATCTGGTTCTATCGTTAAATCTGTAGTTATATTACTGTAACCAGTGGCTGGCTCCTTGAGCATGAATGTAACAATCTACAGGGATTAAGAGAGAGAGAGAGAGAGGAAGGGTATATTGTAAGAAGAAAGCATTATAGGAAGAGAAGAGATCTAAGAGAAGGGCTCCCAGCTGTGTGCATGGAGTTTCCCAGAAGATCTCAAGCTGCATAAGAGGTTGCAGCAGAACTGTGTTCACTCTCTCATGATATAATATAAACATAGTTCCTGTGGATGTAGCTTCCCCCCTGGAAGTGAACCACGTAACATCCGTGTGTTGTGTGACTGTTTCATGTGATTGTGTTCTACTTATTTGCTATATGTTATCCATTACATGAACTTTGCTTATCAGTTAATGAATGTATGTATTCTATCCTTCAGTTTACAGTAACATAGAAGGTTAAATGTGAGTTGAACGTGTCAAGTATTCTGTATATGAGTTTATCAGTGCTTGATTCATGACAGCTAACAGTTATAGTGTTAAGTGACTTCTGTATATTTAGTTCAGCGAGTTGAGCGTAATTGATGTTAAGTGTGTTAAACTGCAGGAGCTTAAGTGAAGTTGTTTAACACCCTAATGAAGGTTAAATAAGTTATTATACCCAGAGAGGAAGCCTCTGGACCTTGAGAGTTGATGAGCATATTGAGTCTTACTGTAGGAAATATCGCAGCATAGAAAGACGATATCGCACTGTCGGGGGAGCTGTAGTGTGAGATATCGTAGGTTAAGAGTTGAGTAGAAGAGAAAGTTTGCGCATCATCCTAGAAGCTGCGATGCGATAAGAGTCAGTCCCATAGCAGAGTCAGCTAGGGAGAGAGAAACAGCCCTTGCTGAGAGATTTAGCTGGTTAATTAGAGTCAGAAGGACCTAGGATGCTACAGAACCTAGTTGAGGAAGCTTTATTTTTCAGCAACCCCATCTAGGATCACTTTGGGTGAGACTTCAGCCCATTCTACGGTTTGTTTCCAAAACGACCAGTGAGCTAGGGGTTTTGTTGGTACAATAAAGTAAACCCAGGTCTGCCCAGTAAGGCCAATAAGGAGATGTCAAAATTTCTGCATTTTTCGAACATTCTCAACAAGTGTGCAACGTGTTCTTCATCATACTTTGAAAAGATAGTGATATCATCCAAATAGATGAAAAAAATCTTTTCCTTTTCGTTACCGAAATCTATGTCCATGGCTTGGTGGAAGGTTTCCCCTGCATTCATGAGTCCGAATGGAATTTTTGCATACATAAAATTTCCCCATGGTGTGGTGGAGGGTATCTTATCTTGGTCTTCTGGGTGCACCATGATATGATTGTAGCTGAGTATGTTGTTAGGAATTCTCAATCAGTGCAGACAATGCTTGTTCCTCCGTAGAGTAAATCACAAATACAGAACAAAAAGACACAACAACATATCCTTCCCTTAAACAATCAAATTAACTAACATGAAATACAATATACCTCAAGCTTGGATGTCATGTCTTTTCTCCAAAAGTCCCTTCAAATGGATTAGTACCTGCAAGGAAAATCAAAAGACAACAAACAAGATAAGGGTATCATGATAGATTGACTATTCATATTAATGATCAAGGAATCTAATAATATCTGATTAAAATCAATACATCAAATATAGGAAAGGGAAATGTCTTTGTATTAATTATGGATGAGAAAGAAGTACAACAAAAAATACTTGATTTCGATGGCTTCAATCTCAACAAGAATGTCTACAATCCTCTAATATCTATGAAGACCTCTCCAACCATAAGCTAACTCTACTTTTCCTTTGATTCATACTTCAAACTAACAGCATAAGGGTGATTTTTCTGGCCTCCTTCACTCTCATCATGAAGTCTTTATTTATAGTCCTAGAACTCAAGAGATGACTTGGAAAAAGGATAGAATGAGATCCCTATAGGCGAGGGAGGTGAATGCCACCTCTACCAAGAATATAGGATCTAACCCCATGGAGGATTCCACATGGAAGCTTCCAGAAACTTTTTCTCTCATTTTCTGACCACTAACACTCTTAGAAAAATTGACAAAGGCATCGATATAGGGTTTTTTCCAAAGAAAGGAGACAATGACGCTTATGGGTCCACTGAGAGAGGCGCCACCAGTGCTTTGTGTAAAAAACATGAAGGCACTATCCCTTCTAGGTATGGGAAAAAAGTGACCAAGGTGACTCAAGCCAAGCTTGCTGGGAGGTTGAAAGGCAATGTGAAATTCTCCTGAAGGCTTAGAAGCAATGTGAGATTTCTAGGTGCAACATAATGCCCCCCAAAGTATGAATCTAGAAGGAAGTGATAGTTGAAATAGTTTGAAAGTTTTCTGTCTGATACAGAGGAAAAGAGAGACAAACTCATAGAGGACCAGTAACTGACTTTATCCAAACCAATCAGAGCTGTGGACCAATACACTGCAGATCTATGATGATGACTACATCATGGCTACTAATGATACACTATATATCCATGAACAACTGCTATAGGAGGTAGGACATAGCTATGGAACATACAAAGTAGATCCATGTCTCCTAACCTCAAATACAAAACACATCCACCAAACATACAATGTGGATCCTTGTCATGAATTAATAAATGATCTCCAAACGCAACTTGAGCATAGGAAATGATGATGAAAAGCCTAACCACTCAGGGTCTTCATTCTAATCCCTAAACAATATGATTCTAACCATGTGAATAGATGTCTTAACATCAAACATGGCAGAAACCACATTGATGTCAACTGTTAACAAGTGTGAGGGAAATCACCATTGATGTCAATGATCCCCAAGGTATCTTAGTACATTCTCTAAAGTGTGAATAAATGTTTTGAGATTGAACACTTGAGAGAATTTTCCAATCAGAGGTCATTGATAAAAACCTACTGTTGAAAATGAGAAAACCTGCCATTGAGGCATGCAGGTTTCAAGGTACTTTTCATGTTTCTAGGTCTAATTCATGGATAATGATTTGAAGTCGACATGAATAGAATTATCACAGGAGGGCCAAGATGATTTCCACATCAGTGACACGAAACTAGGAACACAAGTTTATTTGAAGTAACGGGATTGACTTAGATATGACTGACACTTAAGGACAAGTGAAGTTATGGATGAGTTATTTTTCTGGGAGAGACATCCATTGAACAATTTTGATGGCACGACACATGACCTGGAAGCATTGACTTGAAATAAGAATAGAACCAGGTGTAATGCAAGGAATATGACAAATAATTCTCTAAATTAACTCAAAGGAGTCAGGTGACTCACAAAAGTGGATCGACTTAAAGACAAGATGAAAGCTCAACTATTTATATATGCCAATGTAGATAGGTGCCATGTTCAAAGGTGGACTATAGATTACTACCATAAAAAAAAATGAAAACCATTCCCCTTTCCTTTAATCTCCCCACCTCGAAAGGTGAGTGCCTCTTTTTGTTTTTACGAGTCCAAAGAGGGTATAAAACACTCGTTAAATATCATCAAATGAAAATTCCATTCTCATATTTTTCATGAACTTGAGAAAGGAGGGGTTCATTCCCAAATAGGTCCCTTCATCATTTTGTTTTACGATTCCGATGGAAGAAAACTCATTTGTTGTTTCATATTTAGAGAGTTTGAAATGACTAAGAAGACTCCAAAAGGTCATTTTTTCGTATGATTTAGTCCCTAAAGACTGAAAAAGTATAAAATAATTCCTTAGAGAAATATTCCAGTCATGATTGGATAGAGTGTTCCTTTTTTGTAAATATTCCCTCTGAACTAAAAAAGAGATAACCTACCATTGGAGAGACCACTGTTCAAATACTTTTGCAAGTATGAAGAAGACAAGTACTCAACTATCTTTTCACATTTTAAGAGTACGAAAATAGTTTAAAGAGGACTCTATTAACCGTTTTCATGTTTCAATCCATAGCACGAAAAAGTAATAAACTAAGTTCAAACCACTTTTCATGTTTTAACTAGAGCGTGAAAAATGAAAAGTAAGCTCAACACCATCTTACTGTTTTTAATGAGCTCGAAGATCAGTTGAAAGAATGCTTGAGGTATCTTCTTGATTTCTTAACGAGATTGGAACAAAATAAGAACTATGCTCAAAACATGGTTTCATTTTTATGCAAGCTTGAAACCAAAAGGTAAACTATGCTTAAGGAAACCTACTTGACTTTTTAATGAGCTTGAAATAGAAAATAAACTATGCTCAAAAGGTCGTTTCATGGTGTTAGAACTAAATTCATTTTTGTCGGAATTGGTCTTATTTCCTTCAAAATTTTAAGTCTTCATGGGTGATTGAGTTGGTTTCCAAATTTTTCTCATTAAGATATTTCCAAGTTGGCAAAGAAGAGAAGTTAAAGGAATTTTAGGTAAAAAGAGAAATAAATTTTTCACAAGTGGGGCAAAAATGTTATTAACTTTTGAATGAAATTTATAAAATGGGTTTTATAAACCTATTATTTTATTTATATTCAAACTTATATAGTTTTGGATATTTTTTCCAAAGTAAAAAAGAAGCTCTTATTAATCCAATGGCTAATGTAAAAAGTGAAAAATCATCAACAGGTATTAGTGTTTACGGAGACTAAAGTTGTGAGGTGGTTAAATTGGAAAGGTGGTAGCGGAATTTAAACCACTTTCCACGTGGTAACTTTTGGTGAATTATATGGATAAAAATGGTTTAAGAAAAACAACTCAGTGAAGGCTCTAGAATAGACCATTATGTAAAGGTGCTACAGATTGGGAGCAACAAAGTCATCTTCAGAGGGAAAATGTTCAGATGTCAAAATGACTGCTCTAGTCATCAAATTAAAATAATTGTTTACATCAAATGAATATTAATTTTGCAAAACTGGGAGAGGATTTTCTTTGAAACATACCTATCCACAATAACCTCTTTCATTTTTCACACAGGTGGTATGGTTTAGCAGCAACAAAGTCAGTTGTACAGGCCATTTTTCATGTTTTCCAAAGGACTATTTCAGCCATCAAATTCAAATAATTGTTTTGGACAAATGGAATTTAATTTGAAAAAAATGAGAGAGGTTTTTATTCCTAACAGTCCTATAATAAAAAACCTCTTTCATGTTTTACACAGTAATCACAAGTTGGGAGAATTTAAAATATCTTCACAGGTCATTTTTCCAGAAATCTACAATTTTATTATTTCATTCATCAGCTTCAAAGGAATATTTCAATGATGTTGAGATGATTTTGGAGACATGAATACATGGGTTTTGTTGGGAATGTGTCCAGTTACAAAAACCTCTCCTATATTTCACACAGCTGTCACCATTAGAGATATGCAAGAGAAACATTGTTGTAACTGTTTCTATTTTTAGAGTTCAGTTAGGTTTTGAATTCAAAGTTAGGTAGAGTTTATTATTATATAAATTAAAATGTAATTGATAATTAAAAGGTGAGAGTATTTTCAAGAGAAGAGAGGCTCTACATTGTAATGGCTTCAAGTTTTCAGTAAATGAATGAAATTTGCAGAGGAGGAATTTAAAATCTTTTTCATGTCAGAGATTCTTGTGCCATCTTTTTCTTCAGTAAGTAATTTCTTTATGTGATTTTTTATCCTATTTCCCACTCCATTTTGTATTTGCTTTCATGCTTGATCATTATTTTTTATGGGCTATAATTCATCCTGCATGCTCTAGGTCCATTGTTCAAGCATTTTCAAAATATTTTCTTCTAAAGTCTTGCAGAATTCACCCTAGAGGTGCTCTGTTTGATGGAATGTCTCCCTTTGTCTAATAATCAACCTGCTAATACTTCAAGACTGAGGAAATGGTTCCTACCTTGCCTCTATTGATAAAATTTCAAAACCCTACCTCTCGTAATCTATTTCAGATCTGATTATTTGTCCCATCAGAAATCTGACCTTCTGATTGTCTTTGATTGAATATCTTGAGTATAAAAACTTTGTAAATAGTGAGAGATCCCTCTCTGATTGTATTAGGTCAGAAATACATTCTAAAGTGGTTTTTGTTGTTACCTTAGGATCTACCTTTCACAACCTGGGTACATTCTGAGTGTTAACAAATTGGCGCCATTGTCAGGGAACGAAGGTTCAAATCTTCCCTGGGTATAAACGACATACTTTCAAATTTGATTGTTGATGGTGAAGAACAGTCAGATATCAACAAGGTTGTGCATCTTTCACTTGGCGACTTCGTCTTCGAAGAATCCAGTTTTCAGAATTACTATGGCGACTCCACTGTCAAAAGATTGTAAAGTTTGAAGAGTTGATTCAATATATTCATTTGTCAAGATGAGTTCTTTTTCTGCAAGGTATGCTCCTATGAATCATGGTCACATTCCTAGTTTTCCAAACCAAACACCTAAAGTGGATTGGCAAACAGGTCTTCCAAAGTTTAAAGATCAAAAGAATGATGATGCTGCCCTTCATTTGGTTAGATTTCATATGCATATACATAAGCTGGGAGTTAAATTGCATGCGGATTCTTTAATGAAAATGTTCATGGCTACTTTAGAAGGAGATGCAAGGTCATGGTATGAAGGGTTACCATCAGAAATTTTATTTTCCCTTACTGATTTTCATACAGTATTTCATGAACATTACAAAAACCAATACCCCTTCTTGTTGTTGGTTCAAGATTGTTGTATGCATGTTAAAAGTTTCATTGAAAATTTGGAAAAATTGTATGGTGATGATGATTTAATGGATGAAGAGCTTTTATAAATTTCATATGAGAACCCATTTCAAAAAAAAGAAACACAAATTAGCTATCTTCACATTCAAGAAAAATCTCAGCAGTTAATAATTTCTTCCTCTACTGAAAGAGACATGAGCCAAAACTCTGATTCAAGCAGCTACATTTCTTTTCCTGAAGTAGATGATAATTTGCAGCAGTCTTGTCAATCTTTGTGTGACCAAGAAATAATTTGGGATGTTCAATCAAACCCTTCTTCATATTATTCAACTTCTGAAGTTTTGTTTCAAGATGAGGCTACTTATTCCCAATCAGAAAATTCCTATTTGCAGCAGCAATTTCCTCTAAGTTCCAATGCTTCTGTGGGTGATTACATAAAGAATTCTGATTCTGCAAATTTTCAATCTTATAGTCCCTCCACATATTTATTTTCTGAAAATACAATTAAAGAGAAATCAGCCCTTGGATTAGAATTGGAAAAAAGATATGAGCATGATGTGAAAGAAGAGGGTTATACTCTTGATGTTTTTTCTGATGATTGCGGTCAGCTTGTTAAAAATTATGTTAGTGATGGTTTTAAAGAAAATTTTAGTCTACTTATATATAATGAAAAGGAAGAGCAATCATGCCATCAATATCAGTATGTGAAAGAACCAACAGTGTGCAGTAAACAAAGGGATCATAAAAAAGGAGATGAGAACTCTCAATGGGATGTTTCTTTAAATCTTTCCAATTTAGAAACATTTTGTCAAGAAGACATCTTTTTGCTTAATCTTGTTGAAGAAAAAAATGATATTCCTCTTGAAGTGCTTGAGAAGAATGGAGTTGTAAATGTAGAAATATTAAATGAAGTTGCTGATATATCATTGAAAAACAATAATGAGAATTCCTTTCAAAGATCTTCCAAAGATCGGTTTGACAGTATGCAAGAGGAGTTACTTTTTGGACAGCCTTGTCATGACAAACAAGTGATTGAGTATTTTGAAATTTGTCATGCTTTTTATGATCCAGTAGCAGAGTATATGGATAAATTTTTTAGATGGAGTAGTTGGTTATATGTTTGCAGCAAAGGACAAAGTTTTCATCATAACCTATTGCTATTTTTTTCTTATGTTTTAATTTCGATCAAGCATGAGGAAGAAATGGAGTTATTGGATAAATTGCTTGATTGGATTCATTGGAAGTCAGATTTTGCTTGATTAGGAATTTGTGCTTAGTTAAGTAGGATAGGTAGGAATGAATAAGCTCGACATGGAGAACATTTCTTTGAGCAGTTTTCAGTTTGGTTTCAGTTTCAAGTGCAATTTAGCTAGAGTTTACAAGTTGACAGAGTGGGATTTGTTTGCAAAATAGTTTCAGTTGATGGTTTAGTTCAAAACAGCTTGAGGATTTTCGAGAAAAATTAAGAGAAACCCAATGGATTTGGTACCTGGTCTACGGGGTTCTTTGCTACCTCGCAGGGAGGATAGCATCCCTAGTTGGAGCCAGTTGTTAGCACTAAATTCATTTTTGTCGAAATTGGTCTTATTTCCTTCAAAATTTTAAGTCTTCATGGGTGATTGAGTTGGTTTCCAAATTTTTCTCATTAAGCTATTTCCAAGTCGGCAAAGAAGAGAAGTTAAAGGAATTTAGGTAAAAAGAGAAATAATTTTTTCACAAGTGGGGCAAAAAGTTATATTAACTTTTGAATGAAATTTATAAAATGGGTTTTATAAACCTATTATTTTATTTATACTCAAACTTATATAGTTTTGGATATTTTTTCCAAATTCAAAAAGCATCCTCTTATTAATCCAATGGCTAATGTAAAAAGTGAAAACTCATCAATAGGTATTGTTAGAATAATCAACCCATAGTATTTACCCACTTAGACATTATTTCATTTATTTTGTCTTATTTGCCTAGTCCATGAGTCCCACCATGTGCAAG
>LPNX010158638.1:359845-372024 GCA_001517045.1 Pseudotsuga menziesii | reverse complement strand
TATATAGAGTATAATTAATATAAGATTTTATTTAATTTTTATTTATAATTTTTTATAAAGTATATATGTGTATATACATAATTTTTAAATTTTTAGACTAAGTATTAATTATAATTAATTTATAAAACTCATAAATTAAAGATTTGTGGTTATAATATTGCTAAAAATATCATCCCTCAAGTTCAAATATATATAAATAAATAAGAAAAATATTTTAAAAAATTACATAGATTTTTTAAATAAATAAATTCTTTACAAATTTTTAAAATATAAATTTCGAAGTCATTTTATTTTTTATAGTCTTAATTTTAAAGGTGTGTTATTAAAAAAAAAATCCAGCGGAAAAAAGCATACTTTTGTTATTCATGTGAGTCAAAAAGTACATAATCTCTCTCATAGAAAATACATCTTATGATCATACTTGTACAATGTCAAGTAACTAGACAATCCAACCCAAGTTCAGTCCAAAAAGACATAGGCATACAAAAAACTATATGTTCATGACTAAGCTTCAAAACAGGGATAATCAGTGACAAAAATTGATCATCATTCTAAATTGATGGAGCCCAAGTCAATCATTGTGTTATCCACGACTTCTTCCCAGAGTAGAATGCCAATTTCTCCATTCAGTGTTGCTTTAGAAAGATGGCCTGCCAACCGGTTATGCTCCCTAAATAATTGTCGAAAGTTGATAATGTGGAAACATTTTATCATATCTCAAATTATTTTACACCAAGGAGTGAGGGTAATAATTCAAACATTGAATTCACCTGTACCCCATTTGATGGTAACCCTTGAGTCACCATAAACCTAGAGAGAGACAATACCAAAGTATGTAGCTACTTTGCATAAGCACCAGAGAGCTAATAGCTCTGCTTTCATATATGAACATGTACCACAATGCAGTTTGAAATTGAAAGAGTGGATATTATTTACCATTAAGGCTACACCTGTAGCACAAAATCCATCTTTGGTTTGAAATATGGGTTTGGTGAAAGTTACAGATGTCAATCTGAAATCCTCAGTCAACTGAATAATGTGGTTGCAGATGCTGAAGGAGCTCTGAAGATGATTTTCAAATAGATAAGTATTCCTCACCCTCCAAATTTCCAGGAAATGACTGCTGGAAGCAAATGATAATTTTTTCTTTAATTTATCCAATTAGTAAGACAGATATCAAAGTTTCCCCCTTCCTAGACTTGTGAAATTTTTAAAAGGAAACAAATATTTTTCCAAATATGGAGTGTGAACTCACATTTGGTAAGCAAATGATATGTGGATTCATTTGACTGTTTGCATAGAATACAATAGCTGGGGCCAACCCAACCTTTTCTCATTAAGTTATCCCAGCTCTATAGACAATTCTTTAGAGCCAACCACATGAAACATTTAAACTTGAATGGGGTCTTCCATTTCCAAAGTGGTTTGAACCACCATTTGTGGACAGTACTGAAGGTATATTGAACAATGGCATGATAAGTGGATTTGGAAGATATGGTCCCAGTCTAAGGGTTTGCTTCCCAAATCAGAGATTCTTCTTCCTTGGTGAGTCTGCAACCTGTTAGATTCAGTTTCTTAATGTAGGCCTCCCATTCTTGGGTATATTCTTGAACAAATCCTAAATCTTTGGCAATGAACCAGTAGGGACAATCTTCGTTGCTCCATAATGGTATTCCAATATGAGCAAGAGTGAAAAGGCCAATTTAAAATACATGGTGAGAGCTTATAATATTTTCCCATACCTGTGATCGGATCAATTCCAATGAACACTTTCCTGCCATTTCCTACATTCCAACATAGATTTGAACTGATTATGTGATAAATTTTTAAAAAGCCTTTCCAGATTGGGGAGGTGTTCCTGCTAAAATTTTTGGGCTTTCTAATCCAATCAATGAGATTCATCTTCGAGTATTTTCCTTTCAAGATAGTAGACCAAAGGGTATTTCCTTTCAGTCCCCTCCAAAAAAATTTCATTCTTAGGGCATCATTGAACCAATGTAGGTTCTTAATCCCCAAACCACCCCAGTCTTTTGGTAGAGAAAGATTTTCCCATCCAATCAAATTGAGTCTGTTATTTTCTGGGCCTCCAGTCCATAAAAAGCTGAAGATGAACCTTCTTATAATATTGATAATAAAGGCAGGAACTTGTAGAAGGGAGAACCAGTAAACCAATATGCTTAATAGAACAACCTTTATAAGTGTAAGACTACCACCAATGAAGAGGAATCTGTAAGTCCAATTTTTTATTCTTTTTTCAAACTTTTATGTCAATGTTACGGAGAGAAATTCCTATGGCTTGGGGTACCACAACAGACAGCTAGACTCCAGAAATCAATATTTCCCAATATGCAATAGAAATAAAAACATCTAACACTAAAGGATCGAACCTCGTACCTTATTCCAGACGGTTGAAGTAGATCCTCGTTGAGCTTTCCAATCTTCAGCTTGAATTGTTATAGCACGTCCTCAACAACAAGTAAACAATACAAGCATACTATATTTCATGGTTTTAGATCTATTCTAGCATATATAATCAATAATGTAAAAGCATTTGACGTATTCCAATGGATACAATATTCATTCAAATACACATTACTGGACAGGAAAAGATATTTCTATTAATATGAATTAGAAATTACAAGTGACAACCTCTGACGGCACGTCTGCGAACCGGAGAAACTGAATCCCCCACTTGGGCCTCCATCACTCCGATAGCAAGCTTACTAGAAAAAGGCAAGCTTGGGAAGAACACAACAGTGCTCCAAGGGACAAAGGGATGCAGACACAAGCATAAGTTCTGGAAACAATGGACTATAGTTTCGGTACTCTCAATTCTCTCTTATGCTTTCAATGTCTCAAGGGTTCCTTATATAGCTTTTCAAAGGTATACTGAAAGGTCGAATCCGTGCGATCTCAAGGCATATGGAAGGCCAGGAGTCATATGAATCGGATCCAAGTCAAGGAACGCTCCAAAGGATTTTGGATTATGTACACATCCCGATGTACGCAACTATAGAGGGAATATCCACGTATGTACGCGGTTATCGGGGAAAAGGCCGCATATATCATTTTTCTAATGTTTTTAGGGATGGTCAATGATACATCAAAAGACAAAAAGTGGTCCATAGGGGCTAATGAGTCTGCAGCAGGACAGGGGAAGGCCATACAATGTGTGATTCACCTAGTGTGGTGAAATCCGCTATAACAGATTCCCCCTAATGTATGAGATCAGAGGGGTTCTACGATGGCTGAAATACATTATAAGTCCATCCCAGAAGTGAAGTGATGAAGGTACCCAAATGGAAGACCAGCCACCCAATCAGCATAATACCATAATACAACTCTGCATATAACTGCAAATACATCTAGCAGTCCCGGATACATAAGAGTACAATGGCCATGAATAAGCATGAAACATGATAACACATAGATGTGGTCATCGCCACGTACAATATACATAGATCAGAATCTCCATGATGAAGATATACAAAGGACCATGATCTCCACACAGGCTGAAGATATATAACAGATCAAGATCTCCATAGTGGCTGGAAATGTCTGACATGTACTGGAACAAGTCACGAGAGCTGAAATCTCATGAACACTGGCACGATCAAGGAGGTAGCATATAGTGGATGCCACCAATCTGGAAGGTCTTCTACACAAACCGCTACGAGTACATGTCCTACTATGCGAATAGAGGTGTCGAGGTAGAACATAGTAGTCCATCGTCTGATTACCGGTCATTTATGTATACCATTAACAGACGTGAGATCACCCACCAATAATGAAAATGGGAATCAAGGTACTAGAGTGCAAACTAACAAGTGTGAATAAATGTGTTGAGGTCGAACACTTGAAAGAATCCATCGATCAGGGGACATTGATGCATTCCCAAAACTGTTGATGGCGAGAGAACCTACCACTGATGACTGCAAGTCTCAAGGCACTCAAAATGAATCTAGATTCCAATCCCAGAATAAATGATCTGAAGTCGATGGGATGAAATCCGCTGGAAGGAGGGCATTAGGGCATCCCCCATCATCCAACACGAGGTACTCAGCAAAGCTATGTAATGTGGAAGGACTCGATCATAAGGTGCACGAACCAGTAACTGTACCGGGAATGGTCGACATGCAAAGTCAAGATAACTGAGGAATGGCCGACTCAGGTTTCAATTTCCTTCGAACAAGAACATAACAGTGTATGGTGACTGAAAGAAGGCAGCATAGACTCAATATACAAAATGGGACATCTCTATGACGCAGGAGGCATCAATAGAGGCTCCATAGGGACTGGAAGCTTAACCAGTCGGCGGAGATAAAACTCAGATAAACGAGTACAGCTCCTAAAGTCAAACTATAACCCAACCAATGGATGTGATATACAGTGCTCTATTCGAAGGCGACACGACTCGACAGCTGCCAAAGATAATATCTTTTCTTGTCCGGCTTTTTGGTTTTTTTATTTTTTTAGTCTTTTTCAGTTATTTGAAAAGCATGAAAAAAGAATAAACTAGCTTTATAGTTACAAACTAGGAGGAGACGAGTGTCATTTAGGGCAAACAAACTAGTTCCAAGCAGTGGAACATACCTATGCTCAATGCAAGGATACATGTGTAGGATATCGACACTCGGGGGAAAATCCCCTCCCGGTAAAAAGGGAATCAAGCTGCGAAGGATATAAATAAAGGCTCTACATGGCTAGACATGAGACAAGCTCGGGCTATATGGCTGAAACGCAATGTCAGGGGAGCCGGCCTAAAGCTCAATAAGACAGGAAAAGCTCATGATGATGCATCCACAACTTGATACAAGGGAGTCTGGGGGGTCATGGCCAGCATAAGATCAAGAGGAGTATGAGGCTCTTGCTAAATGTCATGGAAATACTATACAACGGACTCCCACACCCTAAAGGGGGAAACATCGGCATGGGCACCAAATGCAAATAAGGCGCTAACTAGGGTACCCATGTAAGGTGAGGCTCTAGCACTCATATCATGCCACTTCTATAGCAGCAAGAAGGTTTCGTGACATAATAGAGTGGGTTCATACCTAAGGATATAGTGACATCGTCATAAGGTCATGCAAAATGAAAACGGTGGTGAACCTAACCTATATGCCAGTGTAGACGTTATACCTGAGATTAGTATGAACGGGTCAATCCAAAGGCTGAAACGGCGCTGAAAATGGTCTTCTACATCACAGATTAGGTCAGAAACGGTCCAAAATGGTTAGAAACGGTCAAAACTATAGGAAAGGGGGTAAAAATTTTCAAATATTTGAAAAATTCTATAAATAGTAAAAAATATAAATCATTTGAAACTTTTACCCATTGGAGCTCCGATTTTCAACTGCAAATTCCAGGAGATCCAGCCGGCGGAATTCACAACCGATTCTTCTAGGTATTTACTCATGTTCTCTGCTTGCATTTCAATACAATTTTTATAATTTTTCATGGTCAAATGAATTTTTAAAGGCCAATCTTACATGAACGCTGCGGCCCACGCGGGTATCGAGGCTTTTCCCGCGTATAGGGTTGGATATACGTGGAAAAGGGGTTGGAAACCGCGTACATACGCGGCTGTTTGCAAAACAGCTGCGTATGACGTCCCGCACTAAGATTTTCATGAATCTAATGGACATTTTGGTCACTTTCTCATGCAGGATGGTGCTAGAGTGGCGAGAACGCGAGCACGGCGATGTAGAGGAAGCAGTAAGGGCTGACAAAATGGCTCAAGAAGCTCTAAGAAGATGCAGACTCTACAAGTTTTGGTGCCTATGTGGCTTGAGGGCCAAACCAGGACTACTACAGATGCTTGTAGACTATTGGGATCCGGACTCAGAGTCCTTCCGGCTAGACGGCATGTCCCTCACCATTGAGGTGGAGGATATCTACTTTATCATAGGTCTATCACGGCGAGGTGAGATGGTGAACCTTCGTGCCCGAGGAGGGCCAGGTCATGGGCTGACTATCGACGAGTACATAGCTGTGTACTACTACCCAGAGACGGAGAAGGTGGGGAACCAGGTTCCCACCAACGCTATACAGGTGCTGGGCCTAAAGGCCATACTACTGACGCTAGGCAGGATAGCAGGCTTAGCATCACTCCATCAGGCCTCTCGGCCACTGATGTTCTATGCGGTGGAGTGCATGACACCGACCATCTATGACTGGAGCACTTCACTACTGAGCAACATGAAACATCAGCTCAACGAGTGCAAGGTAGGTAGGATACGGAAATTTGGGTTCAGCAGTATCTTGAGCACGTTTTTCTTCGAGCGTGTTCCAGGATTGATCCCTAGAGTGGATTTTCCTCTCCACGGGGTTCAAGATCAGCCCAACGACGTTGGGCAGACGCGATGCGCAGACTGGGGGGCGGTAGGGTAGCCAACCCTTATCTAGCAGACTTTTTTCCATGGTGGCGATGACAGATTGTTGCCATAGAAGACTACCCTTATGCAGGGATAGATTTCCGGGGAGACCCGGACATGCCATTACCACGAGGGTCAGCATATGGAGACATAGGTAACGAATCTCGACCCTTACTCTTTTTAAAATTTTTGAAGTATTTAATTTGTTGTGTTTTCTTGATTATATGGAATCAAAAAGGCATGTTTTTGGGTGACAATACATAGTGACATCTACCATTCATGTGCAGATGTGGGACCACAGTGACCAGAGGGCTTCCCACGTCATAGACGGAGGGGAAGAGGAGACTATATCACCGGTGTGGATGCGGAGCGAATGCTCCAAAGTATCCATACCAACTTCGTGCGACTGACTCACAGGATTCCCATGGCACAAGTCGAGGACTTGCCTGAGGCTATGCAGAGACAGGTGGTGGGTGTACCACGCGCATGGGTGCGTTTATTCCGGCGGCTAGCTAGAGCCATGGTGACATATCATGATCACAACCCTCATCCACCTCCACAGGACTAGACACCTGGGAGTGTATCTATTTTGTACTACCGTGTATATGATGGTGGCTTTCAAAGCCCCAATTTTGTATTATGACACTATGTATTACCACATTTTTGATGTATATAATTTTTTTTTATGGTGATCGGTTTATTTATTTACATGTGTAAAAATTGTGTTTATGATTAATTTATAATGAATGAAACAAATTCCAATCTAACACATAGTTAGCATATGAGTCAGCAATTTGATTATAATTTCTTGGAATGTGTATATATGATATGTTCTCGAACTGTCGTTCTAGCAATCTCACACGTAAGAATCTCCTCAATAACGTCGAATCTCTAACATGGTACAAACCGTTTAGCTGTGACACTACTAAATCTGAATCAAGACGTACCTCAAGAGAGAGAACACCATGCGAAATGGCATCCCGTAGAAGCTCGATAATGGCACTATATTCAGCAACATTGTTGGAATATGGCCGTAGACATACCCCTCCTAAAGACAGTACATGACCCATAGGAGTAAAAATCACCCAAGCAGCTGAGGCTGAGTGCTGAGTGTGACGGCTTGCACCATCCATGAATCCTATGTAGGTGGAAGATTCCATTGACATCTGCCACAAGAAATGGAAACTAATCACAAACCCGATCACGATAAACAAGACCTAACTATGCAAAAAAGATGTACAATAATATACAGCAAACAGCCTTGGCTAAAGATCATGCATAGTATTTTTTGAGATAGATCCCATTTCTAGGCTCCGCCAAGACTGTCCCTTCATAATCCACTAACTCGTAGGCACCCTTCTCTAACACACGCTTGACCACGTAAGGACCACGCCACATAGGATTGAACTTCCCTGCCCCCAAGGGTTCTTTCAATTGATCCCACAAAAGGACCAAGTCTCCCTCACTAAACACTCTCGGATGGACAGACTTATCGTATTGGGCCTTCACGCAATGCTTATTAACCTCTAGAGTCACCAAGGCATCTCTACGCTGCTCATCGATTTGCTCAAGGTGAACCAAACGCTCCTCCAAAGGTGAAGTGTCTGGTGAGAGTTCCACGGCTAACTTCAACGAAGGAATCTCGCATTCAACCGGCAATATCGACTCCAGTCCATGAACAAGCTGATATGGAGAAAAACCAGTGGCAGTCTTTACCGCGGTTCGATATGCCCACAAAGTAGGGTACAACATAATATGCCAATTCGTCTTGCTTTGTGCGATGGTTCGTTGGAGAATGGACTTAAGTGATTTATTCACTGCTTCAACCTTTCCATTCGCTTGAGGATAGTAAGAAGAGGAGTGCTCTTGCTTATACCCTAACTTGGATGCCAACTCTTCCATCATACGGTTCTGAAAGTGCGAGCCATGGTCAGTGACAAGCTCTCTCAGAATCCCGAACCTAGAAATGATTTGGTTGAATACGAAGTGAGCGGCTGTCTCACCGTCGGATTTTACTGTAGGCATTGCCTCAGCCCATTTCGTGAAGTAATCGACAGCCACTATGATATGATGGTGCCCCCCAGCCGAAGCTGGGTTGCAATCCATAAAATCGAGCCCCCATTTGGTGAAGGGACCGGCAGTGATAATAGGGTGTAACGGGGCAGGCTTCGAGCGCATATTACGTGCGAATACCTGGCAAGGGTGGCACCTCTTGACCGCTTCAATACAATCCTTGAAGATCGATGGCCAGAAATAACCCACTCTCAAAAAATTTTGAGCTGTAGAAAGCCCAGATAAATGACCACCACACGCCCCTCCGTGGCAATCATTAAGCACTACCTCAGCCTCCTCATGAGTTAAACAACGTCGTAAAAGGGAATCTACTCCACAACGGTACAAAGTATTGTCCACTATGAGGTAGTTCTTGGAAACGTGACGTAATCGACATCGCTCATCTCACGAGAGGTGAGTAGGGGTCCTCTGCGTTTGCAAATATACTATGATATCACCGTACCATGGGTTAGTCATTGAGATTAAGAAAATGTGTTCATCAACGAACGTATCTTCACATACCGACTCCTCAGCCTCGCTCGGAAAATACGATATGAGCTCTGTAAACATTAAATATTTCTTCGATTTTGCCAAAACAAATTCGAGATCAAACTCTTGCAGGATGACAATCCATTTATTATACTTTCCCCCAATCATCCTACGTGTGAGGACGAACTGAAATGGATTGACATGGGCAACGACCAAGGTTTGGCGAAGGAGAATATAATGTCTCAAACGCTGCATCGCATGTACAGTAGCTAAGGCAAGCTTCTCAACATGAGAATACCGAATCTCTGCATCAATAAGGTTTCGGCTCAGATAATATATGACATGCTCCTGGAGCTCCTCATCCTCCTGAACCAAAACCATCCCAATCGTCTCTAAAGACGCGGCCACATATAATAGGAAATCACGGCTATAATCCGGAGGACTAATCACTGGGGCCGATGCTAGGGCTCGCTTAAGTGCATCAAAGGACTCCTGGGCTCGCTCATCCCATTCAAAGGGAGTATCCTTCTTCAGGAGACGCATAAAACCTCTAGTCAAATTGGCGAAATTGACAACAAATCTTCGTAGGAAGTTTGCCATGCCTTGCAAACACTGAAGATGACGAATATTTCGCGGGGGAGACAACTGAAGTATTGCCTCCACCTTCAAGGGATTGACTCTTATACCCTCTTTCGAAATGATAAATCCTAATAAACAACCTGATTTCATGCAAAAGATGCACTTATGAGGGTTCAATCTAATAGCATAGTGCCGGCACCTTTCGAACACCAATCTTAAGTGATAAGAATGACGCATCCTCCTGCGAGAATGAGTAGCGAGGTCATCCAAAAATACTTCAATAATGGACTTGAGATTGTGGAAAATCAAGGTCATCGCCCGCTGAAACGTAGCTCCGGCGTTTTTAAGGCCGAAAGGCATTTTCCGATACGCAAATGTTCCCCAAGGACAAATAATTGGGGTCTTGTGTTGGTCCTCGGGTTTAATTTGAATCTGATTATACCTAGAAAAGCCGTCCATAAAGGAGAACACCTCGCTACCCGCACACTCATCCAAAATCTGATCTATAAACAGTGTGGGGAATTTATCCTTAGGACAGGCACGATTTAAATCACGGAAATCAGTGCATATACGGATCGCTCCCTGCTTCTTATCCACCGGAACAGGATTTGAAACCCACTCCGTCAAGGGAATGGGATAGATGAAACCAACTTTCAATAGCTTCTCTATCTCTGCCTTTATGGCGGGTGCTTTCCTAGGATTTACGGCGCGTAAATGCTGTCAAACAGGCTTAGCGTTGGGGTAAGTCTTAATCTCGTGTTCGACAATCTGAGGGTCAATCCCTGACATCTCATTGTAAGACCAAGCAAAAATATCACGGAATTCCTTGAATAGCTCGGTATACTCTCGAATCTCATCTTGGGAACAATCCGCCCCAACGTAGACATTCTTAATTGTACCAGGATTGCGAGAAATGTTGATAGGCATAGTTGACGATATGTTCGCCATGTTTCCATCAGCCATCTGACCAGGAGAGCTTAATGGAATCATGGGTCTACCAAATTTCTGTCTAAGAATCTCCCTATAATCCTCATGCTCCAAAAGGTCAAGATCTGGAAGGAAATATGATCTATGATGAAGTTCCTCCCATGGTGGCTCAACTCCCGACATAGCCTCGATAATCGCTTCATCTGAAGGGAAAATCGTATCAAGGCAATCGTGGGCATGAGAAGACTGTACTGCCCATGCAGGCAGCACATAGGGGTCTTCCTCCTCCATTTGTGAAGAGGAAGAACAAGGCTCTGCAGCAGACTGAAGATTAGCTTGGTAAGCAATCATGACTGCAGGCAATGGCACACTCGTCTCAATGGCCTCACTCGAAGGACTCGGTGAAGGAAGAATCCAAGGATCTCCCATATGACTTGTGTGAAAAGGCACCGATCTCGTAGATGTGGAAGCACCATCGAAACTAGATCCTATCATGAGGATGGGTGCAGGACAACTAAAGGTTCCCATGAGGGACGGGTACATGCCTACACCCACACTCCCAGTTGCCGGCTGGGAATGTTCAAATTTCGGAACCGAAGCTTCCGAAGATGCACTAACAGGCGGATTCTTGAATGCCATTTGATCAATCGTTACAATCTTCCCATTATGAGGAAAGCATACAACGTGAAATACGGAAGACGCAACGACTTGCATACTATACATCCAGTTCCTTCCCAGTAATAGATTGTAGTCGAAGGGTGCATCAACCACCTCAACCTCTATCGCAATGGTATTCCCTCCCAAACGGACTTTAAGAGAAGGAAGAATACCGTGTGTCCTAAATGATCTCCCATCAAAATAAGTTAACATGGTCGTAGATTTTGACAACTCAGGAGAACCAAGACCCTTCCAACAAGACAAAGACATCACAGAAGCAGCAGCGCCCTCGTCAATCACTATGCGCTTGACGATCATATTAAGACATTCTACATGCACCAAAATGGACACATAGTAGGGCAAGCGAGGCTGATGTCCTGCGGTTTCAAATTTGATCACTAAGGAAGAATCATCACCATTCACACCAAGAGTGGAAAGCAAAGCCTTCCTTTGCGACGGACAACTCTGAAGCACTTCCAATGCAGACATCGCACAAGGAGTATGACCCAAATCCTCAACAACTAAATAATTCTGGGCGGCTCGGGCATTTGGATTATGCCCCGAACGCTTAAGTACCCCCTTAGGAATGCGAGGTGCAGCTTCAGGTTTATCCACAGGTTTCTCAATGCGCAAAGGGGTTCCTGGTGGATCAGGTTCTTTGCCTGGGTTGGGTTGTGACAAAGTATAATCTTTCGCACGCATCACAAATTTTGCGGCACGGACCATATTAATGAACCCACGACCACTAGTTTCAGGTCGATCTTCATCACTAGATTGATCATGGGACTTCGAGTTCATATTCTGGTTATGCGGTAAAGGGTTCGTCAACACAGCTAGGCCCTATGCTATGAAATTTGAAGCTTCATCCATCCTAGGGCACAAGTAAGTGAGGTGATCATCCTTACATAGCTTGCAAGGAAACTTAACCTTACATTTATTCTGCTTGTCCCCCCCAGCATTTTTATTGTTCTTGTCATTATTGTTGGCATTCTCATTCTTATTCCCACCCTTCTTATTATTATTTTTACCCTTTTTTCTATTCTGCCTGGGTTGCTGGTTACCTATCTGGTCGGACGATTGCACAGCAAGTACATTTGCCGT
>LPNX010158638.1:303315-356039 GCA_001517045.1 Pseudotsuga menziesii | reverse complement strand
AAATACAAAAAGTGGTCCATAGGGGCTAATGAGTCTGCAGCGGGATAGGGGAAGGCCATACAATGTGTGATTCACCTAGTGTGGTGAAATCCGCTATAATCACCTAGTGTGGTGAAATCCGCTATAACAGTCAACCAACACCAGTCTTGTGATATGTAATTATTTGGTTTTAGGAATTAACCTAAATAATGTATACCATCATCCAAATCACATAATTTATACTGGAGGATAGATGTAATATCAAATTATGTGCTCTTATCAAATTTTATGTGATATAGATTGGATTTTTTATTGTTGACTGTCATTCCAGAAGCATTATAGAATAGGTTGATGATATATTTATATTTATGACATTCAATTAGAGATTCCATACCATATAATAACACTTCATATGCAAACAACAAGTGAGTAACGGGGAGATCCTTGCATAATTTAATTCCTTTCACAGTGCCAATATATTTAGCTTCATGTATCAATCTGCTTAGACCTTCAATTGTAAGGAGGAAGAGTAGGGGAGATAGTGGGAAGCCTTGTCTGACCCCTCTTCCACTTTTAAAGAAGGATTATGGAGCTCCATTTACTAGGACTACAAATTGTGATGAAGAGACACAAGCCATTATCCAATTAACAACCATCATAGGCAAGCCAATTTGAATAAGAGCTAATCTTAAATAGACCCATTCAACTTTGTCAAAGTATTTTTCTGAATCCATTTTCAGTAGGAATGCCTTCAATTTATTTTGCTTGATAGTATGAATGATCTCTTGAGTAATTCCTATAGCATCGAGAAATTTCCTGTCGTGAAGAAAACCAAATCTCTCACAGGAGACTACTTTTGAAAGGATTGGTTTAATTATGTTAGCTATAATTTTTTATATAAGCTTGTATAGACGATTACAAAGAACTATTAGGAAAAAATATGCAAAACCAATAGGTTTATTTCATTTAGCAATCAAAGTAATGAAGGTTGAGTTTAGTGCTCCTAAAACGAAGCCTTCAGTTCTGGAGAATTCAACCATGGCAAGCAACTCTTCTCCCATAATTTCAAAGAAGTGTAAAAAGAGTTCGACTGTCCTCCCATCGAGGCCTGTAATTTTTTCTTTTTTGAATTGAGTCAAATCTTGTTTAACTTCCTTTAGTGACACTTGATATTTCACACAATTTCTATCTTCTTCATTGAGAAAGGTGGGATATAATATGATAGTATTAATCTGTGCTTCAAGTGAAGTATGCTCATCCTTTTTGAAAATGTTTTCAAAATGAAAATTTTCCAAATTTTGAAGTTGTTCCTGGCCTTTCACTATGTTCCCATTATCATCTGTGAGTTCCCAGATTGAGTTCAAATTTCTTCTGTAAGATGCAAAAGAATGGAAAAAACCGGCATTGTTATCTCCAAGATTGCTCCAAGTGGCCCTACTTTTGAGTCTCCAATATTTTTCTTCCTGTTTCAAAATCAAATTTTTCTTTTTTTCCATGTCTTTGATTAGGATAATTTCCTCTTCAGATATAGAGTAGTCGGAGTTCTTTTGGTGGATAAATCTGATTTGATTTTCAAGATGGGAGAAGTCTTTCCTATATTTGGCTTTCTTGGATTTGATTCATCGTGTTACTACTTCTTTCAGATGTTTGAGCTTGTACACCAAATGATCCATGGGATTGGAATATTCAGTATTCGTATACGATAACCAAAATTCAATTACAAAATTACAGAAGTCTTCATTATCAAGCCAAGAGCTGTTAAATTTGAAGGGGTAATTCTGTTTAGTGGAGCTTCCTTCAAATTGTAGAAAAATTGGCTAGTGGTCAGAGAATTTGTTTGAACCTACCCAAGTTCTATATCTATAAAAACTCTAAACCAAAGTGGTCTTAGCTATAAATATGTCCAATATTTTGTGATTCATGAATACAATCTTTCCCACTTCTGCCATTTGACCAGGTAGCTTCCAGTACGAGAGGATTTATATCTACGAGGTCAAAATTTTCCAATAGCTCTTTGAAATAGGATGCCATTGAATCCAGTTTTGAATTATGTCCCCAAACCTCAGCTGGAAGCAGGGTGAAATTGAAGTCTCCTGCCAAAATAAGGTTTTCAGATCTTAATAAGCCTGAATTTGATCAATTTTCCCAGAAACAGATTCTATTCTTATATGGGGCATAAACATTTAAAATATTTAGATCTAGGTCAAATAAACTTGTCTTTCCTTCCAGGATTAAACCTCAATTTGTTTTATAGGGTTTCAGATTGGCGACTCTAGGATTCAAGCCTGATAAAATGCTTCTCGACATCCCCATGGAGCTAACTGCCGCCAGTTCCCAACCAGGTAGGATGTTAGCCACAGTTTAAATAGCTAAAGTATATGGACACATAGTCTCTTGCAGTAGAATAATATCAATGCTAGTATCAAATATGAGTTTGGTTAGGGCCCTAACCCTTTGAACCCTACCCAACCCTCTTACATTTAGTGAGAGGATGGTCATTTGAAAAGGATAGAAGAGGGGTTTAGTGCTCTAAGTTCCCCAGATGTATCAGAAACTTCACAATCTTTCCCTGTGATTGATTCCTCCAATATTATAGATAGAGGTTTGTAACTCAGAGTTAGCGTCCAAAGCAGGTGGTTTGAAGTTTTTATTTTTTCTTATAGAGACAATTTGGAAGTGGATTGAATGAAGAGGTTCGACTAAAGGGTTTAAATAAGGGTTCTTTGAGAAGACATCAAGAGGGGTTTTATATTTTTAGATCTCTATAGGAGGATATATTCTTTCTTTTAGGATTTCAGTGTCTAAATCAGACTCGGCTGAAATGGCATTAGGATTGATAGCAAGTGAGGGTGTCTCTAATAGTAGAGGGTTTATAGATATTAAAGGAATATCTATTTGTTCTAATGAAACCTACGAGGAGTCAAAGTAAAAATATTGAATCAAATTTCTTGCTACAGGTAGAGCCTACGAATCAATGTCTAATCCAGGACAAGTAGAGACTGACTCAAACCCTATAGATTTTGTCACAGAGGGGTCTACCTTAGCAACAATTTTTCTGGAAGATAGACTAGAATCTATTTCTTTTAGAAAATAGAGGAGAAAAATTAATTATTCTTTTGTAACACCTTCATAGTGAGTGGAGGAGTTTGTAGAGTTCTTACCCAATATAACTTGAAGGACTTTCGGTGTCGAGTTGTAGAGTTGCGGAATTTTGTTTGGCGAAGAAGTTGAGGAAGATAGAGTGGTTGAAGAATTATTTAATTCCCCAAATAGTAGACGCGGGAAAGAATCTTTGACATGGCCCGTGTTTCAGAAGAAGCAACAATGAAAAGGTACATGTAGGTAATCTAGTTTCTGGAAAAATACCTTAGAGCCCCATGTTACTTCAATTTCTGTCAGGAGTCCCTCTACGATATTAAGCTCAACCATAACCAAAGCCATGGTTTTGTTCACATCGAAAAGGGAGTGTTTGTCCACCATGATAAACTTCCCCACCGAATTTGCAAGTCCTTCCAGAAAATTTGGCATCCATAGCTCAAACAGAAACCCTGGTAGAAACATCCAAAGGTGCCAAATAGTATGTCATTCCTTTGTAGGGTTAAAGGAAATGTACCATCATTTCAGAAGTAGAGACCCTTCGTTAAACAACCAAACCCTATCTAGGATTTTCAATATTTTTTCTTCATCTAGAAAGATAAAGATGATCCAACCTTTGATTAGTAAATTGATGCGAGGTGCATACCCAAATTTTGGAGTCCAATATTTATTTACCCAAATTTGCAAGTCTTCTTTCTGAAGTCTTGTTGATTCGACTAGCGGCCCACTAGAGCTAGTTTAGTTAACATTTCCACACGATCTAAGTTGACATCTGCATAGTTCAAACCTTGCTAGGCTAGACCTAGATTTTATGGCTTTTTTTTCCTTCGATATTTGTCCATTTCACCAGTTACAGGGTAGTTATTTTTCCTCGACTACGGGTGAATGACTTCTTATTTTGGAACCAGTGGCCAGGGAAGGATTCGTGAAGTCTTTCACGAAAAATGAGTTCTTAAAATATTCTGGTAATGGTTGTAGGGCTTCAGCATTGTTAACCAAAAAAGGATATGTCAAAGACTTAGCTTGTGTAAGAGTTTTTGATATTTTGTGTAAAATCTTAACCGGTTCCATCAGAGAACATCGGTGAATCCCGATCAAACCAAGTGTAAATCCTGACATCAAGATATGACACCGGTGAAGCCCATTCGAGCCGAGTGCAAGTCCTGACAACAATAGCTGACACGGGTCAAATGCTGGCCTAGCTGGGTCCTAGGAATTGTCGTCACATCTAGGGGAGCGGAGCACTAGGGTTAGTGTAAAGAATAAGATACCTTTTTCACAGCCCATAAGGTTTGCAAGACAAAGAGGAAAAATCCCACGAAAAAACTAAAATAGAAGTAAAACAAGTGAAATGTATAAAAAAAAAAACAATAGTAGTTCCCACCTTTTTCTCTTGGTAGGTACTAAGTTGTTCGGTGCCCCGAAGAGTTGAACTCCAAGTCTGATGCATTTTCTCATTTACCTCCATAATAAAAAGTCTGGAGTCAAACCTCACCAAACCCTAGAATCTGCTCCATTCTCTTCAAAATATCAATTGTTTGAATAGATCACCATACCTTATCTACATATTCGGTAAGACACCTGTGTTGTGTTATTAATTTTATAACATATTTCGTCACTTACTTTAATTTCTTTGTAATTTTTTAATAAAAATATTGGTTATAAACATGTTAATCTTAGTTTGCTTTATAATAACAAAAAATATAGCATGCGGACAGTTTATAGCATGCCGATAAAAATATTGGTTATAAACATGTTAATCCTAGTTTGCTTTATGTTAAACAAAGTATAACATGCAAATAATTTATATTTTTATAAAATATTTGTTAATATTATGTAACATTTATTATGGATTCAAAAGTCATCCCAAAATGTATTTCACTTATATAATACATCATAAACAAGTGATTTATCTAAACCAAGATAATGTAGTACTGTTAGCCATCATTATAGAAGGGTTTGACCATCACTTTCCTCGACAAAATAATTATTCAACTCCCATATTCCCAAAAAGGGTTAGGGTTTTTTTAAGGAGATTATCATGTATTCTTTAAGGAACTTTTACTTAATTTGAAGTTGTTCTTTCCATCTACATTTGTTGTACATAGTGTGTACAACAATAATTTATGATACTTTACAGTTTAGATATGTATAATATAATTAATTGAAGAGATAGTAATATATAATGTTGGAACAAGAAAATAAATAAATAAATAAATGAGCTAAACTTCTAAAAATAGTGGTGGTTTCAAAATACATAGTTAATAATTAAATAAACAGAGCATAACTCCATGAATAGATGATGTACATTGTCTCTATATAGATTTAGGTAAATAACTGAGACCCCTAATGTAAGTGACCAACCCATAATTGTCCATATAATGTGGATATATAAGATCAAAGGTTAGATAATGTCAACACCATGTGCCTAATCGGTGACCAATTAGGTCCATAATTTGATTGATTCCCTTAATGGTCAGTTACATATTCATGGTCAACTATGCATTCCAACAAGGCAAGTTTACAACATGAACCTATGGTTCCAACACTCTCCCTTAAACTACACTTGAATGGAAAATGAAATTATACCCAAATCACATAACAATTCCCCTTAATTTAATAAGAAATACAAATGTTAACAATGAAATACATAATTTAGCTAGATACATTGAAGAATCACTACCACCTCTAAATTGTTAAAAATTCATGCATAATAAGTGTGACTGTAAAATCATTGAAATCGATTGCAAAATCATGTGTATTATCCCAAACCAACAATAAATAAATCCTAGATAAAATACATAAATGAAGCTAAGTGAACTAGTGAACTAGTCATTGACAAGATAAAGCTGTTTTAAATGTAAATGTCCTATTTTCAAAGTCCAAGGACATTTGCTACCTCATGGATGTTGTTGTTATTTATGATATGTTTATAAAAAATATTTAAGTTTTAGGACATTATATTACTTCAAACAAAATTTATATTTATAGAGAATAACATTGCAGATTTTTTTGGGGGAAAGTGTGATTAACAATGAAATAACAAATTGTCATTTGTTGTTAAGTAAACAAGATTATGATTCAAACTATAACTAAGAATACCTACTATGACTAGAGTATGAGCCTATATTTGGAAATATTTACTAGGCCTAGGCCATACTTATGGTATTTACTAAATCAAAGGAATATTTCGAAAAACCTGGGCTAGCCTTCAACTTCATCATCAGAAATAGTAATATGGGACATTTCTTGGCCTTGTGAGGACTCCAGAGCTATTATAGGTCCCAAAGCAGGAATTGCGAGAATGCTTGTGACAACAAACTCCAAACTAGTAATGGATTTAATAACCATGTTTTGCATGTTCATCACCTGCCTCATTTGAAACTCATCCATTTGGAGCAACATTTCATTTTGTTCCTCTTAGCTTTCTAGGAGGACCTTGTCGAGCAAGGACTTGATTTTCCAATAGAGGGTGTGGGTTTTGTAGTACTTGGTTTCTCTAGTTCTAGTGTAGCTAGAGTCCCTTACCCATGGCTTAATTTTCTTAATTATTTACTCAATGCACATTTCTTCTTTCTCGGATTTGGCAAGGACTTCGACTTTGGATAACTAGTCCTTCACCTTGACCGACATTTGCTCCATGCATGTTGCATGAGCCTCCTCAACTCCCTGTCGCACCATGGAGTGGGAAGAGTTGCTTCACCCCTTTCTCAACTTGTGACCTCCACCTCAACTTACCATCCTCTCTTGGTGAATCACGAATAAGGAATTATCACTTGGAGAGAAAACCCTGAAGTGAGCCAAATGCCCCCTTGAAACAAAAATCATCATTGGGGAGGAAAGCGCCTCTAACCAAGTTGTTATGCCTAGGTAAGCCCTTACTCATAGATTGAGCTGAGCCCAAATCAAATGAAACCACCAGTGAAATAGAAGAAAAAGTAGATTGTTTGGTCCTTTACCATCGCAAATTTCTAATCTCCTCCACCATCGCTCATTCTAGTCGAGCCTCCACTAGGTCCTGTCAATCATCCCCTTCCCCCTTGAAATCCACTTTCCAGTATGAGCATCAATGCTTATGGCCATCCTCAAAAAATCATGGCCTAGACCAAGGTCCTCCTTCCCTTGGAGCACCCTCTTAACTCCCATCCCATCTATAGTTTCCTTCAACATGTGAAGTGTTTGGAAGATGGCTCTCTCCACTACAACTGCATACTTCCCTTGGATTCGCATTCGGTTGCAGAGTTCCATCTGACTGTCATAACCACAACCATTATTTATCCCTAACACCTCATCCAAGATTATATATACACATACACACTTAATTATATATCTTCGGGTACATAGGGTACTCCCAAAAGACCGAACACCTTCAGCAACCGCTTCACACAAAAAAATCACAAATCAACACACTGATGTTTGTCACGTGGTTAAAACCCTCGAGAGGGAAACAGTCCACGGCCCCAGCCAAATAGCTACTTGGAGCAATTTATTATGCAAAAGAAAGAAATTTACATGAGCTTCTCATAATCGATCAACTAGCCAAGGACCCTCTATGCTCTTTAAATAGAGATCATAGACCAATCGGGTGTTAAGCCACGGGTCAATGGTAGATATGATCTGAGAGAAGTTGAACCGTCGGATCACTCTATGTCTAGAACATATCATGACCGTCGGATTATAATATTTACAAATGCATACTAATGCATACTAAAGAAACACACTTTTATCTAACGGATATATGACACAAGTTGATCTTAACTAACTCCTAAGTGTCTAAATATCTTAACATCCCCCCTTAAGAACAACTTGGGATAGGATTGAAGGATTTACAAAAGTGACACTATTAGGAGAAGGAAGGAGGCATTAGAGCCTATCCCCCCTTAAGGACACATTCCTGAACTCCTAACATAGACCGAAGTTTAGAAAACTTCGCTTCTGTAAGAGACTTGGTGAAGATGTCTACAACTTGATCATCTGTAGGGCAATAGAGCACTTCAATAACACGATCATGAACAAGATTTCTGATGAAGTGCATGTGTAGATCAATGTGTTTGCTGCGCTGATGTAGAACTAGATCTCTGGCAATCTTGATGGCACTTTGATTGTCGCACCAAAGTGGAGTAGGTTGCTGCTGCTTGAATCCAAACTCTGAAAG
This sequence comes from Pseudotsuga menziesii, assembly GCA_001517045.1. Taxonomy (NCBI): domain Eukaryota; kingdom Viridiplantae; phylum Streptophyta; class Pinopsida; order Pinales; family Pinaceae; genus Pseudotsuga; species Pseudotsuga menziesii. The sequence continues at coordinate 347,809 of LPNX010158638.1, read as the reverse complement.
GATCTGTCGAAACCATAAAGCTTCCTGACTGGCATTAACAACGGCTCAATATTCTGCTTCTGCTGAAGAAAGAGCAAGAGCTTGTTGTTTCTTACAAGCCCAAGTGACAGGTCCAGATCCCAAACTGAAAACATAACATGCAGTAGACTTTCGATCATCAGGATCGTCGGCCCAATCTAAATCAGTGAAACCAACAAACAAAGGTTTCCCTCTGTACTGTAATGAATCCCAAACTGAATTGTACCTCGAATATATCGAAGTATTCTTTTTGCTGCTTTCCAGTGAATTTCATGAGGAGTTTGCATATAACGGGCAACATGACCAATGGTAGAGGAAAGGTCAGGACGAGAATGAGTCAAGTATAAAAGACTACCAACAAGCTAACGATACAAGGTGGCATCTACTTCAAGGGGAAGTACAAGTGGCAGAAAGTTTGACTCTAAACTGGATGGGAGAAGGGGCTGGTTTACAATCTTCCATGTGGAAGCGACGAAGAAGGTCACAAGCATACTTAGACTGGGAAAGAAAGATTCCTTCTTTGGTTTGCAAGACTTGGAGACCAAGAAAACAATGCAAATGTCCTAAGTCTGACATTTCAAAATTTTGCTTAAGACTGGATTTCACATGGGTTATAAGTTTAGGGTCACTACCAGTAAGGATAAGATTATCAACATAAAGAACAAGTATGATGATATGGTTTCCTACTTTCTTGGTATAGACATTGGGGTCAGAATGGCATCTAGAAAAACCCGTGTCAAGGAGAAAGCTATCCATTTTGGCATACCAAGCTCTAGGAGCTTGCTTAAGGCCATATAAGGATTTCTTAAGAAGACAAACAAGGCTAGAGTTATTCTGAACATATCCAGGAGGTTGTTCCATGTAAATTTTCTCATGTAAATCACCATGTAAGAAGGAAGACTTGACATCCATTTGATGGACTTCCTAGTTATGTAAGGTTGCAAGGGAAAGAACAAGGCGGATGGAGTTCATTTTTGCTACAGGGATAAAGGTTTCATTGTAGTCAATCCCTTCAACTTGAGAAAAACCTTTGGCAACTAACCTTGCCTTAAGTCTTTCAACACTTCCATCTGATGCATACTTAGTTCTGTAGACCCATTTACATTTGACAAGTTTTCTTCCTTTTGGAAGAGGAACAAGATCCCAAGTATGATTCAATATTAAGGAAAGATATTCTTCATCCATAGCTGCATCCCAATATGGATTTCCTGAAGCTTTTGCAAAAGTTTATGGATCATGATTCTCGGAAACTTGAGCCAAAAGAGAAGAGGCTCACTGAAACTGAGAACGTGTTCGCCGTTGATCTCTAGGATCACCTGCAAGATCACCAACTGCTTCACATGTTGAATGGACCCATCGAGGATGTATTGGTGCTGGTGTAATTGGAAGAACATGAGTAGGCGGAGGTGGATTTTCATCCTCACTGTCATCATCAGAAACTGGAGTTGGAAACCTGTCAAGGAAGCTAGAAGAAGAAGAAGAAAAAGGCACAATCACTGAATCAGGCTCGCAGGCCAAAGATGGCACATCCGCCAAGTTAGGCTTGCAGGCCAAGAGATTTTCATCAAATTTAACATCTCTTCTAATGATTATATCATGTGAATGGGGATGAAGAAATCTATAACCTTTTACATCTTCAGAATATCCAACAAATATGCACTTTTCACTTTTAGGCTGCAATGCTTTCCGTTTTTCATCTAGAATGTGAGCCCATGCTTCACAACCAAACACACGAAAATGACTTACATCTGGTTTAATTTTACTCCATGCTTCTTCCAGTGTTATACCTTGTAAAACTTTAGTGGGTGTGCGATTAACTATGTAATTTGCACAATTTATGCCCTCAACCCAATATTGAAGACTTAGTCCCTTAAATTGGATCATACAATTAGCCATTTCTTTTAAAGTGCGGTTCTTCCGTTCAGCTACACCATTTTGTTGTGGTGTATATAGAACAGTGTGCTATTGTTGGATTCCTTGTTCAGTGCAAAAAGTAGTGAACTTGTTGTTAACATATTCTCTTCCATTGTCAGATCTTAACTTAATAATTTGATGACTAGATTGTTTTTCAACAAGGGCCTTGTAGGCCAAGAACATGTTAAATACTATGCTTTTAAATTTTAGGAAGTAAACCCAAGTGCGTCTGGAGTAGTCATCAATGAAAGTTAAGAAATATTTGAAACTAGAAAAGGAAGCAGATGGAAGAGGGCCACACAAGTCACTATGCACAAGCTCCAAGGGAACCGAGGCATGCCAAGAGGCACGTTTATCAAAATCGTCCCAATGATTTTTTTCGAGTACACAACCGAAACAAACACCATCCTTGCAAGATACCAGCGGAAGACCAGTCACCATATTATCTTTACATAGTTGTTGCAATGAGCAATAATTTAAGTGACCAAATCGCTCATGCCAAAGTTTGCTCAAGTTATCACTATAAGTAACAAAAACAGAAGGAAAAGGTGATGACCCAAAGTTGTTAAATTTGTACAACCTGGTAATATCATCAACAGTTCCAGTAGCAAGGACATTTTGAGGATTTTTAAAATCCTTGATTACAACTTGGTGAGGTGTAAACGTCACAGTTTTACCTTCACCTGAATGAGTAATTTGATAAACTGATAACAAATTGCAGGAAATTTTTGGAACACATAGTACATCATTGAAATGACCATTTTCTACTGGAACTGTTCCAGATCCTACAACACTTAGATATCTGTCATCACCAACAAATAATTGTTTGGTGTTACATTCATGCATAGTAGAAAATATGGCTTGATCCTTAGCCATATGATAAGATGCTCATGAATCAATGAGCCATTCATTTGAAGTAGAAGAAGAAGATGCAGTATAAGAGTAACCAGAAGTACAAAGTGCATGTCCATGAGAGTTAGATTCTGAAGACGAATCTAAGCTGATGTGGTGCTTCTTCGTTGTTGCTTCCAAGGCTGTCATCTTCTTGAAACACTTACAATCATCATGATTATCTTTCCCACAAAAATTGCAATGACACTCAGTCTTCTTTCTTTTTTGTTTGGATCTTTTGTCATTTTTTAAAGAAGGAGCTGACTGAGAGGGTTTGGGACCCTTGTTGTTTGGCTTATTATTGCGAAAATTCTATTTCTTGGGAGGCTTGAACTTTTCTTTCTGTTGAGACAATAAGGCTTTCCCAGATGTATCTGCATTGTTAATTATTCCAATATGAATGAGTTTATATTGCTCTCTAATTAAGGAATCACAAAAGGATTCAAGACTAGGCTCTTGATAGCTAGCTGCAGTCAATGATTCTTTCATGGAGTAGAATGTAGATACAAAAACAGAATATGCAAGTCCACGTTTGGAAAGAATATGATAAATACATTGTTTGTCTTATTTCTTAATCTTGCATTCTGCACATAAGAGTCTAAGAGTTTTATACTTAGATAAATAGTCTTGAATACATGAAAAATCATTTGGATTCAAGGAAAGCAACTCATTTTCAAGTTGATGACCCCAAATTTCATTATGTTTACCAAACACATATTCCAACTTTTTTCAAGCTTTATCAGGTTCATCAATGCCAGATATGTGGAATCGCAAATCAGTAGAGATTGACATCTCAATCAATCCACGAGCTTCATCACATCTATTTGCCCATTTAATTTTATTATCATCATCAGTGGGTCTGTTTCTTTTCTTGAGATTATCCTGAAAAGTCCCCTACTTCGTAGAACATCCTCCATACGAGATTTCCATGGAAAATAGTTAGAACTTGTAAGTATAATATCACAAGGGGAGGCCATACTATAAAATAATGGCTGAAAAAATAGAAACTAACTGTATAGTTGCAAATAGCTCGAAAAAATATGCAGTTTTAGAAAAAACGGCACTGAAAACTGATTCTGAATGATGAAGTTATGCTTGATCAAAGAAAATGTTGAAGATGTCCCCAATAGTGACGTGGCAGATATTAACTTGACCAACTAAAAAAAGAAGCCCCTTCTTCTCAAGATCAACCTTTGACAATCACTTTTACAATAAAGTTGTTTTGAAGTGAATAACTTTTGTAGAATAAGTGATGTTCACTTTTACAATAATGTGACTTTTAAATAGTGCGGCAATAAATTAAAAGACTTAAGTGATTCACTTTTATTTTATTTTATTTATGTGAGATGCACTTTTACAATAAAATAACTTGAAAATAGAAATTACATGCACTAAAAAGTAGCTTGACAAGATTTGAACTCAAGACTTATCAAGGTGTAAAGCAACTTTGAACCAAATGAGCTAAGTTTAAAAGGTACGTAAAAGTATGGAAAGAGGAAAGGGGTTTTTTTTTTTTTTTTTTACTCTTCTCTCTGGTTTTCCATGCTTGTTTTCTTTTCCTGCAAATCACAAAAAAAACAAAAAAACTTTTTCCACACAATGGGATTAGATTTTGGTTAGCTTACTCAGAAAGTCTACATTTTCAAGTTTTCTCGTTGTTTCTGATTTGCCGTGGTCGCACAAGGTGCACGGCAAAGAGCATACGTAGCCAAGAAAACAAGAAAAAAAACTTTTCTTTACTATTTCTGATTCGCCGCGATCACACAAGGTGCACGGCAAAGAGCATACGCAGTCAGGGAAAACAACAGTCTGAGACTAAAAACTAAAAGATATAATAATAAACTGATAAAATATGAGAAATTTAAAAAAAACAAATCTGTCACTGTAACATTATACCTTCAGATTTGTCGAAATTGGTGTTTCTGGAGCAAACGATAACGGTTTTCGATGAAACGAAAACTATTTCCCAATGTAAACAACGCTTCGGACGCAATGGAACGGCTCCCATAGGCAAAAAATGTACAGAAAATCTAAAACCAGAAACCCTTTCAAAGTTTCGGCAACACCGGTTCCAGATCTTAATCAAAACCGAAAGCGGCTCTTCATAAAAGCTCTGATACCATGTTCGGGTACACAGGGTACTCCCAAAAGACCGAACACCTTCAGAAACCGCTTCACACAAAAAGATCATAGATCAACACACCGATGTTTGTCACGTGGTTAAAACCCTCGAGAGGGAAACAGTCCTTGGCCTCAGCGAAATAGCTATTTGGAGCAATTTATTATGCAAAAGAAAGAAAGTTACATGAGCTTCTCATAATCGATCAACTAGCCAAGGACCCTCTATACTCTTTAAATAGAGATCATAGACCAATTGGGTGTTAAGCCACGGATCAATGGTAGGTACGATCTAAGAAAAGTTGAACCGTCGGATCACTTTATGTCTAGAACATATCGTGACCGTCGGATTACAACATTTACAAATGCATACTAATACATACTAAAGAAACACACTTTTACCTGACGGATATATTATACAAGTCGATCTTAACTAACTCCTAAGTGTCTAAATATCCTAACAATATATTTTTTTTAAAATTTTTTTAAACAAAAAAAATCTTAAAATAAAATGATATTACAACATATAACTAATATTTATAAATAAAAATAATTTAAAATTTTAAAATTTGAATTTTAAAATTAATATTCACAGTGTATTTTAAATCATCTCCATTTCATTATTATGCATACAAGATTATAGATAAAAATGATATCAACATAAACTTTTTATTGTTCCACATGATATAAAAACAACCTAATAAAATTAAACTTACTTCAAACAACGAACCTCAATTATTATTTTGAAAAGCACAACTTGAAACTCCATGGAATTTAATTCATTTACGATGCCACATTTATACGATCTTTTATGTAAATTATTTTTATGTTAATACGAGTAAAGTATGTACTTTTTAAATGTGAATAGAGGTAGGTTGATGATTTTTTTTTAAAATTAATGCGTTTTTTTAATAATGATAAGAAGAATAATCTATAGAGTCTTTTGGATTAGTGAAAGGAGTGAATTAATTAGTGGATAATTCAAATTTTTTTAAGTTTAATTTTTTTAAATGTGTTTTTTTTAATTTAAATTTTGATGAGTTATTTTTTTAAATCAAATAAAAATTTTAAGGAAGGAGTTTTTTAGTTAAGTTTCTATTAATAAAATGGAAGTATATTTTTTAGTAAAATTTTTATTAAATTAAGGAATAATTTCAATAGAAAAATAGTTGAGTTTTTCTATTTATTAACTTTATGGGCAATCTTATAATCAACTAAATTATGATGCTAGAAATGCATATATAGTTAATGAATCCTCCTAAACCCTAGTGACAACATGTGTGTCTAATTGACATGAAGCTAGGTACATTCCTTAAACTTCACTAAATGAAAATCATCTAGTACATTAAACTTGGCACAGAAACCACCTCGTATAAGGTGTCAAGGATTAAGTTAAGGGCAGGTAGGAGGCTTGCCCTTTTAACTCCTAGGTGGCAAGGGTACCACATGATGATAACACATGTGAGGTTTTTTAGGAAGGACCTTTATCCTCTCCCATAGTCCATCAATTAATATCACATTACTCTCCTCCTCCATGGTCACACTAGTAAAGAATTTGGGTAATGCTAAAGTGACTAAATAAACCCCCCTATATTCTATATGCCCACTGAGAAGAGATTTCAACTTCTATCTCTAGTTGAATTTGAAAACGTCCCAGGTGATTGTTGGGCCAGGGAAAGTGCACAAAGAAGAAGCTGATGCGCAAACAAAGAAGGAAAAGTGCACGCGCGACAAGGGAAAAGCAGGTCAAGAAGGAAGCAAATGAACCAGCGCAAAAAGATAAAACATGCATGTGGAAGAGAAAGGCAGGATGAAGATGGAAAGGAAGCGCAGAACAGAGGAAGCTATGACAGGGTTGGTGCGACGGGGAAAAGCACATCAAGAGTCGGTGAAAGAGGCAAGTAGAAGAGTTAATGTTGGACAGGCGGAAGTCAAGGAAGACTGCAGAAGGACGAACCAACAAAAGATGGAAGGACAATTTTGTGGCTAGTTATGACTGGTACAGACGAGCTGAAAGATGTTTCTGCGGCCAGTTAAGGCTGTGGTTAATGCATTACAGGACTTTCATGACTAGGTATGGGCCGACATTTAATGTAACAAGAGATATTTTGTAGCTACCTAAGTCTGTAATAACTGAGTAGTACTCAGTCAACCCTGCATGGTCCTATAAAATGATATAAATAGAAGGAACCCGCTCTGTATAAGGGTTAGATTTTGTTAGATTAGATTCAATAGATTCAACAAGCGAGACTGTTAGAGAGTAGAAGCAGTAAGGTCAACCCAGAGGAGAGTCTGGTAGAAGTAGAAGGTTGTTGAGCCGTGGATCTTGCAGTTGTGTGCACAGACCTCTAGTAAAGTAGAAGAGTCGATTCAGGTTGTGTGTGGATCAGTAGGAGTAGACAGAAGCAATAAACCAGAAAGCATAAGAGCAAGAATATTGAGTCAGAAAGACATATATTAAGAACAGTCTGCAAGTTGCAGGCTGCAAGGTGCTACCTATATTTCTCATGCCAGATGAAGAGCACCTTGGTGGTTTTTCCCAGATGGGTTTCTACGTTATTTCTTGTGTTAATGGATGAATGTTGTTGAATGGTGAATGTTTACGTGAATGTTTGCTTAACTTACATTATTACAAGTTACACTTGTTGTTGAATGTATGTCGTAGTATGAATGAATGATTGTTTTAAAGTATTGTTGCACTATTGTGTATGAGTTCATGGGTAAGTTGCTAAGTTAAGATATAAGTCGTGTGATGTCTATAAAGTACAAGGAATCGGCTGAGTCGCATAGTTGCGCCAGTTGGTAAACTTTAAGTACAAGGTCGTGTTGCACGAGTGACCTGTGGCACTTGGTTGTGCCACTGTCGCAAAGTGAAGGAATCCATCCCATCATCTTTGTCAAGTGCCTTGGTCGTGCGCCAAGGGACTATAATAACTCACCAACTGCAGAAACATGGTTCTGGCAGTTACCCATTAAGATATCTCGGGTGAGACTGCGCCTGCCTCGTAGGCATTGCCAACTCACCTTGCTCTGTCGGGACGATGTCTTTTGGTGACATGTTGGTATTGTGTTGTTGTTGAACAGCGGGTCGAGTCAAGGAAGAGAAAGATGCCAACAAATGGTTATGTTGCCAAAACCGTTAACCATTTGAGTCGAGGGAAATTGTAAAAACCCCAAATTTTCTGAAATTTTTTTTTTTTTTTTTTGAATGCATATAATTTCCATAATTGCAGCAAACTAATTATTAAATTAGTTATACGTTACCAAATTAATTAGCTGAATTATCTAATTGGTTATGTTTATCTTAAGGAACAGTTCTTTTCAGTCTACTGACTTGATTTCTTAATGCAATTACAAGGTGGAACTATCATGAAAAATTCTGGGCTTACTTAGCTTTCGAGCTAACGCAGAAGTTTTCCTGTTCTGCCAAACTCACAGGTAAGAAGTTTTTGGATGCTTCCTGTTCATAACTTTAAAGCATTCAGTTAAGAATTCGTCGCCAGGAATTTAACTCCATAAAGTATATAAATGCTAAACAAATTTCCAGGCTTAGCGAGGTAAAAGAAAATTCATTTATCAGTCCTTCTTTTCAAGGTGCTAAGGAGAAGAGATTTACAATTGTAATTGTGATGGCGATAGTGCTTTTTTTCTAGTAAATATAAATTGTAGTTCTTATTGCATTTTGATCTCTTTGATGTTCATTAAAGTCGTCACGAGTAGAAAGCCATAAATATTTCTTTACTAGCAGAGTAAGAGAAGGTAGAGCTATAAAGTCAGTAGTTTATTTTAAACAAAAGAAAACACGTAGTTACTATTTACACCAAGATTAACTTGATAACTTGGCCACATTTCGACTGAATGTGGTGTGTATTGTTAAAGCTTATGTACCAATATCTTACTTCTATTAATTGAAGATACAAGGAATTATAACCTTCTTACATACTATACTTATTTGAAATATATTAGTATTGGATGGTTTTAATTTCTCTGTACATCTTTACTTGGAAAGTAGTATTCAGTTATGGCATATACCTCTATATCATCTAAATTTTAAGTTAAGCATTTGAAGTCGTATCAAGCCTAAAATATAATTTTCTATTTGAATAAAGTTCTTACAAACATGATGAGACTGATATTAGCAAGAAAGATATTTAACAAAGAAAATAAAACTATGAATTTCTTCCATTACAAAACAATTATCTCACACCTTGAATAAAGTTAAGTTGGTTTTGCATAAGGAAGCTATGTTCATTTAACAAGGGTCATAGGTTAGATCCTTCCCAATAAGAGTCTATGGTTTGCCTTTGTTTAGATTCTATAATCTTTTACGATAAACTCTTTATCTTTCCCCATAAACAAACATATTAGTTTGAAGCTTAATTCTACCCTATCTTATAATTATTGGATGGGGAATATTTAATGATAAACTTTCTCATCAAGAAGAATAAAGTTTATAATATCCTTCTAAAATATAAACAAAGTTTATTAAAATCATGACCAAAGATTATCGAATATTTGTATATTATGATGCATAATATAGGTCGTAACATTCTCCATACGGTTGATAAGCTTTGCAACATTGTTATATAGTAATTATTTCTGATATCATGCATGTCTATGTAGGTTGACTTTGGAGTTAGACTATGGTTGAATCTCCAATTATTAAAATGATTGGATAGATGCTCGTGAGTGAAAAAGATCACCAGGACTATAGACTTGAACCCACCATGAGAACTTTGATTTGTGGGATGTCGTGGCAACGTTTGGGCCAAGCAATGTGTAAATAAAAAGGCCACTTGTAACCCTAGTATCATTATTCTCCATCGTTCACGCTTCTATCTGCTCTGCTCCTGCACTTGACCTTCATGCCGTTCTCTGTGACTAGCTCAAATGGCATAAGTCTCGCCTGCTTTTGGCATTTTCCCTGGCGTAAAATCTGTTCTGGAGACTGAGAGTAGGCTGTAGAAGATGGCTCTCATCGCTTAGATTAGACGGGTTGCATATCTCTAGGGTTTTAACCTCCACTGCTTGCTCTACTTAGGGTTTGTAAGTCTACAAGTTGTTTCTCCCTTGGCTTGACAGTGGCAGTTGAAGTTTACTTCTCGTAAGTAACCAGTGCGTAGGGTTTTGTAGTGTTGGCTATGATCCGAACGGTTCACTTGCTCTGTCAGTCGTAACAACTCTTGGCTGCTATAGGTGGATACAATGTTAGTAACCTCTAACTTTCCTGTGGCAGATAAAAATCTGTCTCCTCCTTGTGTTGGTGGCAGTGTTGCTAGTTATCGGTGCTTGCATTTCCTTTAAGAACCGAGGTAAGAAAGTCTTCGTCTATTTTTCATTGTTATTGTAGACCCTTTTTACTTTTAAAATTTGTTACTCTTAATATCTCATATTAATCAATAAAATGTGATGATATTGCAGGTACAAACCCGTCTCCTTCTCTCACTCTCTCTGCGCAGCTGGTTCTAAGTGACGGCGACTTAATGTTTACGGTAAGCCCTAGACTTTCCATGGATGTTCTACCTTGTGCAAACCCTCATGGGATTTTTAAGAGTTGGTCATCGCGGCCTCAAAAACCCTTGTGGGTTTTGGTTATTCTGGTTATTTGACTCGTTCTTTTTAATGGGTGATAACCCTTGCTTTAAGCAGGGTTCTCTGGCTATGGCCGTGAGTGTAATTTCGTCTTGTTTTAAGTATTGTGTTTATATATGAAAAGAAGAGGCTATAACAGACTTAATCTGGATTTTTAATTCTGGCCGTGAGTAAAAATACTATGCTTGAACTCTACAGTTATTAATTCTGTTTGTATATTTTTGGACTATTAGGGTTTTACCCTAATTTTGACAGCATAAGAAAATTATATCACGGCTTTATTTAAATTACTGTTAAATTTATAATGTTCTGCTACATAAATACGAGGGTTATTAGTTTTGTGTTACCATATTTGTTAAGCTCGATAAGTCGAGCATTCTACCCTATTGAGAATCTTCTGTACGATAATATAATTGATTTTTATCTGTATTAATTATGTATCTACCGGATACAGCTTGAGTACAAGGATTATATTTGTTTACTGTGCATTATAATAGAATAAAACATTGTTTATTCTCATATTATACTATTCTTATAAGAATACATTGTTTACTCTTATTCTTTGTCTATTTATAATCTTTAATATAAATTAGTATTTTATTTCTGTATTATCACATTTACAGTACTATACTTTACAGAAGTATTCTATGTAGTTTATACTGTCTTGATTATGTTACAAGTTAATGCTTATAAATAAAAGTAAAAGAACTACGTATGTTTTACACTATTAATATCTTTAACAAGTAAAGGTTAACAGTTGTATATTTTTATTTAAATTTAGCTAAATAGAACAGAATTAAATGAATAACATAAATTACTTTCCATTAGTAGTTTCTGCTAATCACTAATTACCTGTAGAAGTAATTTGAGATTCTAGCTACTCTTTCTTAAATCGAATATTATACTTGCAGTAGTTTAAACTGTAAAACGGTAGACTGTAAAGCATCTTTATCTAACTTATTCCTACTCTAGTTAATTATTGTACTCTTCTTTGATTTCAAATAAGCCATAAAGTTACTGAAAGTAACTATAGTAACAACAATCGGTTTTCTCTATTTATGCATACTGCTATCAGTAAACAATACAATTTATTTCTCTGTTCTATAAGACTTGACAGTGTTTAGTACAAGTTAATACTACTCCTGATAATAATAATAAAAATTTACTAAAAAACACCACACAAAAAAGTACTCTATAATTCCGATAACATTCTATTCTGCATTTTCATCATAATATCTTTACTTGTAATTTCACCCCTGCGCTAGAGTACGGTCTGGTCACTCCAGATGAGGAAAAACGCAGGAGGGGTTTTGTTTTTCATCGAATATTCTATTACTTAAACAAACTAAAAACAAGCTTCATTACTACACCATCTAAATCTTTTCATCATAAGCTAAAAACATAATATTCAATCATCCACAGTTATTAAGCAAAGACTATTAGATGGCAAAACCTGTTCTGGAGCTTGGACAACAACAGCAATGGGAGGCCGTTCCTCCCTACCAACTCCTGGAGAGCGCTCAAACATCGACTCCTCAGGACCCCCGAGCTTGCTCTGGTCTCCCTTGCTGGAACTAGGTGTAGCAATTGTCAAATACCAGTCTTCAGACTCAGTATCAATCCTGAACTTAGCAGTAAGTTATCCCAGCTTACAAGCTGTAACAGATCAAGTTACTGTAGAATTTCCTCTCAGAACACCTTCCTTACTATTTTCCCTCTTTTCCCAATGAATTCCCTGAATAGCATTCCACCTGAATGATTCTTCTCTGGAAAATATCTGAGCAACCTCAGCTCTATTCATTGGGTACTTTTAAAAGATTGCCTAGGTCTTTTTGGGTTATTTTTCATTTATTAAGCCACCTGCTCTGATCCCACTTTCTTGGGGGATCATGACCCGAAATGTAGGGAAGTTTCCACCTGCAACATAGGAAGTGTTTGAGGATGCTGCCACTTGTCTTTTTCCCTCCACCTAGTTCCTTCCACCAGTTTGACCAGTAACCTCTTATTAACATCTCTCCCATGCTATTGTCTCCATTTTTTATTTGTTAATAATAAAATATTCAGAATTACATTCCACTTATTTTGACTTTGCTGAGTCATCAGTTCCTACTTAGCATTAAGTTTAACCTAATGTCTTAGGAAATATAATTAAAACAATTAACATTATTTACAAAATTGGGGTATGTGACATACACACCCCCTTAAAATGTAACATCGTCCTCGATGTTACTTTTTCTTCATCCTCTGCAACCTCCTGAAACAGATTCAGGTATGCCTCCCGCATCTTACTTTCCAGTTCCCAAGTAGCCTCTTCAGGACTAAGGTGCTTCCATTGCACCTCCACCTGTCCAATGGTGCGGTTCCGCAGAGTAATTTCCCTCCTCCCGAGGATACAGTCCGGTTCCACCAGAATTTCTCCTTCTGGTTCCACCTGTACAACTTTCCAATCAACCACATGAATAGCATCATGATCATACTTTTTCAAAACAGAGATATGAAAAACATTATGTACTTTCAAGTTAGGTGGTAATGCTAGCTAGTATGCAACTTGACCAATTCTAGATAAAATTTCAAATGAACCACAGTAATGTGGTGCTAACTTGGCACAACTCCCCAGTCTTAGAGAGCTCTTCTTTGGCCTTACCTTTATAAATACATGCTCACCTACCTGGAACTCCTTGGGAGTTCTTTTCAAATCTGCTTGGCTCTTTTGCCGATCCTGTGCCACCTTCAAATTTTCCTACACTTGTTTCACAATCTCTTCCATTTCTTTCAATAATTATGGTCCTAACACCAATCTATCTACTGGATTATTCCAGAAGATAGGAGTGTTGTATTTATGTCCATACAAAATTTCAAATGGACTGAACTTAGCTGATGACTGATAGTTACTATTATATGCAAACTTTGCTAGATGCAGGTAGTCTTCCCACTTACCTAGCTGATCTTTAACATACGTCCTTAATAAATCTTCCAGCACCTGATTCACTCTTTCAGTCTGTCCATTTGTTTGAGGATGGAAGGAAGTGCTGAAATTCAATGTTGTATTTAATCTCTTAAACAAGGATTTCCAAAAATTCCCTGTGAATTTAGGATCCCTATCTGAAATGATAACTTTCGGTACTCCATGCAACCAAAAGATCTGCTTTAAGAATATATCAACTATTGGCAGCCTTGTAAGTAGTTTTGACAGGAATGAAATGTGCTGCTTTACTTAACTTGTCAACCACCACCATAATAGAGTCATTTTGATTCTGATTTCTGGGCAGTCCAGTAATAAAATCTAAGCTAATCACTTCCCATTTGCAGCTGGGAATAGGTAAAGGTTGTAGCAAACCATCCGGATGTTGGTGTTCAGTTTTCACTTGTTGACAGTCCAAACATCTGGCAATGTATTCAGCTACTTCAGATTTCATATTAGGCCAGAAATATTCCTTTCTTAGCATGGTTACAGTCTTTTGGTAACCTGGATGTCCTGCGTAAGGTGTTTTGTGGACTTCGTCCAGAATCAACAACTTAACCTTAGGAACATTAGGCACATACAGTTTATCCTTAAATAATAAAAATCCATTTTCATTTAGACTGTAACATTTTATTAAGCTTTTTGTAGGTTTCTCTTTAGCTGTAACTTGTAATTTCTGATAAATTTCATCCTGTTTTACCCCTTTTGTAAGCTGTTCATTTAAATCAGAAGCATAAGTGCTGATTGATGCTGTAAAGTTCAGCTTTGTGTTTCTTCTTAAAGCATCAGCCACCTTATTTTATTTACCCTTTATGTGTTGGATTTCAAAATCATATTCACTCAAGAAGGCTAACCACCTTGCTTGTCTTGCATTTAAGTTAGGCTGATCTAAAAGATATTTCAGTCTTTTATTATCAGTCATTAAAATAAATTTTCTGCCTATTAAATGATGTCGCCACATTTTTAAGGCATGTATAACAGCCGCAAGTTCTAGATCATAAGTTGCGTAATTCTTTTCATGAATTTTTAACTTCCTGGACTCATAGGAAATTACATGCCCGTCTTGAGTCAGCACACCACCTAAACCATCATTACAGGCATCTGTGCATACCACGAAATCCTTATTGGGATCTGCTATTCTTAGAATAGGCGCACTTGTTAATAAGGTTTTTAATTTCTTAAAACTTTCTTCACACTTTAAGTTCCAATCAAATTTCTTACCTTTCTTTTGCAAGGAAGTGATCGGATTTGCTATTTTTGAAAAGCCTTCAATGAATCTCTGGTAATTCCCATAAATGACCTAACATCCGTTACATCTTTTGGAACCAGCCAATCTTCGATTGACCGAATCTTTTCAGGATCAACTGAAATCCCTTCAGTAGTTACCACATGACCTAAGTACTGGATTTCATCCTTAAAGAAGTCACACTTGCTAAACTTCGCGAAGAGCTGTTGCTCTCGCAACTCTTGTAAAACTATTCTTAAGTGTTCTTTATGTTCTTCTTCCATTTTAGAGTAAATTAAGATGTCGTCGATAAACATGACAACAAATTTATCTAAGTATTTATGCATTATATTATTCATTAAGCACATAAAGACAGCTGGGGCATTGGTAAGCCCAAATGGCATTACGACAAACTCGTAATGTCCATACCTTGTTCTAAAGGCTGTCTTAAAGATATCTTCATCCTTAATTCTTACCTAATGATATCCTGACCTCAAGTCTATCTTTGAGAACACCGTGGCTCCACGTAGCTGATCAAACAGATCATCTATGCGGGGCAACGGATATCTATTTTTAATAGTCATCTTGTTTAGTTGACGGTAATCTATGCATAATTGCATAGTTCCGTCTTTCTTTTTGACAAAGATGACCGGTGCTCCCCAAGGAGACACACTGGGTCAAATGTACTTCTTATCTATTAACTCCTTTAATTGTGATTTTAGCTCATTAAGTTCTAAAATATTCATCCGATACGAAGCTTTCGAGCTAGGTACCGCACCTGGCACCAGCTCAATAGTGAAATCCAGTTTCCTCCTGGGAGGTAATCCTGAAATTTCTTCTGGGAATACGTCAGTATATTCGTTTAAAATAGGAATATATTCTATTTTTAACTTATCCATTTCAGAGTTACTTGCCTCATCTGTAATAGCTACAGCATAGGCTTTACATCCTTTTCTAACTGCTCTTTTAAGTTGTAAAGCAGAAATCTGCCTGATTACAGTTTTCCTAGGAATACCCTTAACCTTTACTGGTTGTTCATTACTATTTATGCACGTAAAGGTTTTATCGTAACAGTTTAAAACTACCTTATGTTGCTCTAACCAATCCATGCCAATTAGTAAATCATATGAGCCAAGTGGCAAAACATTAAGCTTAACTGTAGTTTTAAATTCATCCATAAGTAAAGCACATTCTTTCACAAAAGAGGTTACTTTTCTTTTTTCCCCAGTGGCTAATTGAACTAACCAGGAATTATCAAATTTATCTACAGACAAATTACATTTTTCCACTATCTGTGGTGCAATGTAACTAAGACTGGCTCCTGGATCAATTAAAATGGTTACAGGGGTTTGGTTAATCATACCTTCCACTTCCACCATGGAAGTCTGATAGTCAGCTTGGCGGTTCTCCAATGCTGCATTTATTCTGGGCATAGTCCTTGCGAGTTCTCCAACGGTCATTTCCTCTTGCACAGTATGAATATTGCTGACTGACTTTTTTCGATTTGGGCAGACCGAGGCATAGTGCGGGCCATTACATTCCCAACACTTAATAGGCTTCTTTCGTTCAAAACTCTTAGTGAAATTCCCATGGTTATTTGCAACTTCCTTACCCTTAAAATTATTCGAATTATTGGATGTACCATTTATATTTCCCTGGAAATTCTTATTGTTAGAATAATTTATGTTCTTATTATTCTTGAAATTCTTTTGAGGTACAAATTCCTTGTTCTTAAACTCAGGCTGATTGTTGTTTTTCTTAGCCTTCCAGTTGGCTATGCCTTCTTTCTTCTTGTTATGCTCAAAACAGAAATTAGCATTTCTCATGGCTTCCTCCAGAGTCTTTGGGTTATCATACTCAATTATGTCCTTGATGTGGTATGGTAGACAGCTGAGAAACTGCTGCACTTTAGGTTTCTTGTCTACTAAGTAAGGTACATACCTCAGCAAGCTTAATAATTTACTGTTCAAATCCTTCATAGTCATCGAACCTAACTTCAATTCGTAAAATTCTTTAGCTCTTTCTTCGTAATATTGTTTGGAAAAAAATTTCTTTTTGAAGTGCCTTTTAAAAGTACTCCAATTAACTTCTTTTTCCTTGATACCCTTGACTCTCTTCAGATCTTGCCACCATATGTCTGCTTTTCTGGAGAGATTATAGATTGCCATTCTTGCCTTCAGCTGATTTGAATAATTGTATATATGGAAATACTTCCTCATCCCGGATAACCAGGACTCTGCTTCTTCCCCTTTTTCGGTCTCTCCATTAAAAGTTGGGGGCTTTATCTTTTTAAACTCCCCTGAAATCTCCTCATATGGTCTGTACTTCTTCTTTCTGTCGTACAACTCAGCCTCACGACTATCACTAGTAGTGTTGTAGCTTTGTCGCTCACCGAACCCTTCAGATGATGAGCTAATTTCAGTTTTTTCCAGCTTCATCTTTTTAGATCTTCTTTGATGACTAACATCCTCAGATTCCAATCTTCGGCCCCTTCCTTCAGTTTGGAACTTTTCCATTAAAATTTGGTTCAACTCTTCTTGAGCCTTCAAAATTCTCTCATTCTCCTTCTTGATTGATTCCATCTCAGTATTCAAATCCTTTACAATTTGCAACAGCTCTGAAGAGTTGGCAGTCACCTCTTCTAACATAGGTTCTCTGGGCATTTGTCTTGTCTCTGTGCCTGGAGACTCCTCCTGAGCATATTCTCCCAGCTTTTCCATACTTGCCTGTTAAATTTCAGAAAAAAAGAAATTTTTCTGTTCTTTACATAAAACAGAATATATGTTAGTATATTATTTTACTTTACTGTTCTAGGGAAGTTAGTTGGGCTACATCAAGGCCTAGTGTTTGAACCATGCTCTGATACCACATGTAAAAACCCCAAATTTTCGGAATTTTTTTTTTTTTTTGAATGCATATAATTTCCATAATTGCAGCAAACTAATTATTAAATTAGTTATACGTTACCAAATTAATTAGCTGAATTATCTAATTGGTTATGTTTATCTTAAGGAACAGTTCTTTTCTGTTTACTGACTTGATTTCTTAATGCAATTACAAGGTGGAACTATCATGAAAAATTATGGGCTTACTTAGCTTTCGAGCTAACGCAGAAGTTTTCCTGTTCTGCCAAACTCACAGGTAAGAAGTTTTTGGATGCTGCCTGTTCATAACTTTAAAGAATTCAGTTAATAATTCGTCGCCAGGAAATTAACTCCATAAAGTATATAAATGCTAAACAAATTTCCAGGCTTAGCGAGGTAAAAGAAAATTCATTTATCAGTCATTCTTTTCAAGATGCTAAGGAGAAGAGATTTACAATTGTAATTGTGATGGCGATAGTGCTTTTTTTCTAGTGAATATAAATTGTAGTTCTTATTGCATTTTGATCTCTTTGATGTTCATTAAAGTCGTCACAAGTAGAAAGCCATAAATATTTCTTTACTAGCAGAGTAAGAAAAGGTAGAGCTATAAAGTCAGTAGTTTATTTTAAACAAAAGAAAACACGTAGTTACTATTTACACCAAGATTAACTTGATAACTTGGCCACAGTTCGACTGAATGTGGTGTGTATTGTTAAAGCTTATGTACCAACATCTTACTTCTATTAATTGAAGATACAAGGAATTATAACCTTCTTACATACTATACTTATTTGAAATATATTAGTATTGGATGGTTTTAATTTCTTTGTACATCTTTACTTGGAAAGTAGTATTCAGTTATGGCATATACCTCTATATCATCTAAATTTTAAGTTAAGCATTTGAATTCGTATCAAGCCTAAAATATAATTTGCTATTTAAATAAAGTTCTTACAAAGATGATGAGACTGATATTAGCAAGAAAGATATTTAACAAAGAAAATAAAACTATGAATTTCTTCCATTACAAAACAATTATCTCACACCTTGAATAAAGTTAAGTTGGTTTTGCATAAGGAAGCTATGTTCATTTAACAAGGGTCATAGGTTAGATCCTTCCCAATAAGAGTCTATGGTTTGCCTTTGTTTAGATTCTATAATCTTTTACGATAAACTCTTTATCTTTCCCCATAAACAAACATATTAGTTTGAAGCTTAATTCTACCCTATCTTATAATTGTTGGATGGGAATATTTAATGATAAACTTCTTCTCATCAAGAAGAATAAAGGTTATAATTTCCTTCTAAAATATAAACAAAGTTTATTAAAATCATGACCAAAGATTATCGAATATTTGTATATTATGATGCATAATATAGGTCGTAACATTCTCCATGCAGTTGATAAGCTTTGCAACATTGTTATATAGTAATTATTTCTGATATCATGCACGTCTATGTAGGTTGACTTTGGAGTTAGACTATGGTCGAATCTCCAATTATTAAAATGATTGGATAGATGCTCGTGAGTGAAAAAGATCACCAGGACTATAGACTTGAACCCACCATGAGAACTTTGATTTGTGGGATGTCGTGGCAACGTTTGGGCCAAGCAATGTGTAAATAAAAAGGCCACTTGTAACCCTAGTATCATTATTCTCCGTCGTTCATGCTTCTATCTGCTCTGCTCCTGCACTCGACCTTCATGTCGTTCTCTGTGACTAGCTCGAATGGCATAAGTCTCGCCTGCTTTTGGCCTTTTCCCTGGCGTAAAATCTGTTCTGGAGATTGAGAGTAGGCTGTAGAAGATGGCTCTCGTCGCTTAGATTAGACGGGTTGCATATCTCTAGGGTTTTAACCTCCACTTCTTGCTCTACTTAGCGTTTGTCAGTCTGCAAGTTGTTTCTCCCTTGGCTTGACAGTGGCAGTTGAAGTTTACTTCTCGTAAGTAACCAGTGCGTAGGGTTTTGTAGTGTTGGCTATGATCCGAACGGTTCACTTGCTCTGTCAGTCGTAACAACTCTTGGCTGCTATAGGTGGATACAATGTTAGTAACCTCTGACTTTCCTGTGGGAGATAAAAATATGTCTCCTCCTTGTGTTGGTGGCAGTGTTGCTAGTTATCGGTGGTTGCATTTCCTTTAAGAACTGAGGTAAGAAAGTCTTCATCTCTTTTTCATTGTTATTGCAGACCCTTTTTACTTTTAAAAGTTGTTACTCTTAATATCTCATATTAATCAATAAAATGTGATGATATTGTAGGTACAAACCCGTCTCCTTCTCTCACTCTCTCTGCGCAGCTGGTTCTAAGTGACGGTGACTTGATGTTTACGGTAAGCCCTAGACTTTCCATGGTTGTTCTACCTTGTGCAAACCCTCATGGGATTTTTAAGAGTTGCTCATCGCGGCCTCAAAAACCCTTGTGGGTTTTGGTTATTCTGGTTATTTGACTCGCTTTTTTTAATGGGTGATAACCCTTTCTTTAAGCAGGGTTCTCTGGCTATGGCCATGAGTGTAATTTCATCTTGTTTTAAGTACTGTGTTTATATATGAAAAGAAGAGGTTGTAACAGACTTAATCTGGATTTTTAATTATGGCCGTGAGTAAAAATACTATGCTTGAACTCTACAGTTATTAATTCTGTTTGTATATTTTTGGACTATTAGGGTTTTACCCTAATTTTGACAGCATAAGAAAATTATATCACTGCTTTATTTAAATTACTGTTAAATTTATAATGTTCAGCTACATAAATACGGGGGTTATTAGTTTTGTGTTACCATATTTGTTAAGCTCGATCAGTCGAGCGTTCTACCCTGTTGAGAATCTTCTGTACGATAATATACTTGATTTTTATCTGTATTAATTATGTATCTACCGGATACAGCTTGAGTACAAGGATTATATTTGTTTACTGTGCATTATAATATAATAAAACATTGTTTATTCTCATATTATACTATTCTTATAAGAATATATTGTTTACTCTTATTCTTTGTCTTTTTATAATCTTTAATATAAATTAGTATTTTATTTCTGTATTATCACATTTACTGTACTATACTTTACAGAAGTATTCTCTGTAGTTTATACTGTCTTGATTATGTTACAAGTTAATACTTATAAATAAAAGTAAAAGAACTACGTATGTTTTACACTATTAATATCTTTGACAAGTAAAGGTTAACAGTTATATATTTTTATTTAAATTTAGCTAAATAGAACAGAATTAAATGAATAACATAAATTACTTTCCATCAGTAGTTTCTGCTAATCACTAATTACCTGTAGAAGTAACTTGAGATTCTAGCTACTCTTTCTTAAATCGAATATTATACTTGCAGTAGTTTAAACTGTAAAATGGTAGACTGTAAAGAATCTTTATCTAACTTATTCCTACTCTAGTTAACTACTGTACTCTTCTTTGATTTCAAATAAGCCATAAGGTTACTGAAACTAACTATAGTAACAACAATCGGTTTTCTCTATTTATGCATACTGCTATCAGTAAACAATACAATTTATTTCTCTATTCTATAAGACTTGACAGTGTTTAGTACAGGTTAATACTACTCCGGATAAAAAAGATATTTTTACTGAAAAACAACACACAAAAAAGTACTCTATAATTCCGATAACATTCTATTCTGCATTTTCATCATAATATCTTTACTTGTAATTTCACCCTTGCGCTGGAGTACGGTCTGGTCACTCCAGATGAGGAAAAATGCAGGAGGGTTTTTGTTTTTCATCAAAGATTATATTACTTAAACAAACTAAAAACAAGCTTCATTACTACACCATCTAAATCTTTTCATCATAAGCTAAAAACATAATATTCAATCATACACAGTTATTAAGCAAAGACTATTAGATGGCAAAACCTGTTCTGGAGCTTGGACAACAACAGCAATGGGAGGCCATTCCTCCCTACCAATTCCTGGAGAGCGCTCAAACAACGACTCCTCGGGACCCCCAAGCTTGCTCTGGTCTCCTTGGCTAGAGCTAGGTGCAACAATTGTCAAATACCAGTCTTCAGACTTAGTATCAATCCTGAACTTAGCAGTAAGTTCTCACAGCTTACAAGCTGTAATAGATCAAGTTACTGCAGAATTTCCTCTCAGAACACCTTCCTTACTATTTTCCCTCTTTTCCCAATGAATTCCCTGAATAGCATTCCACCTGAATGATTCTTCTCTGGAAAATATCTGAGCAACCTCAGCTCTATTCATTGGGTACTTTTAAAAGATTTCCTAGGTCTTTTTGGGTTAATTGTCATTTATTGAGCCACCTATTCTGATCCCACTTTATTGGGGGATCATGTTCTCAAACGTAGGGAAGTTGCCACCTGCAACATAGGAAGTGTTTGAGGATGTTGCCACTTGTCTTTTGCCCTCCACCTAGTTCCTTCCACCAGTTTGACCAGTAACCTCTTATTAGCAGCTCTCCCATGCTGTTGTCTCCATTTTTTATTTATTAATAATAAAATATTCAGAATTACATTCCACTTCTTTTGACTTTGCTGAGTCATCAGTTCCTACTTAGCATTAAATTTAACATAATGTCTTAGTAAATATAATTAAAACAATTAACATTATTTACAAAATTGGGGTATGTGACAGAAATGTTGTGGCATCCGACGAAGAACGAGATAGAGGACTGGCTGGAGTCTAAGATGCTAGCATTCGCGCAAGAAGAGAGCGTAGAATCTCAGCTGAGCGTAGAAAACTAGGTGGACGAATACATATATTCAGATATTCACAAGATCTTCTTTGTAGAGTTTCCCATTGTACTGCACGAATGGCTGTCAATATTGAAAAGAAGGAAGACAAACTTCTAGAGAAGAGAAGCAGTCGAGTGGAGTGATCAGTTGGTGCGCGAAGTAACCAGTGTAAGTAACACCATCTCTAGAGTTGTTGATTTTTGGGTTGACACTATTTTGCAAGGATATATTACTAAGTTTGTATTAGAGGCTATAACCTCATATAGTGAGGCCAAAAGAGTTTTTTTCCAAGGACCCCGAAGAAGATATTTATTATCTATCAGTACATGGATCAAGATGCTTGTTTATGAGAAGGGTATCTTGCAGTTGAGTAGTTGAGTCGCATTCCCTGGAGTAAGGCTATGTCGCAGACGACTTGTCAATAAAATGGGAAATGGTGAGTTGAGATGTTCCTGGGAAGTACAAAACATGAACTAGAAGTTGGATTCCTACGGAGTGGAAGGAGATTCAGATCAGGGAAGAGAAGAAAGATAGAGGAAGGTCGACGAGCTCCTAGTCTGTTCGAGGAGAGTAAGCATGAACTTTAGTCGCAAGTAGACGAAGGATCTTGTGACGAGGATGAGGACTATAGCCCGATTTCGGAAGGAGCAAAAGACTCTAAAGAGACTGTCGAGACACCAAGGTTAGGATGCAACTACATCACACCAGGAGTATCGCTAGAGGTAAGGTCTAGAGCCTCATCTCTTGAAAGAGTTGTTAATACTGATAGTGATAGCACAACGACTAGCACGCAAGAGAAAACACCCCCGTTTAATCAATCATCAGATAACCTTGACACCAACTCAATGGCTAGGGCGGATATTTGGTTACCCACTTTCAGTGGAAATGGTGCAGAAGATCCAGAGCAGCATTGGTTCATCTATGAATTTGTTTGGATGGTTCGCTTAGTTCAGAACGCGGACTTAAAGAAAGCGCAGATGATCACAACTCTAAGGGGTCGTGTGCTCGACTCGTTTATGAATTTCCGCGTGGTACCACCAGGAACACCATAGAAAACCCTTGAAGAGATATGAGCTGCAATGATCTTTGAGTTTAAAAAACCTAAATCTGAGTCGCAATGTATTACTGAGATCAAGGAAATCAAACAAGCATTGACAAAGTCAGTATGGGACTTTGACCAATGGTTTAAGACTTTGATGGCCAAGGTAAGTTTTCAGATGTCGGATGTTCAACATAAGGAGTGGTTTAATGTTGCACTTCTACCACACATCCGAGGCCCATTGATGCAACAAAAGATCGAGTCATAGACAAAAGCGCTAGAGTTGGAAATGAAGCTGGAAACTTCACCAATCGGTGATGGAGCTGCGGGGATGGTGCATATTCAGTCGCAGTTGGCTAATCTAACGATACAGCTATAGGAAATAAAGAAGGGTAAGGAATCCCACAAATAATTATGGTGCAAAAAATGCAAAACAGACAGACACACCAAGGATAATTGTCCGACCTTCATAAATTACGTCTCATCCGGTGCACCAAACCCGTTAAATGCCCATGGACTACCCTGGTGTTGCATATTCCAGACTAGAGGACACCGTGACGAATACTTTATATACTTGCAAAAGATTGTAAGTACTCCTGCAAACCTATTCTGTAAATTTTGCAAGTTAGTAGGGCATGAAGAGAAGTATTGCAGAGAATACCAGCTCCTGAAGGAAAATACGGTCGATGCTTACTTAATTAAGAATTAGGGGCAGACTTAGGCTGAACCGGCACAAGCATCATATCAGCCTACGCATTTCCCACCCAATCAGTATCAGAACCAGCACCAGCCTCAGTATGTGCCAGAACAACCATACACGCAACAGAATCACTATCAGCCGCAATATCAATAGACTCAGTACCCCCCGCAGCAACCACACCCTCAAGGAATGGGTGGAGGAAACTTCAGAGGCAGAGGAGGAGGAGAAGGATTTGATAGAGGAAGAGGTCAGGTTACATGCTATAACTATGGAAAACCAGGTCACTATGCCAAAGATTGCCTGAAACTTGCGTAGACATGTTCATATTGTAAGGGACAGGACCATAATGTGGAGTAATGTCCTTAGTTGATCGCAAAGTGGCAGGCTAGGACCATCACAGGTCCTAACCCTACACAGAATCCAAACCCAAATCTGAATCCTAACTTGAACGTTCATATGATTTTTTCTAAGCCAAGAGATCCAAATGTTGTTGTCGTAACATGAGGAGGTGCTGCAACCAGAGCTGATCAAGAAACCCTGCAAGAACAACTGCAGCCACAGGTGTGACCCACGATGCAAAATAAGGAGCCATTCAACGTCCAGAAACATAAGCAAGTATTCATGGACATTCGACATGAGTTTATGGATCCAGAAGAACCGTCGACATCAGAAGAAGTCAGGAAGATGCTTGAACGATTTCAACAAATATTTTAGAAGAAGACCCCACAAAAGGTTAGTAAAATCAAGTCATTTCTGTCAAGTTGCTTAGCGTTAATTCAAGACAAAGATGCTATCGCGGAACTACAAGCACTGATAGAAGAAACACCAGTAGAGTCGCAACCTGAAAAGAAAGTTAACCAAGTCAGCAAGAAATTCAAAACTGGACGCAAGTTAAGAATGACTGCACGGATCGAGGATTATGACATGGATTATATCATTTTATACTTGGGCTCTGATGTCCATATCTTGATGCGACAAACTTGGGAAAGTATGGGCAAGCCATGCTTGGACTGGTCTCTTGTCCAATTGCGGCTTGCAAATCAGGAGAAGGTCCTCCCAATTGGTAGATTGAGTCAAGTTCCTGTTGTTGTAAAGGAAAGTTTCCTATGGCTAAGGTTTAAGAGGCCATCAATGTACTGGGGTTGAAAGAAAGATGCATAATGTTCAGCAAGCATATATAAGCAATATCAAATATTGGAATGGTTCATACCTTAGTCAAACGAAGGTTGATCCAAGAAACCCTTCAACCCTCTTCTTGCTCTTGTTGCTCCTCTTGCTCCAAGAGACCTGCAAAATGAATTATACCTTCCTCAAACCAATATGACCACATATAAAAGGAGATTATATTCACTGAAACATGAAAACATAATCTGATAAATAACATCATATAATCATAATCAGATATTCAATATACAAGACACATTGATTTGGGAAGAAGAAGGACATCACATCTTTATTAATCATGAAATGAAGCACAAATATACCTTCTCTTCAAGTTGGGCACCTCAGGAAACCTTGATCTAGTTCTGTTGCTTCTCTTCTCCAAGGAATTCAGCATCCAAGCTCTGCAACAGAAGGAGAAAAGCTTCTAGGAAAAAGATGTGGGCAAAGAGAGCTCCAATTCCTCTAGCATAACAATGCAAATATTCAAGTCTCTTCCCATGGACCTCCCTACCTCTATTTATATGCTTCTAAAGAGATAGGGTTGAAGGCAAAGTATTTACAACTGAAGGAGTCAGTTGCATAACTACCCAAACTACCCAATATTCAAAAAACTTATTTTTGACATGAATATGCGGGTTGTAGAGACATCAGTCACGTATGCAAGAGGTATACATGGGTTTCAATGCAAATAGTCATGTATTTAGGGCATATGCGAGTATTATATATAGCAAGTTGCGTACAATACGCGGGTTTCCTTAAGGCAACTCGCGTATGCATCAAAAAATATCATTTTTAGGGTACTTTTGAGCATTTTCAGACTTCGGTGTCTTCTAGAAAGTTTTAGCTGACACAGATACCTTTTCAATGGTGTAGAGATGAGGTAAAATGAAGTTACAAAACTTTAGATATGGGTCCTCCAATATAGGTGTATTTTCAGTGACTTTCATGAAGTGTCATCATGGAAGTGTCAACATGCGACGGAATCATGCGAAAGTGGTCATAGGAAGAGATGTGTCATTTTGAGCTATAACACCTATCGATGTTGAAGGGTTGCACACATTTATGGACTTTTAAGTCATTAACATTGTTGATGGCACGAACCCATATCCCGCGCTATTGGGGATAGATTGGGCCATAGACAATCATACCATTATCAATTTCAAGAAAAGGATCCTCTCATTCGAGGATAATGAGATGAGGGTAGTGTCTCATTCGAGGATAGTCGGTGACCCAGGGGAGATGAAAATGCACCCTTATAGACTGGATCCAAGATATAAAGAGAAGTTAAAAGTAGAATTAGATCGCATTCTCGATGCAGTAATCATTGAACCTGTTGAGGAATCGGAGTGGATCATCCCTATAGTGATCTAGGATAAGAAAACAATAGGCAAAGTGAGAATCTGTGTCGACCTGAGGAAGTTGAACGATGCATGCTTGCACGATCCATTCCCAACACCATGTATAGATGAAGTACTTGAAAGCGTCCGAGGGCAAGAGATGTACTCATTCCCTAATGGCTTCTCTGGATATCATCAAGTTTGAATCGTGAAGGAGGATCACCACAAAATGACCTTCGTCACAGAATGGGGATGCTACCAGTATATGGTAATTCCCTTTGGACTCAAGAATGCACCTGCTATTTTTTCTATAATAGTAGTTTCTGCTTTTAAATATTTTATTCATAAATTTCTTGAATTCTAATTTGATGATTGGACTGTGTATGGTCTAGTAAGAGACCATATTGAGAGTTTGCGCAAGATGCTGGCCCATTGTCGCAAGTATCAGATCGTGCTCAATTCCAAGAAATGTATTTTCTGTGCACCATTTTATGTTCTGTTGGATCACGTCGTATGTCGCGAAGGTATTTTGGTTGACACAGCAAAAGTTGTGATTATCCTCGACTTACCACCACCTACATTAGTCACGCAACTCATGTCCATGATAGGACATACAGGCTACTATGGAAGTTCATCAGAGGGTATGCAAAGATCACTACACCTATGGAGAAACTGCTAAAGAAAGATGCAAAGTTTCAGTGGACACCAGATTGCCAGGAAAGCTTGGACAAATTAAAAAACAAGATGGACACTGTGCCAATACTTGTATTCCTAGACTGGAAAAAGGAATTCCATGTTCATGTCGACGCGTCGTTTGTCGCGCTCGACATAGTTTTGACACAATCAGGAGAGAGTGCGGTTGGCCACCCAACTGATTTTGCTAGCAAAAAACTGTCAATGACATAAAAGAACTACACGATAGAAAAAGAAGGCCTCGCTATGGTCTATGCACTTCAGAAGTTCTGAAACTACTTTTTGGGTGGACATTTTCAAATGTACACTGACCATTCAGCACTGAAATACTTGGTCAAAAATCCAGTGTTGAGGGGGGAGGATTTGTAGATGGCTTCTCCTGTTCCAAGAATTTGATTTTGAAGTTATTGTTAAACCTGGTCGACTGAATGTCGGGCCAAACCACCTGTCAAGGATAGAAAGTGGTGAAGAACCAACCAGCCTGGAAGATAACTTTCCCAACGCGTAGCTATTTTCCGTCACTATGATAGAAGATCAAAACAAGGAATTTAATGCAATCATCCACTTTTTGAGTACATGCTATGCGCCTCCAGGATTCCTCTTCAATCAAAAGAAACACTTGGTCGTCAAAGTTGCGAACTTAACATTGATTATTGGACACCTCTATAAGTTGGGCGCGGATGAAATATTGCACCACTGTGTTTTTTATTATGAGCGAACTTGGGTTATGAGTGAAGCACATGCTGGTGTCGCAGGTGTACACTACGCGGGAAAGTCAACTGTCCACAAGATATTGCAGGTAGGACTATGGTGGCCAACCATACATATGGATACTAAAATATTTTGCATGCGTTGTGATATCTGCCAGAGAACAGGAAAACCATCGCGCCATGATGAGATGCCCCTTGCACCATAGATAACACTACAATCCTTCGGCAAATGGGCTGTTGATTTTGTGGGTCCGATCAGTCCCCCAGGGAAAAAGACTGGCACACGCTACATTATCACTACGACAGACTACTTAACCAGATGGGCTGAAGCTGCGTTTGTTAAAGATTTCACCGCTGCGACTGCGACGAAGTTCTTATTTGAAAATGTGGCAACTAGATTTGGTTGTCCAAAAATTCTACTTAGCGACCAAGGTCTGCATTTTTTTAACAAAATGATTGTTGATCTTATTGCAGAGTTCCAGATCCAGCATAAGAAGACGACACCCTATCATCCTCAGGCGAATGGAACGGTCGAAGCTTTTAACAAGATTCTAGAGAATGCATTGACCAAGGTATGCAATGGGAACCGAGATGACTGGGATCAGAAAGTATAAGCTGTGATATGGGCATATCGCACAACTTGCAAACAATTGACAGGGCACACCCCATTCATATCGGTATATGGATAGGAATTTGTTGTACCAATGGAGTATATTTTGTCAAGCCTACAGATTGTTGCGCTGGCAGAGATGACCGATAGAGATGCTATCGAAGAGAGATTTTTGTAGTTCGTTCAGATGGAAGCGAAACGCTTCATCGCGGGATTTCATCAGACTGTCAAGAAGTAGAGACAGAAGGCGTGGCATGATCACCATATCCAGGTTAAACCATTCAAAGTGGGAGGACTTATGTTGATGTATGACAACAAATTTTTCAAACACCCAGGCAAGCTAAAGACACATTGGTTAGGGCCATATGTGATGGCGCACATCACTGATGCGGGCGCAGTAAAACTGTAGAGACTAGATGGAACTTATGTCCCAGGTATGGTGAATGGCGGTCGCTTGAAGCAATACTATGATGGTCACAACATCCCTGGCTAAAATTGTGCTACGCATGAAAAAAAGAGAAAATTGTTATGTCGCACATCTGCAGCAGAACCAGCGAGAAGAGTTGGAAAAAGCAGAAAGTGCGGGAAAAAGAGGAAATGACAGGCTGTCCGACATTAAACTGCAAATATCCAAAAAATATTGAGGCATGTATGACATCTAAGCGTCATTAATTCGATGAGATATGAGGAGAATGATGGCGGCTTTTTAGTCCCATCAGTCGTCTGCGTCATAACTTCCATAACTGTGCTGACAGGTACAATGCAACACTCAAGTTTTTAAGTTAATGAAGAAACGCGTACGCTGAAAATACCATGTGATCTATTAGACCTCGAAAACCCATCACATGATGACTGTACGATGCATAGGTGAGTATAAATACAAGGTTTCACCATCAAGCAGTCTTTTACGCAAATAGAGAAAGCAAGAGAAAACCAGAGCCGAGAGTTTACAGAGCCGAAGCCTGTCACAGAGTGAGCCAATACTCATCGTAATAGAGATCTCCAATGAAAGTGAGCTATCTGACGTGACTATCATCTTGGGGTGTCCAATTTAAGAAGAGATCATATCTCCTAAAGTGCAGCAACCAGATATAGAGCAAGAACCAAAACTCGACGCAATGGCGCGAACGAGAAATAATCCTGCTCCTGCGACTGCTCCGGCCCCTGTTCCACCCCTTGGTTTGGGCCTTATTTAGAACCCATCGACTGCACCTACACATCCTATCCTAGAGTCGAGATAGGCTAGAGAGAGAGCGGAAGGATAGATGTCTAGGCTAGGAATGTCAAGGAAACACAAGGCTAAGGCAGTTGTGGACAACACTGGGAAAGAGCCGATGGAGGAGGATGTGCTGGAGGAAGAGCTCATGGAGGAGGACACCCATTAGAGGAAATTTGGGGTCTAAAATGAGCCTTATAAGAAAACGCACCAACAATAAATTTTTTGAGTTGGAATTCAGGAACCAATATAATTTCAATAAAATGAGTCAACCATAATGGTCGAATTGACATATTTGTCATAAAAGAAAACTACTTTTTTTGTTCGTATTTTCGACATATCTCCCTGTGTTTTTACTCAAATTTTGAGTGGGAGAGCTCATTGGATGTGCAATTTAATTCCACATCCAACGAGTATCCACACTACATACTTTTGACGGACCCGGCTACCCCAAAAATAAGAAATACCTGAAAAAACGTGATGATGACATCAACATCTCATTTTTTCAGGTATTTCTTATTTTTGGGGTAGCAGGGTCTATCAAAAGTATGTAGTGTGGGTACTCGTTGGATGAAAAATTAAATTCTACATCCAACGAGCTCTCCCACTCAAAATTTGAGTAAAACCACAGGGAGATATGTCGAAAATACGAAGAAAAAAAGTAGTTTTTTTCATTCTTCCTCCAAAATTAATAACTATTATTTTATTATTTTCCTTAGGAGGCCCATTTTAGACGTCAAATTTACTCTAATTCCCACCCCGCATAAACCTCGATGCTAAGGACGAAGAAGAAAACTTCTTGCGCTATGTCTGGCTAAGGAGAGCCGAGGCGGAGCCAGTGACGCTTCCCACGAAAGCACGCACGTTTTTAGTAGCAACTCACATCCCTGATCGCATACCCCACTAATGGATATAATGCCAAAGCTCTCCAAGTTGGGATTCAAGGATGTTGACACTCGCTTGCATCTAGTTTTGGAAAGAAAGAACTGCATGGTCACTATTCAAACCGGGCCGACTAGGCCTGAGGTCCTAAAGTCGATGAAGTGGGCTACTGGCGCCGACCAAGCAGGATTGATGAAATTGTTGTTCATGCCACATTTTGGCCATATGCTGCAAGCCAACACATATGTGAAACAGCTCCTAGTTTGTTTCCACAGAGGTTGCCTATGGCTCGATCGACCATACCCGGCCGATGTCGAGCTTATCTCGTCGATCATAGGACTGCCAAAGAAAGGACACGACCCCGCACCGTATTTACGCTAGAATAGGGATACCACCAAGATGAAGAAGAAGTATAATATGCATCGCGAAGGTAGGGGTTTCATGATTCCCCCTATCGAAGAAGCCAGCGCGCGGTCAAAAATGGGCCTCCTAAGAGATGTACTACAAAAATATAAGATATATTAAAATATTATGAGTTAGGGGTTTTATGGGGTAGGTGTATATGACAAATCACCTCCTACACTACTTTTTATGCACAATATAAATAACCATGGTTGAGTTACTTTTCTAAATTGACTATAAATAAAATCAATAAAATAACTCTAGAATGATGTGACTAAGATTCATTGTAAATTCCCAAAAATTTATTGTCCTTTAACATTTATTTGTCTTGAACTTGTAAATAAAATTAAACAAAAATGAATTTAATTTATTTTAAAAATACAAGATTATATATATATATATATATTAGTTTGACATTATGATATTAAATACAATTGAGTGAATATATAATTTAAAATTAAAAAACATGAAAATGACAATATATTATTTTATAAAAAAATGTGAAAAGACATTTTTATGAATTATGAGTACTTTACTTGAAAATGACAATAATATTATTTTATGAGAAAGTGAATTGTGAGTACTTTACTTGAAAATAACAATAATATTATTTTATGAGAAAGTGTGAAATGACTTTTATTGTGAGTACTTCACTTTATGACTTAAAAGTACTTGTACCACTACCTTGGTTAACTATGGATTTTCATCCACCATAGAAAATGTGACAAATAAGCATTCTTAACTCATGCAATGCCACCTCAACCATGGGGGATGATGTCATCTACTAGAATGTAATTGGTTGATTTTTATAGTACATTTTGGTCCTTTTGAGGCCCATTTTTGACCTCAAATTCTCTCTAATGAAGGATCCTGTCGTGCAAGCTATTGCACGACAAGGTGTGACTTTCAACTAGTCGCAATTCTTACTGAATGAACTGATAGATGAAACAACGCAAGCACAGGAGGATCCTAAATACAAATTTCACTACTCCTGGCTGCTCATCTTGATCTCGTTCACCTTATGGGCCAACCCACCCAACTATGAGCCAATGGATGTCCCACTACCTTTCCTTGGTGCAAAGTATCAGAACCTGTGGGAAGACAAGATCCGCTAGACGGATAATAGCATCAAGTTTTTTCTGCATGTCAAGGCGCGGCGTGATGTTATCAGGTGATCCTACAGATTCTGGGATACCATGGTGCACATATACGTGACCTTCATAAATTGCTAGGCGGGTGCACATAACATGATTTTGGAGCCAAAGAACGACCCAGCCAAGCAAGCGCACCAGGTAGGGTTCATGATCACTGATGATGATGTGGATGCAATTATTAAGGATTGGCCTGAAGAATGGTGCAACCCAATGGTAGAGCCGCTGCCTAAAGGAGAAAACCAAGAAGACCCACCAACTAACCAAGGTGGAAACACTTGCGCATGCAGCGATGCCGGAAATGGTCAAGGACACGATGGAGGCAACGGTCAAGAAAATCAGCTGCAAGAAGGAAAAGATGATAACAGCGGTGATAGTGGCTCCAATCGAAGGGATGGAGAACAAACACCTACTGATGAGGACATCTGCAACCTCCAGCAAGAACAACAACAATAGTGCAGGCTGCAGCACAAAAAGAGAAAAACTAGCAAAACAGCTAACATGGATACCCTGACAGAGGACGATATTCGTGTGCTAGCAGACGTTGTAGCTGAGGTTACCAAGAAAACGTTGCTGGTCAAGTTTCAAAGCACCTCAATAATCTCACAGAGGCCCTTAATGAGGTCAAATCCATTGTCGAGGATGAAACTTATGGGGTGGATCCCAACGTCCCGTTAGTTACACCAAAGCTAGTGCCGCCAAACAAAGTACAAATCCAAGGGTGCACAATGGAGATAGGGATGAAGATGGGTGCGTTTGATGATGTTGTCAAAGAGTCTGACACACTGCAGATTGACTTCTCCAAGCTCAAGTTGGGTAAAGTATACGAGCTACAACAGGCAACCGCAACTAAAATACAACTTCGAGAGAATGTTGTGGTGTATCAGGAAACGAAACAACAAAGGAAGTCCAAGCAGCGCATGTCCCTCCTAAAAGAGAAAGAGCAAGAAATTGTGGCACACAAGAAAAGCCACGTTGCACTAGCTGAAGCCATTAAGGGCACGGCAATCGAGTTCCCACCAAAAGCGAGCCAAGAAGATGAAGATTTAGCTCTAAGGTTTCCCGACTGTCGTGGATTGTAGTGGAACTGAAGAAGTAGGTTGAGGAGCTTCAGGCTAAGCAGGTACTGAGCACACCTCCTGAGGTGCTCTAAGAGCGAAGCGGAACAGCGTCTAAGGCTGTTGGAAAGATAAGTGAAGGAGAAAAACTCTATGCTAAGAAAGTTGAAGTTGTTTCCATGATCTGGGAAGCACTTCTTGAAGATGATACTGGAGAAAATATTAAGGAAGGTGTGTGGCAAGATGAGGAGAATATAAACACGGCAAAAGAAGAGATGAAGAAGCTTCCATTTAAAGAAAAGGTTACGAAGATGGCTGAGATCAAATAGCTGCAGCAGGAAGTCCAAGCTCTCCACGAGCAAGAGCGGACTAGGGAAGCGGAGGTGGAGGCACACCAGTTAGAAGCAGCACGGCTCACAGGCCTTATTCATCTTATGCAGCAAAAACTTCAGCATATTGCGTAGTTGCTGGAGGTAGCACCATCGGAACATATCAGTTCTAACCGAGTGGATAAATTGGCTGCACAGACAGAGGAAGTAATAGTGGAAATTTCTAGAATGCAAAAGATGTTGAAGGAATTTCAAGACAAGGTTGGTCCTCCTGTACAGCCTAGGCCGGAGCCCGAGATGGAGGCTTAAGTTGCGAGCAGTCACATTTTTGTGGAGATGTCCATTTTTTCTTAGTGGCTCGGGATGAGCCACATGTGAGTGTTGGGGGCCTATTGGGCCAGGAAAAGTGCACAAGGAAAAATATGACACGCAAACAAAGAAGGGAAAGTGCGCATGTGACAAGGGAAAAGCAAGTCAAGAAGAAAGCAAATGAACTGGAACAGCAAGATTAAACATACATGCGACAAAGAAAGGCGGGATGAAGAGGGAAAGGAAGCACAGAACATAGGAAGCTGCGATAGGGTTGGTGCGATGGGGAAAAGCACATCCAGAGTCGGTGAACAAGGCAGGTAGAAGAGTTAATGTTGGACAAGAAGAATTCAAGGAAGACTGCAGAAGGACGAACCAACAGAAGATGGAAGGGAATTTTTGCGGCTAGTTATGACTGGTATAGACGAGCTGAAAGATGTTTCCACGACCATTTCAGGCTGTGGTTAATGCATTACAGGACTTTTGCGGCTAGGTATGGGCCAAAATTTAACATAACAAGAGATATTTTGTAGCTACCTAAGTCTGTAATAACTGAGTAGTACTCAGTCGACCCTGCGTGGTCTTGTAAAATGATATAAATAAAAGGAACCTGCTCTGTATAAGGGTTAGATTTTAATATGTTATATTCTGTAGATTCAACAAGTGAGACTTTTAGAGAGTAGAAGAAATAAGATCGACTCAGAGGAGAGTCTGGTAGAAGTAGAAGGCTGTTGAGCCACGGATCTTGCATCCATGTGCGCAGACCACTAGTAAAGTATAAGATTCGATCCAGGTTGTGTGCGGATCAGTAGGAGTAGACAGAAGCAATAAACCAGAGAACATGAGAGCAATAATATTGAGTCAGAAAGACATATCTTAAGAACATTCTGCAAGGTGCTACATATATTTCTCATGCCAGATGAAGAGCACCTTGGTGGTTTTTCCCAGATGGGTTTCCACGTTATTTATTGTGTTATATGGATGAATTTTGTTGAATGGTGAATGTTTATGTGAATTTTTGCTTATATTACATTATTACAAGTTACACTTGTTGTTGAAGGTATGTCGCAGTATGAATGAATGATTGTTTTAAAGTATTGTTGCACTATTGTGTATGAGTTCACGGGTAAGCTGCTAAGTTAAAATATAAGTCATGTGTTGTCTGTCAAGTACAAGGAATCGACTGCATCGCATAGTTGTGCCAGTTGGTAAAGTTTAAGTACAAGGTTGTGTCGCACAGGTGACCTGTGGCACTTGGTTGTGCCACTGTCGCAGAGTCAAGGACTCCATCCCAACGTATTTTTCGAGTGCCTTAGTTGTGCGCCAAGGGACTATAATCCCTCACCAACTGCGGAACCATGGTTTAGGCAGTTACCCATTAAGATATCTTGGGTGAGACTGCGACTACCTCATGGGAGTTTTCGACTGATCTTGCTCTACCGGGCCGATGTCTTTTGGTGTCATGTTGGTATTGTGTTGTTGTTGAACCGTGGGTCGAGATAAGGAAGAGAAAGAGGCCAACAATGATCGACCTCAAGAAGAAGAAGTGGTGCCACCTCAAGAAACTGCTAATGTTAAGGAACAACTTATATTGGAAGAAGTATATACTATGGAGTAAAGAAGACCTTGGATTCCAAATGGGCCAATAAAAGAAGTATTGTTAGCCCAAATCAAAGCTATGAAAACTCACAATGGATTAGTCACAATAATGGAAGCAAAGAAAAAACAAGAAGAAGAGATTGAGGACTCTAAGGATTACAGATTTCATCTAAGAACCCTCATAGAAAACCTCCCAAAGAATAAAAAGGGAAGAAATGGCTTCCACAAAAGAGGTCTCAAGTCCCCAAACTACAATACAAAATTCATTAAAAAATGCTCTACTTGAAAGTCCAGGAAATAGAAAAACAAAGATCTGTGTTGGAGTTGATCCTTCTCTTCAACCAAATAAATAAATAATATAGTCTCTTGGAATTGTAGTGGGTTGGGAAGAAAAATCAAGGCATAATCCTTAAGGAATCTTATAAAGAATGAAAAGCCCACAATCTTACTAGTCCAGGAGACTAAAATGGAAAGAATGAAGTTTCAAACATAGGAGTAAAAATGTGGAAGCATAGTGGATGTTGTGGATATTATTCCCAAAAAGAGGAAATATACCTAGTCAAATAGGATGGATTGGGATATATATTGATGCAAGGTTTGATATATTTTTGGTTCATAGTTGCTTTATTTCGGAGGGCCTTTCAATCTCTTTAGGGATGTTTCCCTCTACCGTCTTAGATCATATACCCATGACTCTTTCTCTTCATAGGACAAAAAACTTGGGCCTTATCCCCTTTGTTTCAATCCCCTATGGCTGCAAGAGAAAACATATCTTGTCATAATCCAAACTAAATGGAAAACACGAGTCAATGGATCTCCTTCATTTATATGAGAAGAGAATTTTTGGTTAGTCAAGACAACATTAAAGGACTGGGTGAAATTTTATACAAATTGCTTGCAATAGAACAAATAGATGTGCAAAAATAGTTACAGAAATTTTAGGCAGCTATGGAGGTGGAAATCACCCCCATTAGTCTCACCATGGGCATATATTAAGTAAAAAACTACATCAAATACACAAAAAGAAGAGGAGAGGTGGAGGCTTAAGTCTATAAGCCTCTAGCTTAAGTATAAAGACATTTTTTATAGTTGTATTATGTTTATCTAGATATAATCGAGCTTGAGATGTTGCATTACATGTTCTAGAAACTATAAGACACATTGTGGAAGAAGAAACAATATATAATTGGTATGAACATGTTGCTAATATATTAAGGGTCAACTTTGAAGAATCTCAAAAAGTTAGTAAGACAATTATATACTCATCGATACTTATATTGGTTCCTATTGAAAAGGTTTGCCCAATCAGTGAACTTGCTTTCACTTCTCCAAATGTACCAAAAATGTGGAATTTTTAGTGCTTTGCACCAAACTAGAAAGGAAAAGCCGACAACCCGACATTACAAATACATGTAGTAGGAATTGCTAAAATCCATGAAGTCAACTTGTAATATATGGGTTGTGCCTTATAATGTTCACTAAAACCTTCCATCCCCATTTTGATAATAAAGTTTGGCATGTTAATAGAACGATTGGAGAACCAAATGAAATGAACTACTACCCATAGATCGTTCATGTATTTTTTAAGATTACTCTCCATTTGAGCCCCATTTAACTAATACTTGAAGCAGTCATAGGAGTGGCATAGAAAATCATCATACCATGTTACACAAAAATATCGCCATCACCTTGATAATGGGTTATGTACCCTTGAATGTTCCCTAATCCTTGAAGTACTAGTGTCAAATGGATTTGGAAAGAGACCTTGTCTTTCAGTTTTCCAATTTTGGTAACAACAACACACTCTTCCTCCTTACAACATGTACCAGACCTTTGTTGACACACCCTGCAGACTAAGAAGGTGCATCCGCGACACCTCATGCATTTATACAACATGAATCACTCCTTACTGACGTTTATTTATCTTTGACAAAGTACTCCAGTGCTAATTAAATGAAAAAAGATTTGAGATCCTTCTAGAAGAAATCTCTCATGGAGGCTTATCCCAACATATCAACATAAGTGGGAGTCAAACCCGTAACCTCTTGGGATGATCCCTTAACCTTTTCCTAGTAATGCTCAACTCCCTTTATCCCCTTTGGCCTATAAATACGAGTCTCACCCCTCATGGTTGGGAAGGAACAAGAAAGCACCCATATGTTTTTGAAATATTCCTAGAACCAAAAATCCATTAGAGGCAAGGTTAGACTTTTGAGGAAAAGGGCTAGTTGGAAGAAGTGCAACACCAGGCACCATGGTTGTAATTTCTCCCTCTTTGTTATTAATACAATAATGACTTTCTTTGGAAGTCCAACGTTGTCAATATATCCCATGCAGCATTGGATGACAGCAATACCAGGGTTCTGGAATATGGCTTGAACTTCGCCATCGCGCCTGGAAAAATATTGGTTAAAAATATACTGTGTAGCATTGAGGACGTTGTCACACACTTGCCTGAAGAGAAAGCCGAGGTAGCCAGGCAGGAGTGTGCCATGATTCTAAGGCATGCAAAACCACCAAGACCTAACCTATCCAAGGAAGAGAAAACATCGTTGTTTAAGCTTAGAAATAACCAGGAAATCAAGATCATTAAAGTCGATAAGGGAAATGCCACAGTTGTGTTAGATACGATTGATTACAACAACAAAATGCTTGAACATCTTGCCTGTGGGAGTTATCGGCAACTAAGCAAAGACCCAGGCAAGAAATTTCACAAAACAGTTTACAAGGCCATCATTAACTCAAAACTAGACGAAGGGTTGAAAAAGAAACTACTTCCCAAAGAAGGCAGTGCCCCTCGAGTCTACGGGCTTCTGAAAATACACAAAAATGGCATTCCCCTTAGACCAATTGTGAACACAATTGGCTCCCCAACCTATAAACTAGCCAAATACCTCGCTACTCTTTTAAGACCCCTCGTAGGTAAAACAAACTCCTTTGTTAAAGACTCCACTAGCTGGGTGAAAGAAATTCGCGATGAATCTTTAGATAATGGTGACATCCTCGTTAGCTTTGATGTTTTCTCCCTTTACAAAAAAATCCCCGTTGATGAAGCAATTACTACCATAAGAGACTTGACTAATGTTGACATAGCCAAACTTGTGGAAGTGTGCCTGAAATCCACTTTCTTCACATTCCAACAGGTGTTTTATGAACAAATAGAGGGTGTGGCGATGGGTTCTCCTCTTTCCCTAATAGTAGCTAATATTTACATGGAGATGTTTGAGAAATGAGCTATCAATTTGTTCCCCCTTAAACCAAAAAGATGGAAATGCTATGTAGATGACACGGATGTGGTTTGGCCACATGGGCTGGATACCCTAAACCAATTTCTTGAACACCTTAATAACCAGAACAATAACATCAAGTTCACCATGGAGATCGAGGAGAACAATAAACTTCCTTTTCTTGATGTCCTTATCTTAAGAAAAGAAGATGGTTCAGTTTCTCACCAAGTATATAGAAAAAAGACTCACACCGATAGGTATCTACATGCTGACTCCCATCATTTCCCACCTCAGAAGATTGGAGTAATCAATACCCTTGTTACCAGAGCTCTAAGAATATCCGATAAAGAACATATCAAAGATGAGATCGACCATTTAGAGAAAGTCTTTGAAGACAATGGATATAGTGGTAGACAATTTAGGAAGGTAGTAGCCTCTGCGAATAAACCCAAGGGATGTAGGACCAAGGACAATGATAAAGACGTTAATATTAACAAAGTCTTCATCCCTTACATAAAAGGCACCACGGAAAAATTAGCCAAAACCCTAAAAAGACACAAAATCCAAGTGTTCTTCACACCTCCCAATACCATTAGAAACTTGGTGGACTCCCTTAAAGACCCAGTCGAACCTAAAGCTTACAAAGGTGTTTACTGCATTCCTTGTTCTTGTAATAAGTTGTATATAGGTAAAACTGGTCGTTCCATGGAGACAAGGTTCAAGGAACATAGCGCTGACCCCGGACATAATAGATACAAAAAGTCTGCCCTTGCAGAACACGCGTACATAACCGGTCATCACATTTGCCTTGAAAATGCAAAAGTCATAGCTAGGGAAGACAACCTGGTCAAACGAAAAATTAGGGAGAAAATTGAAATCAACCTCAATGAGAATTGTCTCAACAGAGATGATGGTGCCAAGATTAGTGATTCTTGGAAACCACTGCTTCACTCCCTGCAAATTAAAGAAAACCCATTATATTGAGTTGCCCTTGTGTTTACTCCACTTGTAGTCTAAGCTAAAGGTTTGTCCTTCTTAGGTTTTTGGTTCCCCTTTATTAAGTGTGTTTTTGCCTTAGTTTAGCCCTCCCTAAGGTTTCCTCTTAGATATTAAAACCCTAATTAATGTTCCTAAAAAAATTTCTCTTTAAGCCTCCCCCTATTTTATAAAATTTTAAAAAAAATTTAAAACAACACTTTTAAACCTAATAATTTTCAAACTTTCAAAGACCAATTTCCTTTAATATTTAATTCCCCTTAAAACTTTGACAAAATTTGAATTGACATTTAAATAAATTATTTATAAAATTTATAAAAATAAAATAAAATTCTAAAACTCTTTAAAATAAAATTTTTGAGAATAATAATCTAAATTATTGCTAGTTGAAACCTTTGTGACTATACTTTAATCATAACATTTAACAAATAGGGTTAAAAAAATTTTAAAAATTAAAAATTTATTGTTGTAAAACTTATTATTATTAAAAAAAATTAGTTTAAATCTTTTTCTTTTGTCTTTAAGACACCTTGGCCTTATAAAAAAATTTAACCTTTTCCTTTAACTTTTGTTGGCTCTTAAACAAAAATTTTAAAAATTTAACACTTTAATTTTATTAATAAAAAACAAAGGTTAAATAATAAAAATAACTTTCGGTTAAATTCCTTAATTTAAATTTTTTTAATAAATTGATTATTAAATTGAAAACTAAAAACTACCTCGGTCATAAACCTAGAACCAACTTTTTTTTGGTTTTTCATAAAAACGAGTATGTATACTTTTTGGGCCACCCTTCTCTCACCATAAGCTTCAAGTTCTCCTAATGATGATCCCAGAGTAGGGTTCGAAACGTCGAGATCTTCAACTCTCCAACGCAGCTCCTTCTTACACTTCAATCTCCTACTGGGTAATGACTACATTTAAACAATGACTTTCTTTTTCCATAAATGATGTTTCATCTCATTTATAGCATTTCTCCTTGGTTATTTTCTTAGAGATATCAAATTATCTTGTAGTTTCTATTTGTTTCTTGTTCTCCTTGAAGCTTTTGCAAGTTATTTTCTTCTCAACAAGTGAGACAACGAAAGCTTGGAGATGACAAGTACCTTCTTCTGAAAAGAGGTATAGATTCTATATATTATCAAATAATTTGATTGGTCTAGGAAAGAGTTTGTATTTATGTCGAGTTTTGTTCTAGATCCAAACCATTTGGACTAGAGAGATTTGTATTTTTTTGCATTGACAAAGTGTCTTGAAACACACCCTTGATATAATCAAAATTAGAAGAGAATAATGAAGCAACACTTTTTATGATCCCCTTTGTATTTGAAGCATAGTCACAACAACCGCCCCCATAAAGAAGACCGAGAAACTGACTAAAGGAAACAATAACTAAGTAAATGCCAACTTTGATAACCAATCGATCAAGGATGACTTTGAGGTCATCTCAAAGAAAAATAATATATC
This sequence comes from Pseudotsuga menziesii, assembly GCA_001517045.1. NCBI lineage: Eukaryota > Viridiplantae > Streptophyta > Pinopsida > Pinales > Pinaceae > Pseudotsuga > Pseudotsuga menziesii. The sequence goes on along the minus strand of LPNX010158638.1, from coordinate 306,614 downwards.
AATTTTGAGGATCCAAAACTTAAGAAAAATATGGAATAACTAGCAAACAAAGTATTGATTACTAAAGAAGAAAGAAAAGGAAAAATGACAATGGAACAAGTAAGAAAAGGGAAAAAAAGTCTTAGAGTCAAGTCTAGGGTAGGGATATGTAGAATCCAATGGGAGAGACAAATCCATTGTGATTGAAGCACTAAATAATAACATCAATGTTGAGAAACAATTCCAAGAAGAAATGTTTAGAATAAGGAAATAAAAATTTGAACAAGCAATAAAGAAGAAGAAAATAAAAAGGCCTAAAATCATGATTATACATCCAACGAATACAACAATGGAAATCGGTCCAACTAAACCCAAACAAACCCCATTGACTTTACAAGAGATCCTATTTTGACTAAACCAATGCCAATAACGCAAGAAATGATTAAAGCATGTATCCAACAAAATGAAGTAGCAAGGGATGAGCAACCAAATGGAGGAACACAACAATGGATATCTAGAACAATAGAGCAAAGCATTTATCCAAACAAAATAAAATCAATATGATTCAATACATAAGATGAAAATACCTATAGATCGTGCATATAAAGCCATAACCGTCAACAACGAGACCAAAGCAACACAGTGGAGACATAGATTAAAAGGAGAAGTCAAAAAAGGCGTTTAACACCTTTTATTTATGGACATGTGAAACTGCACCCTTTTTATGTTTCACATGTTCTTGCTTCTATTGTTGTTAAAGTACGACTTGTTGTTCATAGATATACAAAAAAAAAACTACCTCATTTCTATTCATGGAGGCATCCACTATTTGTTGATTATGAATGTACGAAACTACCATCCTTTTGGTATCCATAAATCACTTGTATCCCTCAAGTAGTCTTATGCCTCCAACCCAACCCTACGTTATATGTCTCATTGTTAATGATAAATGTGCCCCATGGATAAAGGCTTGGTGTGGAAAAGTCTAAGGTTTTAGATTGGACTCACACTTATTCTCCAAAGTGCTAGTATCAATGTCCTTTACATAAAAATATGCCGCACTTGGAAAGGGATACCCTCCTTCGTTAAAGATCCTTCCTTGGTTTCGCTAAGGTGGGATGTTCCAACCCTCTAGTGGATACCTTACATGCATTGCCAAAGCTTTCATGCTCATGTCAATGGTTATGTAGTTCACACATGATATCCAACGTGACATTGATCCACCATAAACAATTATTAAAATGTACAACAAATCAACATCCATTCTACTATGTTCCATCAACTTTAATTTCACTGGATTTGTTAATAAAATCTAAACGTGGAATCGATGCACTCACTATTTTCAACAAGTGAAATAGCAGCAAGGCTGCTTATACCTGTCGTTTAGAAATATTTTAATGCCATATTGTATATCAGTTGAAAGTTGAAGTAATTATGAAACATTAAAAACTTGCAACAATGTATTACTTGTTGCTATGTTACTTATTTTTTGATGTGACATTATTTGTTGCTATGTTGCTTATTTTTCTATGTGAAATTACTTGTTGCTATGTTGCTTATTTTTCTATGTGAAATTACTTGTTGCTTTTATGTTGATGTGTTATTTATTACTTGTTGTAACTATGTTGCTTATATTTCTATGTCAGGTTAGCAACAAAGCTGCATGATACCTACCTCTTAAGAAAAGTTTAATAAAAAAGTAGTTGTAGAAGAAATGACAAGTAGATAATAATAAAATGTACAAAACTACCTCCTTAATTAGTTATAGAGTAAGACCTTGAAATTAAAGATCCAAAATAAGTTTACTTGTATTTGTGAATAAAAGAATTCTTGTCACTTGCATTTGTGGATAGGAAAATCTCCATCACTACCAATTTAAGAATTAAGTTTATAAAAAATTTCATCTTAAACTAATATATCAACGAATACCTAAATATTTAATTATCAACCAAATTTAAAATAAAATATTTTAAACCCATAATACTTTATGATTGAAATAATACTCTTTTAAACTTGTGATATTACAAATAAAATAAAAAACAAAACAAATTAGAAATTCAATGTAACATCATAAAGATCAACCAAACATTAAATGCCTCCCTATTGTTTCAAAAAACATAAAAATAAATGGTTTTAACTAACTTCATAACAATATATAACTTCAATAATACTCACATTGAGCTTAAAAGCAAAATTAAGTCAATGCAACCTGAAAAAATAATTATATATTTTTAAACTCAAACTTATAGACAACAATGTGGTTGCTAGTAATATTACATTATTTATTATTAAAAAAACTTACAATAACATAGAATTAAAAAATAACCAAAAATATATATAGTTGCTAATAATATTACATGATTTATTATTAAAAAAAAATCACAATAACATAGAATTAAAAAATAACCAAGAAAACTAATAATATCAGCATATTATCAAAAACATAACTTACAATGAGATTGAATGAAAAAATAGAAGAAAAAACTAAAGATTATGTTGCCACCTACAATGACCTAAAAGTTAAAATAAAATCCAAATTAAAACTTTAAAATTCTAAACATGAAAATCATAACCAAAATACTAAATGTGCCCATGCACTTATTCGTTTCGCTTTAGCCAGATAGTAAAATTCATATCACTTAGTTAAAGTACCTACAACAGAGTAAAATTCATATCACTTATCTCAGGCTCATCCAAGTGGTTGTTGCCAAAGCGCACTTTGCAAAAGGAATTGTGCTCGTGATTTGTGAAGACATGAATGTGCACAAATATCAATTATCCCACTGCAGCGTTGAATCCGAAAAATAGTATTTATTTATTGCAGAATTACTTTCATTTATGAGAAGTATTGATATAAGACTTGTTTTTCAATTACGTAGCGGTAGTAAAAAATTCTTATTTTTTTAATTTTAATATATTTTAAAATTCTGATAAATAGCCTTCAAACCAAGTAAAATTAGTCTTGTCATTGTTTTTGTCCAATCAAAAATTAATAATATCATATTTGAAAATTATAAAAAAATGTTTTTTATTTTCAAATATTTAATTTAATATACATATTTTGGAAAATCATTAAAAAAATATAAGAAATATTTTTGTTAGAAACGAAAGAAGATTGCTATATATCCTATCGACGCCATGTATAACATTTATTGCAAAATTATTGCAGAATTAATTTTGTTGCAGAATTTATTGGGATTCCCTCCCGTCAGTGTTGAAATTTCACTAGAATATTACCTTTCAAACAATTTTTTTTTGACGTTTTTGGGTTTCACATCACCCTTCACTAAACGTTTTACTTAAATATGTACCTATCAATA
>LPNX010158638.1:243150-293267 GCA_001517045.1 Pseudotsuga menziesii | reverse complement strand
GGGGATCCAATGATCTGTGGGGCTGGGGGTATTCTGTACTTTTCCGATAGGCATCATATATCCTTCAAAGCAGGTTTAGGTTTGGGCACGAATAATTATGTAGAATTATGTGCACTTAAGCTTCTCCTTAGGCTGGCTAGGATGCATAATTTGGAAAAAATTCAAATTTTTGGGGACTCCCAGCTTGTTATTAATTGGGCATCTGGTAAGTATAAATTACAAAATCTTGAATTAGCCTTGATTCTTCAAGATGTTCATTATTTATCAGACTGTCTTGATGATGTGTCTTACAAACACATATATAGGGAAAGAAATTCCAAAGCTGATTTATTGGCAAAAGCAGGGGGTAGCATTCATGAGGGTTTTTGGCATACATATGAACAGAATGAGGCAGATTCCACAGAAATTTTTCAGGTTTTCTAAAGCTGCTGTAGAGTGTTGTCTGTCATATGACAGATTGCTGGTTCTTGCTGATTTTCCAGAAATGATGCCATGGCTGATATTGAGGTGCATTTTTCGAAATTGGTGATCTTTAGCAACAATATTCAGAGCTTGATTTGCGAGCTGGTTGGCCTCTTATATTTGGTACTAAATGAATTTGGAATTTTATGTTTCATCTCTGGATGGTCTGGAATTGGCCTATCTTTTTAGCTGTTGTTTTTTTATCAGCATTTGACTTTTCTGAGACTTTTTCAGCATGCTAGTTCTGCTCTGATATTTTTGCTTCTGATCACATTTTTTATCTGACCTGATTTATCAGGAGTGATGATATAAGTCTGCTATGATCAGACTTAGTTTATTTCATGTACTACTGTTTCTTTCTGTTGGAAAGGATTTAGTGAACATTATGATCTGATGATGAACATTAGATTTGGATTGTGGATTTGTGCTTTTTGAGGCAAATATTGTAACTGACAACTTTTTTGTTGTAATTTGTAAAATGGACTATGAGGGCCATCTACTAAATGTGAATAAAGTTATTTACGATTTTTTTCTTTGGAAAAAAAAAAAAGATTTAATGTAAAGTAAAATTTAAATGTACTTAAATATATCCATAAGATTTAATGTATAATTTATAATAAAATTTAAATCTGGGTAAATATATTGCTTGAGATATGCCACATTATATGAATATATTATTTAACTCATATATAAAGTACTAGATAAAGGAACATGACTAGTAGTAGATTCAATGACAAAATCTCACATAGTTTGTGATTTTGTTTTTCGTTAGTCTTGTGTAAAACTTTTTTTTATCTAAGTTAAAATCATCAATAATTGAAATAATATCCCATTCCTTTTAAACAAATTCATAATTATTTATTATGTTTTTGAATTTTTTATTTATTTATATGTTTAATATCTATGAAAAATTTATAAAATGATTTTGGTTTTGTTAATATTTATTTAAATGAAAAGAGACTTTTAAATAACGTTAACATTCAACCATTTGAATTACAACTACAAATATTTAACCATTTTAATTGATTATTTTTATAATAATTTTTTTAAATCTGATTGGATGGTATGGTGTGATGTCAGCCTCGTGGAATGGTGCCCAACACCCGGCAGCCTGCTGACATCATCTCACAATTATGAGAATTTTACTAAGTTTTACCTAAGTCAAAAATAAGATGAATGATATTGGGGTGTCAAATAACACTTATTGATTTCACATTTAATGTTCGCCAGGAGATTTATATGTCATTTATTTCACTACTTCAATAACAAGTGGCCATAATATTTAATGTAGAGTAAAATTTAAATGTGCTTAAATATATCCATAAGATTTAATGTATAATGTATAGTAAAATTTAAATCTGCCTAAATATATTGCTTGAGATATGCCACATTATATGAATATATTATTTAACTCATATATAAAGTACTAGATAAAGGAACATGACTAATAGTAGATTCAATGACAAATTCTCACAGTCAAACTATGTGATTTTGTTTTTCTTGTGTAAAACGTTTTTTTTATCTGAGTTAAAATCACCAATAATTGAAATAATATCCCATTCCTTTTAAACAAATTAATAATTATTTTATTATGTTTTTGAATTTTTTATTTATTTATATGTTTAATATCTATGAAAAAGTTAAAAAATGATTTTGGTTTTGTTAATATTTACTTAAATAAAAAGAGACTTTTAAATAACATTAATATTCAGCCATTTGAATTACAACTACTAACATTCAATTGTATAAAAACCACTAAATTATATTATTCAACTATATAAAAAAAATTAAAATCAAAATAAACAAATTAACAGCAGTTCTCAAAGAGGGGGCAATAGGCGTGAGGAGCCATTGACATTTATGGTTTAGTAAGACACTTGTGCATGCTTTGTACACCATCTAGCATTCAATAATGATGGTAGATTGCTAGTTTCGAAGTAAGATTAAGGGATAAAAGGTTACCATGAGTCCAATCTATTCTGGATCTTTCATTCTCATGTTAAGAGGTTTTGCTATGGCATTCCTTGAAAGGGTTTGACATGAAGTTTTACTTTTTAATCCGCTCAGAATTGGAATACAATCTTATAATTCTAAAATCCGAGTTCATAGGTCAATTTTCTTTTCTCAACTATTCTTCTTAAGAAATTTGAATAACAAGTAAGTCGTTGAAATCGAGGTTTCTACTTGGTATTTGCAGGTGCAAGTGTTCAATTAAGATTGCTTTCTTCAATGTTTTCATTCTGCCAAATCCATTTTCTTCTGAGTAATTTATAGGGTAATTACTACACCAATACATCCATTACCATAGTTTTTTCCCATTTTAAGATTTACCAGGATTTACTGTTTTAATGTCTCATTAACTCGATTCACCCTTTTTTGGGCAAATACCTAAAGTGGACGAATGACATTGATTCATGTATGCTTCCATTTTAGAATTTTCCCCATTGGTTAAGTGTTGGCCTTTTGAGCCCTCTCTCAGGATTTTCTCTCTATTAAGAATATTCATTCCTCTCCTACAATCCCTCCTTCAAAAATTTGGTGGATATATGAATGTAAACTTATCCATGAGCAGGGATTTGAAGATATATATAGAGTTATTATACCTAAGTAAATTCATCATTTCTTTTTCTTTGTATCCGCACTTAAGTGTTGTAGAATTATTATGTTAATTAATTTTTAATTTATTAATAGTTCTATACTTATTTAGTCTATTATTTTTCTTCTTAATTTCTATTGGTTATCTTTTCAAAGTTTTTATATTTATTCACTCTATTATTTTTCTTTCTAATTTCTAGTAGTTACTTTTTCAAATTTTCTATATTTATGCAGTCTATTAGTTTTCTTTTTAATTACTAGAGGTTACTTTTTCAATTTTTTTTTATATTTATTTAGTTTACTTTCTCAAATTTTCTAATTCTAATTTTTTCAAGATAGATGGAATGTCCACCCAAAATGCCAATTCAAAACTTCAACACCGTGAAAATCTGAAAACAAATAAAATACAATTAGTTGGTTTCAAAACTTCAACACATTGAAAATCCGAAAACAAACAAAATACAATTAATTTGTCGAGTTTAACTTTACAATTATGTAGAGCATCAACCTTATTATTAAAAAAAAACTATTACAATTAATAAGACTACATCGATTTTACACGATTTCCCCCAAAAAAAATAGGAATTTTTAAATCTCAAATAAAATTTCTAGGAATTTTTAAATCTCAAATTAAACAGGGATTTGTAAATAAACATTAAAGATCTATATTTTCCAGGTGAGCGTTAACAACAATGGAAAGGAGCATTACAATATCTTTAACGTGAAACCAAAACAACCCAAAAGCATAAAAAATTCAGATTATAATACGATTTCAAATAATATGGAGATTTCATAGTTGTATCCAACATATTCTATGGCTCCAACTTGTTCTGCAATTTAATAAAATTCGATAACCCAAACAATGATCCAACACTTTCTGCTTCTGTGAAATGTAATGATTTATCGATATTTGAGTCGTAAATTCAATAAGAATTGAACGAGAAATACTAATCAATTTAATTTAGTCGTAAATAATTGATAATTTTTTTTAATATAAATATATTATTATAATATTATTTTTAAATCTAAAAATTTATAATATTATTTTTAATATGAACAAAAAATAATTGGTTTAACGGATAAACATCAAGCATGCATTTGGTTCAAACAAGTACATTACATGACAATTTATATGTTATCTGGCATTTTTTTTTACTATTTATAATACAATATTTGCTTTTTTTAAGATAGTTAATGATTATACATATTAAATAGAATGATATTTAAATAAGAGAATTATGAATTCTTCAAACATATATTGAAGAACTTGTCAAGATAACAATTCTCAATTTAACAATGGCAACTCATAATATCTTTGTACAACTGTAAATTCACTCCCCTCCAAAAACAATTGCTATTGTCAGAGACATTGCCATGTCGTGGCTCTTGTATTTAAAATATTTCATCATCTTATATTTTAAGAAACAAAAAAAAAGGATATTTTTATATTGTGTCATTGTTTTTTTTATCTTCACAATAAAGTTATTAATAGGTAAAAAGTATCTAGTTGAATAGGTATCGTAGTAATACTCATTAAGGAATTAGGTAAAGAAATTTAGAAAATAATATGAAAAAAAGATAAGAACAAATAAATAAAAATTAATAAAATATACATAAAAATTAGAAAAGTTTTAAATTAATGAATAAATTAGAGAAAATAATAAGGTATGTGTAAATTAGATTTATTGATGTGATATTAAGAGTAATTGAAAAATCCTTGGATGCAGGTGACTCATTGTTGACTGGAGAACAGGGCGTGACCGTCGGGGCACATAGCTGTCCCCCAACGTTACCCCCTTGACATTACTACGTCTACTATTAATTTTTGCAGATTGGCCTCCACTTCGCATAGAGTGAACTCTGAACTCTTCATGGGACGTGACCCTCCTGTCGTCACACTGTACTTCGCCTACATCTGCAAAATCATTGCAGTCTTTATTGCTCCTATGGAAACGTGTTGTCAGGTTCATGTTAAGGGCTTCATGTTATTCATTCCACCCTCCACCTTCCTGCCTCTATTCATCCCAATGAATTTTGGTCACCCTGCGATTCCGGAGACAACAAGAAATCACCACCGATCTCAGCCTTCCACTCACAGTTCTCCTACTGTCTCATAGGCGCCACGCCTCCTCACATTGCTAGTAGATTGCACCATATCGCGTAGACAACGTGCCACTCCCAGACATGGTCGTGCAGGCCGTGGCAATTATAACCAGCGAGCCACAAGCTTTAACACCCAGGCCAGTTTGGAAGGATATGACTTTGGAATCCCTGGTTCCCTTCCTCTCTTGTTCGATGACTATGAAGATGAACTTACAGGCTCTCATACAGCAGCTAACAGACCATTAAATGCAGGCGCAATTACCGGGTCGTGAAAAACCTTGTTTTCTGTCTTCTCCTTCACTCCACCACCCCCCAATTTACTCCTTCAGCTCCTTCTGTTACTCCAGTTGTCGCTCCCTCCATTGACCCCTTGGCTGCGCTCATGGATATCGAGCAACCACCACCCCCTCCCAAGAGGAATATGGCTAGCATCAAGCATGGTAAAATCACCCTCAATATCGCGATAGACTACAGGAAAGCTGAGCCTCTTCCTGTTAAAGGAAAACCCTCCAACAACGAGGAGGAGACCGTCAACGACAAAGCTTCCAATAGCGAGGATGGGAGTCCGAGCAACAACGACAGTCAAGTTACTACAAAGCCACATGTTTCCACTGTGCAAAGCCAACCATGTACTCAGCTAGGCTTCGGCTTCGGGACGCCAATTGAGAAGGAGCCTTATACAAAGCCACATCCCTGGTTTTATGAATTATGCATTCTCTTTTTTTATTGAGCTTCTGGGGGTTTAGATACCCATGCTCACTATTATAGTGTTTTATATAGTGTTTTATCAGGTTTATACTTGCAAACTCTATAAGTTCCATATTTCTATGATCTATTTTTCCTCTCACAAGGAGGATCTCTTAGACTGTAAAAGTGTGAATTCCTCTCAAGGGTGGTTTTTTTTTGTTGTTGCTATTTTCTGCTTGCAGAATAGGCTCTCGGAATTGTACTTTTGCCTGTATCATTACTTTATTTCAATATAATAGTTCATGAACTTTCAAAAAAAGAGTAATTGAAAAATAAAACTAATTTAATTAAATCATACAAAATTAATTAATTATTAACAAATAAGTTTTAAAAATATATAAAGAAACTTTTGGTATTATAATCTAATAAATATTATAATAAAATATTCAAAAAAGATGGGCCATTATTATTTAAATAACGATAACAAATTATGTTTTTTTTTACAAAAACATAGTGGTAGATTAGATTGATACCAGTAAATCAGCTACCGTGTGGTTTGACAAGTAATCTATTCATTATAGCAAAGATTAAACTATTCCAGAGCGAAACTAGGAATCCAAAGAAGCGCAACGGCCTTATTACAGCAGAATAAAAGGATAAGAAACAGAGGAAAGAAACGGTTAGGACACAGCAAGACAACAAACTCCAGCAAACCAGCTTGGGGGACTTCATTTGTTCGGTTTAGCTGCCAACTTAGCAACAGCAGTCTCCAGGTCGCGTATACGCTTTCCAAAGTCTCCATGCATGTTGGCAGCATCCTTGAAGCTAGTGCGAACTTCATCTTTGAAATATTCCATTCTCTCTAAGGAGGCAGCTTGGTCTTCTCGCAGTTTCCTTAAGTCTTCATTAAGCAGGTCCCAAGTTTTATCTCCTACTTGAGAGACCTCTTTCAGTTTTTTGTCTTGGCTATCCATTCGCCCCCTGAGTCGCCCCATTGAAGTTTCCAGTGCTGAAATTTGACCTTCCACTAAGAGACCCGAGGAGGAGGAACTGGGCGATGCCATTGCAAAGAACGGGTGAATCTCCTTATCCTTCAGAGAAACAATACTACTTTGGGTCTTCACTGCGATGCTGAAGGAGAAGAAACATGAATAAATAAGAGACCGAGCGGGAGAGAGGGTCACGGAATGCATGAGATCAAGATCGAAATTCAGAGATTTTTTGCAGAGCATGATGCTGAAGGAGAATCTCTGAACAGAGGAGCTCTGCCTAGCAAATGAGCTCGCCCTTTTCCACCTAAGGGATGTCCCATCTAGAGCCCACACCATCCATGTGCAAATTACCTCTGCCCAAGAGGGTACCATCATTTGCTACGCTGTCTGCCAGGGAGTTCAACCCTCTAAGAACGTGAAAGAATCTTAAGGAGTGGAAACTTTTACATAGGAGCTAAATTCTATGAAAAATTTGAGCTAGATGAAGGTGGGGGGGACGTTTCTTCTTAATAATGGCTTGAATAAGCAGTCATGAATCACCAAAAACTAATAACTTTGCTATTCCTTTGTCCCGGGCAATCCTCAGCCCTTGATAAAGACCACAAAACTCTGCTTTATTGTTAGTCTCAATGCCAAGTCCCCAAGCATAATTGCTGATAACGTTGCCATTAGCCTTAGTTATAACTCCACCGCATCCAGCTAAACCAGGGTTGCCTTTTGAAGCTCCGTCAAAGAAGAGACAGAGTTCATTCATGGATATTTTCCACCTGCTGGACTCGAGGTCACCAAGCCGAATTTCCCAATGAGCATAATGGGATTTTATAAGGGTTCGACTCTGGTGGTTAGGGACAAGCATGCCTAGCCATTGAGATTCTTCGGGCAGAAGAGGAGAAGTGTTATATAGGGAGTCTCTCTGACTCAGGGCTTCCCCAAGAATTGCTCTAGCCTGGACTGCTATTTTGGAGGGATGGCTTTCCTGCCCCCTGAAGATACGATTGTTTCTTTCAATCCAAATTTTCCAACAAGTGGATTTTAGAATCCAATTCCAGGCAGTTTGGAGTAGAGGTTTCTTGGCTAGCAGGAACGGAGAGAGATTCATCCAGTCTGAAAGCAGGGCTTGGATAGTTGCTGGAAGAATGGTGCCTGGGTCCATCCTCAATGCATGATTCCAAACTTATTTGGAGAAATGACAGCCCAGGAGTATGTGATCCAAGGTTTCAATCTCACTTTTGCAAAGAGAGCATCTAGGAGGGCCTTCCATACCTCTTTTCATAAGGTTTTCTCCCGTGAGAATGCTTTGGTGGGCTAGGGTCCAGCAAAACATGTCAATTTTCGGGATGAAGTCTTTTGACTAAATAAACTTCTAGACCACCGGATTGGGAGCCGCGTAAGGGACTGCTTGGATGATCTTGTAACCTTCGACGGAAGAGTAGTTTCCTGATTTGGTTCCCCATCCTCTTTTGTCTCCGATTCCTTCTTTAACGGGAGCTTTGCTTTGGAGGAGGCTTATAAGGATTTCATCTTCTGCTTCTAGCTCCGGAGGGGGGTTGCCTAGATCCCAACCAGTCCAATATTGCCTTCCCAAGTTGACAGATCCCACAGAGAGTTGACTCCTTTATTTACCAGCCAGCGTTTGAGATTTTCCACTTCCGAACAAGCCCCTATAGGAGTTTCTCCCAGGATTGAGTCATCCCAAATTCCAATTGTTTTCCCGTCACCAGGAATCCAGAATAGGTTCCTTTTGAAAGGATCCAGAGCTTTAATACATAATTTGTAGATCGGGGAACCATTTCTGATTGGAGGGGGCATATCCAGACATCTCTTCCTTGTTCCAGGAAAGTATTTTTTCCGGAGGAATTTCTTGCTCCAGCTATCTTTCCCGGTTACCATTTGCCAGAGTAATTTAGCTCCTAAGGCCAGATTTTGGATGGAAAGATTCCGCACTTGAAGCCATCCTTCATAACGAGGCTTTTGGATTTTATCCCGGCTAACAAGATGGAGCTTCCTTTCATTCCCCTTGCCTCCTTCCCATATAAATTTTCTAAACAGACCTTCCATTTTCTGAATGACCATGCCAGGGGCGAGCATAATGGATGAATGGTAAATAGGCTTGCTATTTAAAACAAATTTTATGAGAACAGTCTTTCCTGCTAGATTGAGCCAATTGGCATTCCAACTTTGGATTTTGATTTTAATTTTATCTAAAATAGTGTCCCAATTTGCTGACTTGATTTTATTTTTTGCAGATGGGAATGCCAAGGTAAATGAAGCTCTCCCAGTCCATTATGCCTTCCATCCTAAGCCTTCTAGTTATTTCACTATTCTCTCTTGCTGAACAATTCCAATTGAAGATTTTGTTTTTTTGGAAATTGATTTTGCTTCCGGACACCTCCTTGTAAATTTCCAGTTCTTGCTTAAAGTGCTCGGCAGAATGGGGGCTTGCTCCTCCTAATAACAAGGTGTCATCTGCAAATTGAGCATGGTTTATGTTTCGAACATCATTCACTATTTGAAGGCCTGGCAGTGTGTGGATTTCTTGGCACAGATTGAGTTGAAATCTGAGGACCGAAGCTTGAATAGCATAGAGAAGGGGAGACAACGGGCAGCCCTTCCTTAGACCTCTAGTGGCTTTGAAAAATTCCATAGGTCTTCCATTAACTAGAGGGGCTATCCACGGGGTATCCACACAGCCTTTGATCCAGTTTATAATTGTTGAAGAGAAGCCAAACTTTGCCATGACTGCAAACAGAAAATCATGCCTAACACGATCAAAAGCGTTAGCTAAATCAAGTTTAATGACCATACCTTTCTCATTACGTTGAAAGCTGGAGTGGATTGCTTCTTGTAAGAGGATGATATTGTCAAGGATTTTTCTTCCCTTGATGAAACCTCCCTTATTCTCCAGAATAATTCTGGGCAGAATTCTTTTTATCCTAGAGGCAATAATCTTAGTTATGATCTTGTATCATGTGTTGCACAAAGAGATCGGTCTGAACCGGTTGAAGGTGTTGGCTCCTTTTTCTTTCGGAATCAGAGCTAGGAAGGAGGAGTTGGTGCTGCCCCCCAACCTATTGACCAACTGAGAATGCCGAATCATTTTTAAGAGATCTATCTTGATTATGGACCAGCAGCTGGTGAAGAATATTGTTTTGAAACCGTCCGGACCAGGAGTACTGTCAGGTTTCATAATCGAGATTATACCTTTAGGTTCATTCATAGTGACCGGCGCAGTAAGAAGATTGTTCTTCTCAGGCTTGATAATATTTGGGATGAGGTCAAACGGGTAGGACGAGATGTCAATCGGTTCCTCTATGGGTCTGTGAATAAATCCTTAAAAGTTGCATGGGAAGCCTGCTTTATGCCCTCAAAGTCTTTGATCAGGTCACCATGGAAATTAATTTCAGAGATCGCATTGTAGTTCTTACGAGCCTCGGCCTGTTTATGACAGTAGTTTGTATTTTTGTCCCTACTTAAGAGCCAAAGGTTTCAGTATTTTTGCCTCCAGTATTCTTCTTCCATCCTACAGGCTGAGAAGAAAGCTTTTTGGAGCTCCTCTTCCTTTCGAAGAATGTTGTCGGTTACAGGAGATGCGTCCATGAGTGTCTAGTGGAAATCTAAATCAGCTTGAGCAATTTCCCTTCTTGATAAAGGCGCGATGAGGAGCCTAGCCCAATTTTTCAGGTCCTTTTTAAGCCTTTTTAATTTGGTTTCCCAAATGAAGGAAGGCGATCCTTTAATTTGGATGGCCCAGGAGTCAGCCACGACTTGCATGAAATCCTCACGCTGGAACCAGAGAGGACTGAAACGGAATGGGATCGGACCGAGATTATGAACAAGGGAGAGATCAAGAAGGATGGGCTTATGGTCAGAGGTGCAGTGAGGAAGGATTTTGGAAGAGGCTAAAAGACCTAGGGAGAGAAAGGAGGAATGAACAAGGAACCTGTCAAGCCTGGCAGCAACATGACCAGGACCAATTCTCTTATTCATCCAGGTGAACTTACCTTTGGCAGGTTTAATGTCAAGGAGATCCCATCCAAGTATGATGCCCTCGACCCATTCCCTCGAAGGATCCCTGACCAGCGAGCCGCCTTTTTTCTCATTTGTTGCAAGGGTGACATTCAAGTCGCCTGCAACTATAATATTTTCAAGTCGCTGAATGTTGAGATAAGATTCTAAACTATTCCAGCAGTATTTTTTTTTTCTGAGAGTAAGACAGGAACGTAGAGGTTGAAGAGACTTACAGTATGCCCAGAGGATTTGTGGAGGAGTTTTGTAAAACTCCAATGAAGCTCACGAACTTCAGCTTCAAGATCATAAAGGTTGGAGTCCCAAAAGGTTGCAATGCCTCCAAATGCACCTCTGGAGTTGTTGGCAATCCCCGGGCCTTTTTTCTAGAACTTTTTCTCAGCTTGGAGGACAGTAGCTTCCTCCATTTTTGTCTCCTGGACTAGCAGAATCTCAGGTTTATGAATTCGGACCAGGTCTCTCATTGCTTCTTCTTTTAGAGTAGAACCTAAGCCTCTGCAATTCCAGGAGATGTACCACATTAAGTGCTATGCTGGGGGGGGGGCGGGGGAGGCCCCTTTTGAGGCCGAAGCTATTCCTTTTTTAGATATGGTGTTCATTATACCTTTTAGGGTTTTTGTGAGCCTTCGAGGACTGCTAGATATGTTTCCTCTTCTCTCATCTTCTTTTTAGATTTCCTCCCTCTTGGGTTTTTGATGGGAGCTGCCGGTAGACTGCTAGATGAGTCCCCCTCATCCAACTCTTCTGGGTCGAAATCTAGCAGAGATGGATCTACGCTTGTTTCTTTGGAGGGTTCAGAGGTATCAGACACTGAGGAAGCTCTTGGGTCAGATTAGGGTATTTCCCCAGGTTCCAATGGATCTGCAATTTGGGTGTCCATCTCTTTGTTGCTGGGTTGATTTTCGGTTTGAATTCCAGCTGGGTCGCTAGCCTTCCTTGGTTCTTCAACATCTTGTATGACGATTGGAGCAGCTTTGTTGGCTTCCTGGTTGTTTGAGCTCGTTGGCTAGTTCTGCATGTCACCTCCTGTCTTTTTTTCTTGGTTTTTATTGTTTATTTTCCCTTTCTTAACTTTTTGCCAGCCTTCTCCTTCTTCATGGACCTGAACTTGAGGGTAGTTTTTCTAGAAATGACCATGCTCATGACAATGGTGGCATTTGAATGGAAGTTGTTCATAATCCAGCTTTTGGTAGTGGTGCCAGTCTCCGACTTTCAGTTTAACTGCCTCCGGCAGGCCTTCTTCCAGGTCAACCTCTACACATATTCTAGCGCAGGAGTATTGGCCTTTGTTCTCCGCTTTGTCTATGAATCTCCCAAGAGCATTCCCTAATTTTTCCAGAGTTTGTGTGTTCCAGCAGTGGACTGGGAGATTTGGGAGCCTCACCCACACTGGTACTTCCTTCGGGACATCTACTTCAACATTGAAATCCGGGGTCCATTTATTGAGATACAGCCCTTGGGTACCCATGAAGTATGGGCCGCTTCTGAAGAAAAGATCTCAGTCTTCTTTGGATATGAATTCAAAGATGAAGAATCCTCTTCCAACCGGGTAACAGGTAACACTATTCTTGAGCTCCGGTCTCCAATTCCTTTGGATCCAATCGTCAGTGGTTCTGGTAGAGGGCCATAACCCCATGAACTGCCCCACCAGTCCGCGCTCAGCTAGCGCTAGAGCAATCTTGATGGGCTGTTCAACCAGTAGATCAATTTCAGGGACTGCATCAAGTTTCTTAATGAATTTCGGTATGGATGGGGCTACCGGTTTAAATCCCGGCGCCGAAAGCAGCCTTCTGAAAGCTTCCTCTGCAGAGGACGGAGGAGAGGGAGGGATGAGCCCTCCCCCAGGCGCAGCCATGGGCAACCTGAGAACTCGAACGCCAGAAAACCCTACGGCTAGGGAAGAACGCAGCCTCCAAAGCGATTAGTGTAGTCGTTGTTATCTCCTATATGAAAAGGCCTATAACAAATTATGTTAAAATATATATTTTTAAAAATAAAAATAGTTTTGAATAAGAAAATAGTCATCTTATTTAATATATCTATTTCATATAATAAGTCACTTAAATAAAATATATCTATTTAATATATTTTTTAAATAAAATTATTTTAAATGATAAAATATTTCCATCTTTTTTAACAAATTAAACAAATAGTTTTATAAAATTAAAAAAATAAAAATAAATCAAATTATCCATATTATTATTGTTTTAAACACAAAATTCAAAATTATATCTCATAAATCCTTGAGAATTTGTATGGTAATCATTTTTTTTTTGTAATTTCATTCATCTTTCGAGATCAAAATTACATTCTGAATATTCACTAAAACGTGAATCCGTTCCACCATAAAACTTGTTCTGTTGAAAGACCTGAAAGGTCTTCTGTAAAAAAAAACACAGTATGCATTCGCAGATGCTTTCCAAAAATTAATCATTATCATAAGTCCCGTCATTTACTATCAGAATGAGTCTGATTAACAGAAAATAACATGTTGAATTGTGCCAAAACTTCTGTAAATTGTAGCTGGAAATGCATACGAAGATGCATTTTTGACGAAGGAGAAAGACAATTCCAATGTACCTCTCACTGGATGATATATGATATCTACCAGACGAAAGAGCTGCCATTAAACTGTTTTAAAATTCAATACCACCTGTCATTCTATAGACAACCTGTGGAAAGGCCTGCCAGCAGCCTTTAGTAAATTCTTTCACCTTCAAAAAGCTTTTGTAATATAACGCTGAGAATACATACAAAAATGCAAAGGTATAAAAAGGAGAAGATCGTACCAGTAGTCCTCTCGCCAGCATATCAGTGTTATATAAAATAAAAAAGATGTAAGATTGTTCATCCTTTAAACAGAGTGTTTTTAAAAAAGACCTGACAAAAATCACTGAAGTTCTATAAATGGCCTGTGGTAAAAGGCCTGCAAGCTTCCATTATAAAATTCTTTCACCAACCATGTTCCCTCTGCCAGCCTGAGCCCTTCCTTGGAAGCTTTGTCCGCTTCCTTGTTGTTTTCCCTGTAAACATGCCGGCATGTGTAGGAGGTAAAACGTGAGAGGAGCTGCCGAATAGAAAAGATAATATGAGCAAGCCTCAAATGCCTACAAGCTTGAGTTTGATTGATCCAGTTTATAACATTCATTGAATCCCCCAACATATTTAGTTCCGTGCACCCTTTTTCAATAGCAAACATCAAAAGTAATTTGAGACTCATCAACTCAGCAGAATTATTTGTGCCCCCCCCTAGGCCCATAGACAAAATGAAGAAGTGTGACTCTGTTAAATAAAGAACTGCACCTCCTCCACACATATTATTTTGTGATGCCCCGTCAAAGAAAGCCCACGGAGAAATGCTATCTATCACCACCTCTAAAGTCCTTTGCTCTCTTGCAGCCCTTAAATGAACCGGAAAGGAGTTGAATAAACCCACAGACTGAGCCCCAGTGATTGCCAAGGTGCAAGGGATATCCTTGAAAATGGCCTTATTCCGTGCAATCCAAATCCCCCAAATTACCAGCAGTGGTAACATTTTTAAACTTTTATGTGTTGTCCTCCTCCACCAAGAGTCCCAAGCTGCCCCGATTGTATCCCCTTCCCACTGGAAATTGATACCTGTCAAAGAGGAAACCTCCCTCCAGACTTCAATAGAGTAGTAGCATGTAACAAATAAGTGTAAGCTTGATTCTAGCTCCCTTTTGCAGAGCACACACCAGCCAGGGCCTTGAAAAGACCTCTTCTGTAGCACGTCCCAGGTAGGAGCCTTGTTGTTAAGAACACACCACATAAACAACTTAGTTTTAGCTGGACATTTAAGCCTCCACAGTGGTCTCCACCACCAGACTTCTTCCCTTTGTTCCACCCTAGCACTAAGAAGTAAATACCCAGCCTTAACAGTATAATCTCCCCCCGGAGCAGCCTCCCATATAAGCGAATCAACTTGATCTGATAGAATAATATGTGCCCAAACCAGCTCCCTTATATATGTCTCAACAAAACCAATCTCGCTATCCCCCAATCCTAAGGAGTTTACCCTTCTCCAACATTGAACCCACGGTTTAGCAGGCCTCGGATCAGCAAGATGATTAAGAGTAGTGATCCCTCTTTGGCCTAGTTCCACAATGATATCATTAGGGAGACGGTGTTGGTGGGTGCTGCCCAGCCAAGGGTCCCTTCCAATCAGGACATTTTCCCCATTACCCACATCCCAAGCAAGATTATCCTCGATCAGATGGAAAGACTTTACAATCACTTTCCAAATCACCGATCCTCCGAAATGTGTTTTCCTGGGATTTCTAATCCAGTCTAAGAGACTCACACCAGACAGATATTTCTGCTTTATCACCCGAGACCACAGACTACTGGACTTCACCAACCTCCAACCTCCCTTAGTAGCCAAGGCTTTAGAGAATAAGAAGATGTCCTTTAGACCCCACCCTCCTAATCCTTTTGGGACTGCAATTCGCTTCCAGTTAACCCATGGTGTAGTCTGATCTTCCTTATTACCACTCCATAGAAATCGGAAGCAAATTCTCCTAATCCTTTCGAGAATCCCTTTCGGGATCCAGGAAAGAGATACACCGGAATAGCCTCCAAAACAACTTTGACCAAAACTAATCTTCCAGCTCGAGAAATCCACTTGTGACTCCAGACCATTAATCGCTTTTCAACCTTCCCAATCAGCCAGTACCAATCCTGTTTCCGATACAAATTGGCCTTCAGAGAGAAACCAAGGTATTTAAGCCCTTCATCCAAACCTGCTGTGTTATAAGGAAAGAACCTCGTTATATCTGCCTCTTCTTCCGGTCTTAGCATATGAGTGGTCAATGAAGATTTGCCAGAATTGATCTCCATGCCAGTCACCTTTGTGAAGAGTTCCAAAATTTTCTGCAAAGCTCGAGAATCTCCTCTAGAACCAGAGCAGAATATTAGTACATCATCCGCAAAAAGTAGATGTGTAATATTTAGGTTTGGAGCTAGTTGAATCCCAGAGAAATGACCTTCATCTCTGGCAGCTCTTAAAGCCCTACTTAATCCTTCAGCAACCAGAAGGAAGAGGATTGGTGACAAGGGACAACCTTGTCTGAGCCCTCTCTCAGCGTGAAAAAAGGGGGAGGCCGCTCCATTGATCAGCACAGAAAAGGAGACAGTTGTTATACATGACATAATCCATCTTATAAAATTGTTGCCAAAACCAAGGTGGGTTAGAAGTAACCTCAGATACAACCAGCTTACTCTGTCATAGGCCTTAGAAAGATCAATTTTGAGAATAGCCCCCTTCAGTCTCCTAGTCTTTAAATTGTGAAGTCCTTCCTGTGCTACCCCTATTGCCTCATGGATCTGACGCCCTTCCAGGAACCCAAACTGTTCACTTGAGATTTGAACTGAGAGTATAGCTTTTAGTTGTTTAGCAATAACTTTTGATATAATCTTATAGACACAGTTGCACAATGAAATTGGCCTAAACTCATTGAGAGAGATTGCATTATCTGACTTCGGAATGAGCGCTATAAAAGTAGAGTTAAAACTGGCCGGGATCCAACCAGATGACCTTGAATCTTCAATCACCAGCAAAAGATCCCTCCCCAAGATATCAAAGAGGTCCAGAAAAAAATCAATCGTCCATCCATCTGGCCCAGGGCTTTTGTCTTTCTGGAAACTACCCAAAACCTCCTTGAGTTCATCTTCTGACACTTCCTTCATAAGCTCCCTATTGTCCTCCTCTTCCACAAAACATGGGAACATTTGAGCCAATCGAATTACTTCCTCAATTGAAGCCTGTGGAGGAGCTTTGAACAAACGCTGAAAATGATTTACCCCACAAATGGCCTTATCTTCAAAGGTTACATGAGTGTTACCCTCCTCATCCTGAAGACTCCAAATAGTATTTGCCACCTTTCTTCCTCTGGCATATGCATGGAAAAATTTGGTGTTATCGTCCCCACACTCCAACCAGAGTGCCCTGCTTTTGAGCCTCCATGTTTCCTCTTTTTCCAACAGCAGTGAAGAACGTCTCCCCTCCAACCTTGACAGAGCCTCCTTAGATTCAAGCGAAGCAAAACCTCCTCCTACTCCCTCGTATATGAGCACTAGAGCTGCTTCAACGTTCTTCAGCTCAGCATCGTCTCTACTTCTCTTAGCAGCTGCCCATTCCTTGATTATCACCTTAAATCTTTTAATATTGTCTGCAAAATGAAAGGCAGCCAATCGATCAAAATCCCCTTCGATAGGAATCCAGTGATTGTGAAAAAGATTTTTGAAAGTCTCATCCTGGAGCCATAATTTATTGAATTTTAAAGGGCTCGGTGGGTTGTTGGGCCCCTTTTTTATTTAAAAAAAAATTGGGAAATGATCAGAGAGACCCCCACAGCCCACCCATTGTCTAACTGAGAAAAATCTGTCCACCAACTGCTCTGCAACCAAGAAACGATCAATTCGTTTCGCTACCCTGGCATCCCCACTTCGTTTATTTCTCCATGTCGGCTTAATTTTTACCAGCTCAATGTCCAGCAAACCCTTCTCTACCAATTTCTGAACGAAATATCCTGCCAATGAGTCCACCTGGGCATGAGGTCCCCAAACCTCACTATGCCCCAGTGAGAAATTTAAGTCTCCACCCATTACCATCAAATCACCAGACACCAAGGGATTAAGCAATAGAGAATCCCAAAAAGGGACTCTATTGATGTAAGGCCCATGCACATTAATCACTAAAAGAGACATCCCCAACTCTTCAGAAAATACTTCAACACCCAACATAGCCTCAGAACCCCAAGAATTAATCATATTAACACGACTGTTATTCCATCCCACCGCCAATCCCCCAGAGCGACCTCTAGCATCCAAAGTCACAAAAGACCACCCAGGTAACCAGCTTTCCAGTCTCTCCTGGATCATCTCACCTACACCTAATGTCTCTTGTAGCAGAATCACATCCGGGTGTTCAAGAGTAAGAACCCGAATGAAGGCTGATTTCTTGCCAGGCCCAGCCAGGCCCCGACAGTTAAAAGACAAGAGCTTCATAAGCGACCTTTCTTCTTGTCCTGCTCCGCTCTAAGGGCCTTTTCAATTGAAAGTTGTTTACCTCCTAACAGATCCTCCTTGGCTCTGGACTGAGCCTTATAAAGATTTGTCTTTCTCCCCCATCCCCTTCTCGCAGGCGGTGACAATTTTCCCAACCCAAATGAAGTCTTTTGACAAGATCTGAGAAAATACCCCGAATCCATAGAGTCTGGAGGAGAGGGACAGGATTCTTCAGGTAGAATTTCAGGGTTAGGATCCAATTCAACAGAGTAGGGTATAACCTTAGCAAGAGAAGTGGCTTGTGAAAGTACGATAGAATCATCATCAGTCAATCCCGGGCCAAAATCAAGAGGGTCAAGGAGTACAGGAAGTGACGAGGGGGATCCAGGAAGACCCGAAAGGGAAAGCTTCCTCAGTCCATCAATCCAATCAAACCCAAGAAAGGAAAATGTTCAAGAAAAAATTAACGTTTGACAGACTGGGAAGCGTAGATGTTCCCGGACTAGAATGATCCCCTGAAGCATAACCAGTAACCGAATCAGTGACCAAAGCTGGCAGATCTCTGGCCCCTTCGTCCACCAAAGGTTCAGAAGGGATCAAATCTTCAACAGTCGGATCGCTGCTCAGTTCATCTACAGAGGTTTGAGCCGAACCAGAGGATCCAGCAATCATCACAGATGTACCCTTGTGTACAGCCCCAAATACTTTCCTTCGACTTCCGTTCTGAGGACGCACCGGCATAGAACAAGACGAAATCGGATGCCCATATTCATGGCATCGTCTACAACGAAACGGGACATTCTCATAGTCCAGGGTTTGAGGAATAATCACTGGTCCCCAATCCATATTAATAGATTCCGCCAATCCCTCCCTGAGATTAATATTTACCAGGATTCTGGCTACCTTCTTCTCCTTAGAATCTATGAATGAAAGGTCCGCCTCTAGAAAAGACCCCAGTATATCGCCTATCCTCCTAAAATGATACACATCCCAGAAATGTAAAGGAAGAGCTGGCAGTCTAACCCAAAGAGTAACAACATCAACTCTTTCTTTGCTGGCGTCAAACAGAGGACTCCAAGGTTTCAAGAGAACAGGAGAATGGTCAATATGCTAGCATTTAAACTGTATCCATCTAAGGTCCTCCTCTTTCTCCAAATTGACCGCAAACCATCCTCTGTTCAACAGCTCAATCCCAGGAGCATAGCCTAATTGAGTGCCCCAAGTCGCCGCAGCCCAATCCTGTACAGTTTTTTTGGAAAAATGCCTACCCATAACCCTCCCAACCAGAGTACATTTCGCCATGTTCAGAACATTCTCCCACTCTAAATCTTCGCCAACCACATAATTTCGAATATTCTTTGTTTTGATCCAATTATTCCTTCGTTTTTTTGAAGATCCACAAGCCCCTTCTAGTCTTCCATCGAAATCACCCAAAACTCCTGGACAGCCACCAAAGGAATCCCTTCCAGGAGACCCAAAACCACGCTGCTCAGGTACATCCAGCGGTACCCTCAGCTCATCCTCTGATATTGCTCCACCAAGTCCCTTGCCAAGCGAGACAGGACCAACCTCCCCGTCTATGGCCTGGCCAAATCCTTCTACAACCTCGAACCCTCCTCGTTTGTCAGAAACCGAAGACCCTAAAAACCTTGCGATGAAATACCCCTCTTCCCTCCATCGCGATGATTCCAACAACATATCATTCTGATGAACAGAAGACTCCACATGTGAAACACCAGGAATAGTCTCCGACGCCGATCGGGCAAAAAAGGCAGCCGGAGAGGTAACATCCTTCAACCCTACCGGCTCTAAACAAGCCGGGCCCAAAACCTCCTGTCCCAAACAGGGAAAAACCACCATTTGTTCAGTCTGCCCTCCACCTGGCACCTCCCAGATGTCAGAGCTCTCCAACCTGTTGCTCGAATAATCAACCAAGTCCAGATCCTCCATCACTGCCGGAAAGGTAACCATCCCCTACAAAGGACCCTCAAGATTCTACAAACCTCGAAAACCCCAACAGTCAGCCTCCATCACAGATAATAACCTCTTGTTCTATCCACAAGGGAAAAATAAGAACATTCTTGAGAAAACCAGGGCAGACCCCTAGCCCTAGCTAGTGGCCTAGGCCATCCACGCCCGACTTTTGACCTCCTACGCCATCGCCATACAGAGACTTCGATCAGCCATCGCCGCCCAAATAATTCAGATTCAAAAAATCAATAAGCGACACCATATGGTAATCATTATTTATAGTTAATTAATTAATTAATTAATTAATAATCAATTAATCATAGTCTGATACATTAATTAATCAATCAATTTGTCACATATACTTTAAACCTTTTTGAAATGGATTTTGATACTTTCCTTCTTAAACTAAATCTTTTTGTACTTTAAACCTCTTTGAAATGGATTCTAATACTTTCCTTTAGGAGGATTCTTAATGCAAGAAGGTCATATGGTTGCTTATGAGAGTAGGAAACTATAAGATCATGAGCGATAGTATCATGTTGATGAGAAGGAGATGACTGCAGTTGTGCATTGCATGCAAGTATGTAGGCACTACTTGTTGGGCAGTTGTTCGTAGTGAAGACATACAATGTTGCGACAAGCTACTTCGCAACACAACCAAAGTGGTCACCTAAGTAGGAATGGTGGAAAGACCTTTTGGAAAAATTCAACATGATCATTGAGTATCGTCTGAGAAAACTAAACAAGTTGTAGACGATTTGAGTATGAAGGCACAGCTTGTTCCCTTAGAAGAAAATGATGAACATGGGATTTTTCTAGATGGGAGTCACTCACAAGTGCTCTCAAACTTGCGAGAAAATATTAAGGAAGTGTTGGGCGGTGATCATGTTTCCTTAAGTATTATGAAGCAGGTGAAGGGATGAAAAACAAAAAAAAAATAGCTAGAGGATGTTTGTTGTATTTTTTAGGATGCTTGTATGTTCATAAGAGTTCAAACCTAAGGAGAGAACTATTGCAATAGTGTCATGACTCACTTTAGGTGGGACACCTAAGGAAACGAAAAACATTGGGTTTGTTGGAGTGTAGCTACCATTGGGAGCATATCAAATGTGACATAGAGGAGCGTGTCAAGAATTATTAGGATTATTAATCCTCCTTGTCCAATTTGGTCATATGTCTAAATCAAGAGTCATGTCTAAATCGGGAGTCCATCTAGTCTATTTTTAGTCACTAGCACCATTGGGTCCACTTGGCCTAATTGGGGCACATGTTTCAGTTACTAAAGTGTGGGGAACACTAATTGAGTCCTACTGCCACTGATTGCACTTGCATGCATCAGTTTAGGAGCCTCCTAGACCAATCCCTACAATTTAGGAGCCACTGGGAGTGTCGATACCAACCAAGGTCAGTTGAGTTGATTTGGTGACTAGTCAAGCTAAGTTAGGAGTTAGTTACATTCAGTTCTAGTCCTCTACATTCAGTTAGCGCTAGGTCTGCATGGCTGCATGCAGGAGGGTCGCATTTCTCACCTACCACAGTCAGTTAGCCTTAGTCAACACTGAATGTAACACTTGAGTTGTGTTTTAGAACTCCGATGAACTCCGGTGATGGTTTAGACAAGGTTAGTTAACCATTGAGTCCTCCGATAATGATTTAGACAAGGTCTTAGTTACCTACAGTCAAGTAGAGTGTAATCAATTCAAATTTCCTCATGTCGATTCGAATTGCTTGTGCCTATTTAGCCATTGTACTTCATTGTAATTATTATCCAATTACTCTTTGATTAATGAAAAGCATTCACAGCTGCAAGCCATTTTTGCACTGTTTCATTATTCAATAATTGAGTAAATTGTGTGATCTATATTCTAAGTTGTGTGTTTGTCCACAAATCTATGTGCTCAATTTATATGGTATCAGAGCCTCGGCAGACAAGGCACCTCTCCTACTCAGATCTCTAACTAGATCATTTTTTTTTAGCAAAATTGCTCCTTCTAGTACTGCACCAGAAGCGGATAATTTGCCACTTAATATCCCAAGTTAGGAAATTGTTGATCAAGCTTGCTTGATCAACTATGTTGGGTGTGAAGGAAATTCCAAAAGTGCAAACTGTCGACCTTACTTTGTATGTTTGATTGTATGACAGGTTATCAGCTCTTCTCACACCATTCGCTACAAGCAACCCTTTCTTCTCACTGCATTCGCTACAGCAGCTTAGTCCTCCTTACTGCATTCAAAATGGTTCATCCAGTAGAGCCTCTCACTTCCTTCAACTATCGCCAGTGGAAGGAAGACATGGAGGTACTGCTCCACACCAAGAAGCTCTTCAGACTCATAGAAGAAACAGAGGCAGTGCCAGTTTTAAATCATGACAAAGAAAAGTACTAGAATAGGCTTGATGAAGCTCATGGATACTTATTCTCCTCAGTTTCTCGAGATATTCAATTCCACATCCAAGGATTGAAGACTCCCAAGGATATTTGGGACAAGATTACCTCCTTATTTGATAAGCAGGATGCAATGAGGGTCCATTAGCTAGAAAATTATCTGATCACTCTTAATCCATCCAACTTCAAATCACTGAATAAATTCTTCACAAAGCTCAAGAACCTGATATATCAATTGAAGCAATGCAAAGTGGAGAAGGATGAAGATCAGCTCATCCTTGCCATTATCACAAAGCTCAATGCAGACTTCTCAGTCTTTGTAACAACCTTCCAAATAGTAAGGCCCACCACTCCAAATTGGAAGATGCCCACTCTTGATGCCTTCATCCAATCTCTCACTTCTGAGAATGATAAATTGATCCAAATGGGGATCATTCGATCTCCCAAATGTCAAGCTTTGGTTGCAAGAGGAGATAAGGTAGCGAATGACAAAGGAAAGCAAAGAGATGAGTCTCATGTGAAGAAAGAGCAGTCAAAGGAGCCTTCAGGTTAGAAGAGAAGCAAGAAGAATGGAAAATGAAAGGTCCTCTGCTCTTACTGTGGAAGGGGATTGTTGTAAGTGTTGTAAGCGATTATGCACCCAATAAACGTAGGTTGGGGATTACCAACATACTCAAACACTTGGAGACAATTGACTTCTAAAGTGCAGAATGGGAAATAGGAGGTTTAGAAGAACTTACTTGTTAAACGACGTTCGATCCTTGCTAGTCCTCTTCCAATCTGCTCCACTTCCAAAGTATTCAAGGCTCACTCCTCTTTCACCTGTTCAGAGACAATCTTCCAGATATAGTATGATTCATATATATATGTTAGCAGGTTAGATAAATCAAATATGACATACTGTAACATAAACAATTATCAAACCAAGATATATGAGACACATGTGGAATAAGTAATCTCTTTATTATCAATAATGAGAAAGTTCAGAGTACAACCAAACGTCTGAGACAAGGACTCCTCTGTCACAAATACTTCTGTAAACAATCCACCAGCATAACTTTGCTCCAAAGTGTAAGTCCCTACAACTTTCCCCAAGGCCTGTATTTATATGGGTGAAATAACGCAGTTCTCGAAGGTTGGGGAAGTTGTAGCAGTTAGGGAGATTAAGTAAAATGACTTAACTAAACTCCCATTAGAGCGTGATTTTGTGTTTTTATGTTAAGAAGCACATTCGCGGGTATGTAGTAGAGCAACCCGCGAATGACTCGTGACTCTGTATAAGCACAACCCGCGAATACAAGGATTCACGACTTGTTGTGAAGGATACTCGCGAATGACTCACAAGTTGTCTATGAAGAGAGTCACGAATACATCCCAACATGGCTAAATGGCAAAGTAACTAGCTGGATGAAGGTAGAATGTATTTCATGACAAGCCAAGCTATAGTGTTAAGGGAAAACCTCTATCCATAAGTGTCCTTTTGTGTGCCGACATGAGGGATATCAGCACTCGGACGAAGAGGTGCCACTCAGGTGTATAACAGGGATTCCATTCATAAAGCTTTTGTATGAGAAGACAAATTGATGAAATGGCTCTTCTTTTGAAGAAACATGACATTTCTACACCTGCTAACGCAAGGAAGGATGACTCTGAAGAAGAAGATGAAGAATACCAAAGGAAAGGCCATGCACTGAAGGCTCGGTGCTCATTAGCACATGTCTTCCTCATTGATTCTGGAGATTCCAACCATATGGCTGCATCTAGAGAATCATTCTCTTCTTTCCAGTCCTTTGATGGTCCTAGTATTCAAATGCGAAATAACAGTAAAGTCCAAACAAAAGGGAAGGGATTTGTCAAGATTGAACATGGAAGGTTCAAATATGTGTTGTTTATTCCCTCCCTAGCTTCAAACTTGTTATCTGTCTATTAGATGACCCATATTGGATCTCCAAAGCAAGTGATATTTGGTCCTTACTCAGTGGAGATCACAAATATCTCTACTGGGAACATCATAGTGACGGGTGTTTCAAATCATGCCTCAAAAGCATATGAGTTCTCACATTTCATGCCTCCTTCAAAACCAGTTCACTCTCAGCAACCACTTGCAAGGGAAGGTAAAAACACTGCATCTACTTCTTTTGCAGCTTCTACTAGTATTGTAGATCCATCTTTATTAGTTAATGAGATTGAGATTCATGGTGATTCATATCTAGATTCACTCCCTACTTCCAAACTGGAAGCTAGGAAGATGACTGGAAACCCACCTGGCACTCAGAAATTAGAGACCCTTGTGCTATGCCATGCAATATTACCTCCTTCAGAGAGATACAATAGACTCCCTGTAAAATGTTACATGGAAAGGGCTCAGTCTCACTACATTCAGAAGAATAGATGTGATCATGCACCTCTTCATCCAACAAGAGACAAAGGTTACATTCCTCCTTCCTTCCATCATCAATTTTGGAGAAGAAGGAGAAGTCTACATGCTAGGTCCCATAATACCTGTGCACAGCACGCCATGCATGCTGCTTCGCACCTCATAGAGATCAAGATTATAGCAACATATTTTCAAGTTTTTCAAACTTGAGACCTGATTCTACCTTCTTAGATAGAGGAGGGGCTTTTTTTCCATGTGTTTTTTGCCCCAGCTCCTTGTATTAAGTAATTACTTTATTTTACTTGATGTAATGGGTGACCTATGGTCTTAGTTACTAGGGTCCACAGATTATCCAAGTTAGCATTTAGGGGGGTTATTAGGATTATTAATCCTCCCTTGTCCAATTTGGTCATATGTCTAAATCAGAAATCATGTCTAAATCGGGAGTCCGTCCAGTCTATTTTTAGTCACTAGCACCATTGGGTCCACTTGGCCTAATTGGGGCACATGTTTCAGTTACTAAAGTGTGGGGAACACTAATTGAGGCCTACTGCCACTGATTGCACTTGTGTGCATCAATTTAGGAGCCTCCTAGACCAATCCCTACAATTTAGGAGCCACTGGGAGTGCCGATACCAACCAAGGTCAGTTGAGTTGAGTTGGTGACTAGTCAAGCTAAGTTAGGAGTCAGTTACATTCAGTTCTAGTCCTCTACATTCAGTTAGTGCTAGGTTTGCATGGCTGCATGCAGGAGGGGCGCATTTCTCACCTACCACAGTTAGTTAGGCTTAGTCAACACTGAATGTAACACTTGAGTTGTGTTTTAGAACTTCAATGAACTCTGGTGATGGTTTAGACAAGGTCTGTTAACCATTGAGTCCTCCGATAATGATTTAGACAAGGTCTTAGTTACCTACAGTCAAGTAGAGTGTAATCAATTCAAATTTCCTCTTTCCAGAGAGGGATCTCTCAAATATAAATTTAACAAGGCCAGATATTGGAGTCAACAACTTTAAGATATGTAGATGGTTGAAACAAAACATATAACCATTGGGCTATGGAGTCAAAATAGATGAAGATAATACAAAGTTGCGTACACAGAATCTCAACAAAGGCAAGATAATTATTCAGCTACAGTCATTCATTGATTTTCAGGCGATAGGAAAGAAACATGAACAGTCCATAAATATAGAGCATCACAAGATGAATTCCACATCAACTTTAGAAGAAATGTTTGTGAATATCTGAAACAATAGCCAACATTAGAGGAAATTTCAACTCAAAATGGGCCTTTTAACTTTTATTCAAATTCCATGTCATCATGTGTTAGCCAATGAAATTGCTTTAAATTTGAAATACTGTATAGGTCTTAAACACTTTTTTAATATAAATTTGGGGATAGGTATAAAAAAAAAACTACTTTTTTTGTTTGTATTTTTGACATATCTCCCTGTGTTTTCACTCAAATTTCGATCGGGAGAGCTCGTTGGATGCGGAATTTAATTCCGCATCCAACGAGTACCCACTCGGCATACTTTTGATGGACCCCGCTACCGCAAAAACAAGAAATACCTGAAAAAATGGAATGATGATGTCATCATTCCGTCATCATTCCGTTTTTTCAGGTATTTCTTGTTTTTGGGGTAGCGGGGTCCGTCAAAAGTATGCCGAGTGGGTACTCGTTAGATGTAGTTTTTAATTCCACATCCAACGAGCTCTCCTGATCGAAATTTGAGTGAAAACACAGGGAGATATGCCAAAAATACAAACAAAAAAGTAGTTTTTTTCTTTTCTTCCTCCAAAATTAATAAATATTATTTTATTATTTTAACTATTATTTTATTAGTTCATTTTAGGAGGCCCATTTTGAGTTGAAATTTCCTCTAATGAGCATACATGTATGAATTCTGAAACTATTAAACACTGTGCTCAGACATGAAAGAAAACATAATGGAAGGTAAACACTTAGAAAACATTCACAAGGAAAGAGAGCACAGACTGTAACATAAACAACACATGAATCCTTGAAGATAAACTAGCATTCGGCTCTGTAGTTTTATTCAAAAAGGTTCTCACAAAAACATCAGTCCAATCTTCTGGGTTCCAACCCTTGATACATCAATAAAATTCAAATATATACAAAATAGTTTCTTCCAAGAACATCTCAAACCAATTAATATGTTAATCATAAGTTCTTGTAACCATTTCCCTATTAACTAGGAATAATAATTACATGCTTTGTTTGAAATAACAGATTTCTTGATTATAGAAAACTCCATAACTGTAAGGCATCACGAACAAACAGCTTCCTGAAACTGCAACACCTATCTTCTTGAATGTAATATGTATTTGGTTTTCCCAAATTTCTCCATGATTTTCCACTGCTCCACATTTGGAGTGTTGTACTCTATCGTTTCTCTTATTGACACCTCCAAATCCACATAAGATTCATAAGACACAGCTGGTAATCCTTTTTTAACAATTAAAAACATGTCCAATATTTCAAAGTCTTCTGCCAACTTTTCAACAATAACCTTTATTGTTATTCCTTTGACTAAATCTTCAAATTTAGAATGATCCATGCAATTTTGTACCAATAAGCTATGATATTGTTCCTGAGAAAACAATCATCCTTCGTCATCCCAAAAAGAAGGAAGACCATCATCAAATAAATCTTTAAAAGCTGCCCTGAAATCCTTGATTTGAGAAGACATCCGATTCGCTTTATCCTGCACAATTTTCATAAGTTGATGTTTATTGATAAACTTCTTTGCCCATAACACAATTGCTACCCTATCTTTGATCCCAATATCCTGCAGATTTTGATATGTCAGAGAATTCAAGAAATTCACGGCATTATGAGCAGTATTCAGAGGTTTCTTTTCCATAGTTTCATTTGCTAATTTCAATCTTTGAACAACCAAATTTATCAATGCACTTTCATCATCAATAAAATTTAAATAATGTCTGAATTTAGTGATTTCTATAGACAAAGTATCCCATATCAAATGTTTAGCTCCATGTAAAGGAGCTTTTCCTGTATTTCTCTCCTTTAATTCATTGAATTTATTATGTAATTGGCTCTTCTCATTCCACGCTTTATTCTTCTTCTCAACACTTTTAGCATATTCTGACTTGATCTTTTAATTTTCATCCTTTAATCCTTTAATTTCTACTTCCTTCAAACTCACCTGAGACATAGGAACTAGTAAACCATCGCAGAAAATTCATTTAATGGTTTTTCAACATTAACAAGGGGTAAATCAGTATCAACGAAAGGCTGATTCATCAATTCTTCCATAACCTCTTTTTCATCATTTTGATCTTTTTTCAACTTTGCAATCTGAGCTATCAACTCGGCCTTTTTTGTTTCCCACTTGTCTTTCTCCTCCTACAGCTTCAATAATTTTCCTTTATAATCCATCATTTCCTGGTAGACTTTCTCTTTTTCTTCCTGTAATGTAAACAATTCTTAAGATTGAACATATTCAGTTTTAGGGACCTTGAGCTTCTTTTTTAACACTTGAATGGTGTTATATTTCTCTTCCAGAAGCTTCTTTGTTGCTTGCACACTATTTGGTTCAATCCCTAAGCTTATGATATTTCCCTGTAACTTTTTTATTTGAATCAAATTGGCCTTATTTTCAACTTTCTCATGTTTTAATTGAATTTCCATTTTATCTACAAGAGATTGCAATTTATCAATTTTCACAGTTGCATGTAACAAATCAGAATAAATAACATCTCCAGTTTGTTTGTGGAGCTGTATTTTATCAGGAACACTGATTTTATCCAACTTCACTTCCATCTCAGACACCTTCTTATCACTTGCCACAGCAAATTTTAGGGTATTCCTCTCTACATCTCGAGTAGAAATCAGTGAAGTTTTTCGATTGATTAATTTTCGAACTCGGGGAAGCAGATTCTTAGTTTCCTCCAATGACTGCATTTCTTTAATTTATCAGCATAACCCGACATCAACTCTGTCCTAGATTTGTAATGAGAACTAGACTCTGTTTTACTTTCATCTCCAAAAGAATATTTATGCATTTGCACGGACTTTTTCTGAAATAGGACCATTTTCTTTCAATCTTCTGAAATGGTTAGCTCATCCTGAGGATGTGTTTTGATCTTTTTATTAGAAATATCTTCATCTACGTCCATGCCATCTTCTTTAGAAAGAGTCCTTTTATTCATAACACTGGAATTAACAGACGTTTGAATTGCTACAACCAATTTGTCCCTCTTATCTTCATTAGCTTATGTATTTTCTTCAAAATTAGACAGATTTGCCATTTTATCTAATTCCTCAACAATTTGATGATCAAATGGCTTGTTTTTGTTCAGTTTCCTTCTCTGAGAAATAATCTGGTGTGGTTCATAATTCACTTTTTCCTCTTTTTGAAAATCCATAACTTCTAATAATTTCTCAATCACTAACAGAGCGCTTTTATTCTTAAAAATGAAAGGACCGACTTTGAGAGGGAATTTAACATTAGAAGATTTTTTAAACGCTTCAAAATGTTCCTCTTCTGCATACAACCTTTGTCTCATGAACTCTAATGCAAATATTCTTGGCGTCAAGAAAGCAGGTAACCTGTATGGTTCTCCAGTGAACCCATACACTCTAAGAACAGTAAATTCTTTATGCAAAAATGAATCTCCTGTTTTGTCTTCTGAAGAAGATTGTAACATAATTCTCATGTCTTCCAACACCCTAGGTAAGACATCATCGAAAATCATTTTGTA
This sequence comes from Pseudotsuga menziesii, assembly GCA_001517045.1. Taxonomy (NCBI): domain Eukaryota; kingdom Viridiplantae; phylum Streptophyta; class Pinopsida; order Pinales; family Pinaceae; genus Pseudotsuga; species Pseudotsuga menziesii. The sequence continues at coordinate 263,895 of LPNX010158638.1, read as the reverse complement.
TATTTCAGCCATAATCGTATTCACTAACTCAAATATATTGATCTGTTTTGGAAGGTCTGGAGAGAACATGGTAGATAAGAACTGCAACTCTGACACATTAGACCATAATAACATGTTCAACAAATATGATTGGTACCTGAAGAACCTAACTTTAGGAAATTCAACCAATTGGGTATGGATTACTTTGGATAAATACTCATCAAGATTGAAACAACGGACTGAATTGGATTCATGGTCAGTCAAACCTATACTTAACAAAAAACCCAAAATGACTTCGTTGACATGCTTATCATCATCCAGACCCAAAACCTGACTAACAATTGACATGGCCAATTGGACTTCATCTTTGAAAATATTGACATTGTATGGCAGATATAAACCCTCTAACAACTGACCAACTTTTAAAATACTGGATAAGAAATGACATCTGACTTTAGTTTTGCAATTTTTATACAATTCAATCAGGACTTGCTCATTGAAGGATTCAAGGTTTACAGGAAAACTATCAGGCAGACTTAACATCCCGCGAACAGATTTCGCGTCAATTCTACAGAGGATTTTTGAAGTTGTTTGACTCATAATAACTCTTTCAGAACATGAATAAATATTTGCACATCACTAGACGAATTCAGGGAAAGGTAGGGTTTGTTTGACAGCAAATTAACATAGAAAGGAATTGCAGACATTTAGGATATCATTTCCCTGTGACTTATACTGCCATAAATGTTCTTTTGAGATTGATACACTGCATGCTAACAGAATAGGGTCAAACACATTCCTCTCTCTTTCAATAACAACTTCTTCTCTCTCATCCATAACCTTGCACAATATCCTTGAACTCTACTCCTTTTCCATAATAAAACAACGGCAATAAGTCTCCAACAAAAGTCTCGGAGTTTTAAGGCTTACCTGATAACTGTTAGATACGTAAAAGTTGACTTTTGGAAAAAGATGGCGCACTGTCCCTTCTTATTTTCACCAGCAGTGTGCAAACAAAATAACTTTACCTTGTTCAACTCACCTTTTATACAACGAATAATGATTCTGGGACCCCCAACAAGTTGTTTCTCCTTTACCACTTTCCTCAGCGAAACTCACTAAAAAACCCTACGTGGAAAGCGGTTTGAATTCCGCTACCACTCATCCATTTTAATTATCTCACAAGTTTGAGCTTTGGAGTAGACTATAACCATTGATAATATTTCATCTCCTATTTGAACCGTAGGATCAAATCCATTCTACGCAATTTTCCAACCTTTCTCCTCATTCAACCTTGCATCTTCACATCGCGGATTACCTTATGACCATAGATTTAATTTTCTTTATCTCTTGGTCATCAATCTTGTTATCTTGTTAACCCATTTCGCTCTTCTTCAAAAGCTCTTTCTTGTGAACTTTTCCCAGCGGATCAATTTGCAACCGTAGTTCTGCACGATCACAAATCTACACTCTTCAATTGTGCAGTAAATTAATCAAAGTGCACATTTTGATAAAGACTCATGAATACTAACCTTTTGCCAACTTTTAATATATGCCTTTATCATTTCTTGATCATATCCTTCCTCAATTGTTCAACATAGAGGGTGTTAACACTACCAAAAAGACAACCTAGACAATAGGATGCAAGATGGCCCACTCCAATCTTTTTCGACACCAAAGAATCCTTGGGCAAGTGTGTCCATAAATTTCATAACTCAACTACAAATGGCACAGGGGTTCAATGGAATTTTTGTCATGGTGGATTGATTTTCTAAGTATGCCACTTTCATTCCAATGAAAGTTCCATGCTCAGTGGAAGATGTTGCAAAGATGTTCTTTTGACATATAGTGAAGTTATGGGCTCTCCCAATGAGAATTGTGTCAAACAGGAACATAAGGCTCATAGGTCAAAGTTAGGACAAAGTTGTTCAAACTTGTGGTAACCAATTTGGTGAGTTTGACATATCATATGTAGATTAATGGGAATACCAAATAGATTAATAGGTTGTTAGAGGGTTATTTGAGGAAATATGGGTGCTAAGATCAAAGAGATTGACCATATATATTAGACATTGTTCAATTTAGTTATAACATGTAGAAGATTTCAACAACAGGGTATATTCCATTTGAACTAGCTACAGAGAAACAACTTATGGCACTTCACACCGTTGTACAAGGATTCTATGAGAAATGTCCAACTACCACGGGATTCATGAAGGGAGGTCGGGGAAAAGTGGAAAGGGAATAAATACAACTAATGGAACGTACCAAGAAGATGAAACATTGGGTAGACCAAGGGAGATGACAGTTGAATTTTCAAGTTTGTGATAAAGTCCTTCTAAAGTTGGGGAAGAAGCAGTTCAAACCACGATCCACCTATTAGAAAAACAAGTGCATTTCTACAAAATTTTGAAGGCCCCTTTGAGATACTTGAAGAGATCAGTGAGGTTTCATACAAGTTGAATTTAGTTGATCACTTCAAAACTTATCATCAGGTTTTCACATAAGTTAGTTGAAACCTTGTAGTATTGATGGATATGATCCTAGAAAGGAGAGACCATCATGTGATCCTACCATGATCTTGGAGTGACTAGAACACAAGGTGGAGAAAGTGTTGGCTAGGAACTTTGTGAAGCACAAAATTCAGGCTTGGCATGAGTATATGGTTAGATATAAGGGCTTGTTACTACCCTATGTTCGGCCAAGGAGAGCACATGCACCCGAAGTAAAGCTTCCAACGAAAGCATGCTCCTCCTTGGTGGCACCCCAGATCCCTGCTGGAGTGTCGTTGTTGATGAACATATTCCTGATGCTGATCAAACTATAGTTTAAAGATACTGATACACGGAAGCAGGCGGACCTAGAAATAAAAAATACATGGTCACACTTCAATCCACGTCGCTTGAGCCATAATTGGTAGTTCCAATGCAATGCGCTTGCGGTATAGAAAGTGCAGGCCTGCTGAACTTGCTGATAATGCCACATTTTGGTCGGAGTACGCAGGTAAGCACGTATGTGAAACAAATCCTGGTTTTTGTCCATGGAGGATATTTATGGCTCGATCGACCCTATCTTGTCGACGTCGAGCTTATTTCAACGATAATGGCTCTCCAACGCCACAGACACGACCCTGTGCCATATCTGCACGTAAATAGAGATACAATGAAAATAAAGAAAAAATATTTTGAGATATGTCTATATACATATCTCAAGACATCGTCCCAACAGAGCAAGCTCAGCCGGCAACACCTACGGGGCAGGCGTAGTCTCACCCAGGATATCTTAATGTGTATTTTCCAGAACTATGTTTCTATAGTTGGCGAGGGATTACAGTCCCTTGGTGTGCAACCAAGGAGCTCGACAAAGTCAGAAGGATGGAGTCTTTTACTACTCAATAATGGCGCAACAGTGCGACACATCCTTTTCCTTGAAAGTTAACAATTGGTGCAATCATGCGACGCAGTTGATTCCTTAAAGGTAAATGATATGGATGCGACTGTATTATAATATTAACAGTATTTTAACATGAAATAATACCAAGTGCTCGACAATGCTTTAATCATTCATTCATTCACTACTTATATCAATATTGCGACATGCATTCAAGCAATAATCATAAGCAATGAAAGATAATCAAATATTCAACATTAACCATTCAACATTCAACATTCAACATTCATCGACACAGGAAATAATGTGGGAATCCATCTGAGAAAAACCACCAAGGTGCTCTTCATCTGGCATGAGAAATATATGGCACCTTGCAATCTGCAACTTACAGACTATTTTGAGATATTTCTATTTAGCTCATACTCTTCTTTCTCTCATGCTCTCTAGTTTTATGTTTTTCTTCTATCTACTCCTACTGATCCGCACACAACCTGGATCGACTCTTCTACTCTACTATCTGTGCACTCAGCTGTAGAAAAATGAAGCTCTGTGTTGGAGTTGATCCTTCTCGTCAACCAAATAAATAAAGAATATAGTCTCTTGGAATTGTTGTGGGTTGGGAAGCAAAATCAAGGTATAATCCTTAAGGAACCTGTTGAGGCCTAACAAATCGCAGGTAACAACAGTTAGGGATTCTCCCCAATAAATGTTCCCAACTATCCTGTTACTGTTTGGTATGGGGAATCCATCTGGTTTACAGTTCGGCTACCGTAGGTCAAGTAACAAATTAAAAGTTTTTACCGGTTACGGCCCGGTCCACCGTGTATATTTTTAGTTTTTTGTGTTTAAGTCATGATGTTCAAGTGCCTATCTAAAATGCAGATTGATAGAGATAATGAGGAGTGTCCCAATGTGATGCGCAGGTTCTTACCTCTCATCTTAACTCTCTCGCATCTAAATCACACACAGCAAGAAACTAAATATTACTAACTAACCTATCCCTAGGGAGAAGAATTAACAGTTAACAATGAGTAATGCATTCTTGCACATGTATTATGAACAATTACAGATAGTTGTTATTTATTTCAGAACACATGAACATTAATAAAAATATGGACAACAAGATAGCTTGTTGTTTATGACAACCTTCATAACTCACAGTGGAAATTTCACAGAATAAACTATAAGACATTCATAACATAAACAGTAATGCAATGAGTTAGAACGATCTCACAGTTAATGGACATAAGCTGAAAATGAAATAGTTCACATTCAACTGATCCATAGCAAAGCATTTGAAACATTCCACCAAACTTTCTCCAACAGAAACTTGTAATTCTTTATTGCAAAAGGAAATAGTTCTTCTTACAATATACTCTTAAAAATTTCTTGGGAAAGAAGTCCCATCTACATCTAACTCTCCTATATTTATACAAAAAAAACAAAACCTTTGGGCTGCCCCCAAATGACTTTTGGGCTTCCCCAACCTTTCGATCACAAAATTTTGTCCTGTAGTAAGTGCTCATAATTTATACAATATTTTACATTTAAAATAAAAAATTAATAAAAACACTTTATGAAGAGGGCCCTGCTTGGTCATTAATGAAATTTTTCCATGCTTGGGCCTCTGCTGCTATGCTTTCAAAATCGGAGGGTTCAAGGAAACAAATATTTATCTCATACTTAGCAGCCTAATTCTTAACTACTTCTATTCTTGCCGGACTCAAGCGCAACTGATCTTCAAGTAAGTGGATGCTTACTGCTACATGAGCTACTGCATTCTTCAGAATTGGTTCATCTAAACCCTTGACTTGTTGGATCTCCTGCTCGTCTTTCTGATACCTGTTATTTAGTTGTTCCATGAACAACTCATGTTCTGGTATCGCATCCAGTCTTTTATCTACAAAAACCTAACATCTATTGTATGTGACCAGTATTCTTCTGTAGTATTCAGCACATAATCCTTTCGTTTTCTTTACACTCTTCTTGAATTCTTCCATAATATCATCATCCTCTTAATTGTTTCAACTAGGTCCAAATTTGTCTCTTTCAACTAGCTTTCAGTTAAGTAAATTTCAGCAGGAGGCAGGTGATATGCCATTGAGACATAAGCAGGACTGTATGCAGCATATCCCTATTTGGCAGTATTTTCTAGGATCATTGTAGTTACATCTTCCCTGGGAAAAATCCAACCAATCACCTCTGAGCATGGGAACAACTCAGGTCTCATGGCTACCTTCATAAGAGTCGATTTCTTGATGTTTGCATATATAGTCAGCTCTTCGGATCCTGCATTAGGCACATTCTGATTTGCAATCATCCTGTATATCTCACCCCATTTATAGTCTGGTTTGACTACGGTGGTAGCCTTGGTATCTTCATATATGTATTCCACCTTGGTGATGATTTCCACCTCTGGTTCTCCCTCTGCAACATGAGCCTTCTTCTTTTGTCTTTTAGACATATCTCTTTTGAAATAGTTACCCTGTCATAAACACCACATGTTCTTAGACCATTAGAGCTTTTAGTTAGTGTTTCAATAATGAAGAAAAACTATACAACCTATTTACCTCTTCCATATGCATTCTCACAGATAAACTATATAGAGTATTAATGCATAAAAGAAAATGACAAGGCAAAATAAATCTTTTTAGTCCATTGTCTGCATTAAAATGAAACCCTGATAGAAAACGCATCATTTAAACCGGACTGCATTCTAACTCTTTACTAAACATGAAACACCCTATCAGTAAGGCTAATCTTCGAATGTGAGACTCTATCCAGTGATTGAAAATGTGGAAATACCCAACTTGTCCAAAAATCAAAAACCTTCCGACGTTCCATAAAAATAGGGTAAGCGCATATGCAAACCGAAACCTCCCTGTGGACGGCCATAAACAACCCCAAAATAGTTGGTGTAGACAGCATAACGCTTGTCTGCACCAACTACCTAATCTTTCAGAACGAGATAGAGCACCCATAACGGCTCAAAACACAAGCTCAAGAAACCCCCACTGCTAAAACTTCCCAACTAACTAATATGCCTCACGCCACGAGGATAAATATTCATTCTAAACAACTAATCTACACAACTGCTAGAAGACCTAACCAGGGGAAGACCCTAGTTCCCAAACGACCAATAAAATCAAGAAAAAGGATAAACCATGGTTGGCCTACTTGGCAAAAATGCTATGCAGTCGGCAGGACGATCAAAGAACCTCCACGATAGCAAACCAATCAAATGAAATCCAGACAGCTGGGCACGGTGGTACATTTTGATCAGCGAGGATGGAGTAGACGTAATTTTTCACAAGGGTAAGAATAAAATAATACTCCGCCCCAATATAAAAACCTTTTGGTGAAAAAGATGGTGGGAAAAAACCTTATAGATCGTAAAAACCCCTATCGACGGTCAGAACCACTAATGCATCAACAGGATAGTTTACAAGACAGCCGCAATAGCGGAAGACATACAGACTACGGGTTCTGTAGTCAAATAAAATCTGTCGGCGTCGAAAACTCTAAGCACTATGCGTTGGTGATTTAAACCTAAACATTTCCGCAGTGTTGGCACTCCCAAACACTAAACACCGATGATAGTTACGCGTCAGAGATCGGAACCACTAACTACTAATGCTTCGGCGGTGAAAAGGACTAAACATCGGAGAAATAGTCTGAACGACAGCCGTAACGGTGGATAACAAATTGACTGTGGGTTCCGCGGATCACAAAATCGTCGGCGATTGGAACAACTAATAACTCATTGGAACTTCAAGACAAAAATACTCTGCAGTTTTGGTGATACAAATGACAAGCCCCCTGAAACGATGGCGTCATAGAGGACTAAACCTCCGACTGCTAGTAAAAAAAATTCCAATAGTGAAAATAAAAACACAGTCATTGAAAAATCAAAAGGTTTGAACAATAAAGGCCACCGAATCGGTGAGGATAAAAACTGTCCGTCAAGATGTTCATCGTTTCCCTTCCGAAACGTCGGCAGCATAGATAACTAATGCCTCGACGCAAACATTAACAGACTTCCGACAACGAAAAATCATTGAAAAATAAAAATTTAAGCGTTCAAACAAACAAAGACTCCACGGTTTCCATGGTGTCGGTGAAAAAGATGATAGTATTAGATCATTCAACTCCCAAAACAGCGGCAAAAAATAGTTGACTGAGCTTCCGACGATCAATTTCTCAAGCGGAGAAAAATGGACTTCCAGGAAGGATTTAAAGAGATTAAACCAACTTGGGCTAGATAAAATCAAAAGGAGCGTCCAAATTTTTTTAGAAATTTGGGAAAAAGTTGTAGCCGCAACAGAACCTTATAAAGAATGAAAATCCCACAATCTTACTAGTCCAGGAGACTAAAATGGAAAGAATGAAGTTTTAGACATAGGAGTAAAAATGTGGAAGCATAGTGAAGGATTTGCAGTTACTACAAGTGGAGCTTCAGGAGGAATATGTACCATTTGGGATTCTCAAATATTTAAGAGGATAAATTGGCATGCAACACAACATTGTTGTTGATAAGTTTGAAGCATGTAGAAATAGGGGCTTTGTATAAGGTTTATAAAGTATGTCTCCTAGCTCAATATGGGGTAAAGATGGAGTTTTGGAAATCTCTTGCCATAGCTAGAGATCAGGGATTTAGTCTAAGATCAATAATGACTAGTGACTTTAACGTTCATTTATTTCAAAAAGAAAGAAGAGGACATTGTATTATCTAGGAATATTTTGGGTTAATAATTGAAGAGTTGGTGGTTGATTGGGATGTTGTGGATATTGTTCCCAAAAAGAGGAAATATACCTAATCAAATAGGATGGTTTGGGATATATATATGTGTGTGTGTGTGTGTGTGTGAGGATTGATATATTTTAGTGTTGAGTGACTTTAATGTTATTTTATATCAAAAACAAAGAAGATGATGCTCTATTATCTAAGAACAATTTGGGTAAATAATGGAATAGTTGATGGTTGATTGGGATGTTGTGGATATTGTTCCCAAAAAGAGGAAATATACCTAGTCAAATAAGATGGATTGGGATATATATATGCGAGGATTGATACATTTTTGGTTCATAGTTGCCTTATTTTGGAGGTCCTTTCAATCTCTTAAGGGATGTTTCCCTCGACCATATTAGATCATATACCCATCACTCTTTCTCTTCATAGGACATAAAAATTGGGCCATATACCCTTTTGTTTCAATCCCCAATGACTGCAAGAGAATGCATATCCTATGATAATCCAAACTAAATGGAAAACATGAGTCAATGGATCTCCTTCATTTCTATGGGAAGAGAAGTTTTGGTTAGTCAAGAAAACATTAAAGGATTGGGTGAAATGTTTATACAAATTTCCTGCAATCGAACAAATAGATTTCCAAAATTAGTTAGAGAAATTTTAGGCAGGTATGGAGGAGGAAATCACCCCCATTAGTCTCACCGAGGGCATAGATTAAGTTCAAAACTACATCAAACACACAAAAAGAAGACGAGAGGTGGAGCCCTAAGTCTAGAAGCCACTAGCTTAAGTATAAAGACATGTGTTATAGTTGTATTATGTTTATCTAGATATAGTCAAGCTTGAGATGTTGCATTACATGTTCTAGAAACTATAAGACAAAGTGGAAGAAGAGATAATATATAATTGGTATGAACACGTTGTTAATATCTTAAGGGTCAACTTTGAAGAATCTCAAAAATTTAGTACGACAGTTAGATACTCGTCGTTACTTATATGGGTTCCTATGGAAAAAGGTTTTCCCAATCATTAAACTTGCTTTCACTTCTCTAAATGTACCAACAATGTGGAATTTTTAGTGCATTGCACCAAACTAGAAAGGAAAACCTAACAACCCAATATTACAAATACATGTACTAGGAATTGCTAAAATCCATGAAGTAGACTTGTAATAAATGGATTGTGCCTCATAATTTTCATTAAAACCTTCCATTCCCATGTTGATAATAAAGTTTGGTATGTTGATAGAGTGATTGGAGAATCAAATGAACTGAGCTACTACCCACAGATCGAGCATGTATTTTTGAATATTACTTTCCAGATGTACCCCATTTACCTAATACTTGAAGCAGTTAGAGGTGTGACGCAGAAAATCATCATACCCTGTTACACCAAAATCTCGCCATCACCTTGATAATGAGTTGTGTACCCTTGAATTTTTGTAATCCCTGAAGTACTAGTGTCAAATGGATTTGGAGAGAGATAATGCCTTTTAGTTTTCCAAATTTGGTAACAACGACAGACTCTACCTCCTTACAACATGCGTCAGACCTTTGTTGACACATCGTACACATTGACAAGGTGCAACCGTGACACCTCTTGCTTTTATACAACATGAGTCACTCCTTACTGATGCTTATTTCTCTTTGAAAAAGTGTGTCGGTTCTCATTAAAAGGGAAAAAGTGAAGATTCAATATCCTTCTAGAAGAAATCTCTCGTGAAGGCTTATCCCAATAGATCAACATAAGTGGCAGTTGAACCCCTAACCTATTGGGATGATCCCTTAACCTTCTCCAAGTAATCCTCAACTCCCTTTTTCCCCTTTTACCGATAAATACAAGGTTCGCCCCTCCTGGTTGGGAAGGAACATGAAAGAACCCACCCATATGCTACTGAAATATTCCTAGAACTAAAAATCCATTAGAGGCAAGGTTAGACTTTTGTGGCAAAGGTCTAGTTGGAAGAAGTGCAACACCAAGGCACCATGGTTGTAATTTCTCCCTCTTTGTATTTAATACAGTAGTGACTTTATTTTACCTTAAATGATGTTTAATATCATTTATAGCATTTCTCCTTGGTTATTTTCTTAGAGCTATCAAATTATCTTGTAGTTTCTATTTGTTTCTTGTTCTCCTTGAATCTTTTGCAAGTTATTTCCTTCTCAACAAGTGAGACATCGAAATATTGGAGATGAAAAGGACCTTCTTCTAAACAGAGGTATATATTATATGTATTATCAAGTAATTTTATTGATATAGGAAAGAGTTTTCATTTCTGTCGGGTTTTGTTCTATATCCAAACCATTTGGACTAGAGAGATTTGTCTTTTCATGCATTGACAAAGTGTCTTGAAACACACCCTTGATATAAGAAAAATTAGAAGAGAATAATGAAGCATCATTTTTTATAATCCCCTTTGTATTTGAAGCAACAGTCACAACAACTACCCCCGTAAAGAAGACTGAGAAACTGACCAAAGGAAACACTAACCAAGTAAATGTCAACTTTGACAACCAATTGATCAAGGATGAATTTGAAGTCATCTCAAAGAAAAATAACATATCAATTTTGAGGATCTAATACTTAAGAAAAATATGGAAGAAATAGCAAACAAAGTATTGATTACTAAAGAAGAAACAAAAGGAAAAATGACAAGGGAACTCGAATGTCCATGTAGGTTCGGATGTAATCATGGGGTGTAACATGAATATATTTCTTATAGCCAAAATCATAAATCATTTGTGCGATGTGGGTAAATAAATGCTCAATCAATGGCCAATCTGCACACTCCAACGCACTTGAGGCGAGGATGGTTATTGATTAAGGTTCTTGTTGTAGAAGCAAATTGGGTGGCAGTATAGGAGTTGTTCCTCAAGGAATTACATAAATCACATACTTGGTTTCCTGTTGAAGTTAATTTATCGATTTGGTGTTTTAATAAGGTTGGTAGGTAATATTTTTTCAAGTAGGGATACTTCTCATTACTTCATCAAGGGTCTCATTTAGTCTAGTGATGGAGCAAGCTATGAAAAGTAAAATCTCCTACCAATACCAAACTTCTTATGTGATTGGTGCTCTCGAGATTTTTTTTGACTTAGGATCAATTACAAAAAAGAGGTAAGGTTGTCCTAGGTTTATGAATGATATGTAATTGTTATGAGGAGAGAAATGAGCATATGTTCATACATTGTTCCTACAATGCCTAGGTCTTGATGGTTCTACAAAATTTCCTCAATATGGGTTCTCTCTAGACTGACAGTTCTTTAGTTTCTTGTTTTCAAAGCTGGTTTGATAAAAGAGAATTAAGAAGTGGAGGGATCTGTTATACACCTGAATGGCACCTCTCCGTCCGAGTGCCGACATCCCTCATGTTGGCACACAAAAGGACATCTATGGATAGAGGTTTGCCCAAAACACTATAGATTGGCTTACTATACAATACATTCTTCTTTCATCCAGCTGTTTACTTTGCCATTTTACTATGTTAAGTTTTATTCACGACTCTTCATATATGCAACTCATGCATCATTCGTGAGTGTCGGTTGCTGCAAGTCATGAATGGATGTATTCGCAGGTTGCTCTTATAGTAACTCGTGAATCATTTGCGGGTTGTCCTTCTACATACCCATGAATATGTCCCTTAACATTTAAAAATAAAAACACGCGATGATCTGGGATTAGTTAAGCCATTTACCATTAATCCTCTTAACTGTCTCAACCTCCTCAACCTTCGAAACTGCCTTATTTCCTCCATATAAATACAGGCCTTGGGGAGGGTGTTGAATATAGATACTTGGAGAGCAAAGTTATGCTGGTGGATTGTATACAGAAGTCTTTGGAGCAGTGGAACTCAGAATCCTTTGGTTGCAGAGGAGTCCTTGTCTCAGGCGTTGGGTTGTAATCTGAACTCTTTCCATTATTGATAATAAAGAGAATCCTTCTTCCATATGTGTTTCATGTATCTTGGTTTGATAAATGTTTATGTTTCTGCATTCTATATGTGATTTATCTAACCTGATTATATATATATGAATCATCTTGTATCTGGAAGATTGACTCTTGACAGGTGAAAGAGGAGCAACCTTGAATACTTTGAAGGTGAAGCAGAGCAGAAGAGGACTAGCAAGGATCGACCTTCGTTAATTGAGTAAGTCTTTCTAATCCTCCTATTTCCTTTACTACACTTTAGAGTCAATTGTATGCAAGTTGATTGAGTATGTTGGTAACCCCAGACCTATGGTTATTAGGTGTGTAATCCTGTACAAAAGAACTGGCGACTCCGCTGGGGAATCCGGACTGCTGTAGGTTGTTTCTGTCCCCCCTGACTAGTCTTCGCTTGGAAGTCTGTGTGTGATCTTTTATCCTGTTTCTTATTTGCCTCAGTATTTGAAAGTCTTTGGATTTTTCTTTGTTTTTGAGAAAAAATTATACCCATTCGTGAGTTGTTCTTCTGAACAGTCGCGGGTTGCTGGACTGGACAGTCGCGGATCATCCGCGAGTTGCTCTTATAGACAGTCGCGAATATGCCTGGAAGTAGGGATTTTTAAGTTAAAGTTTGCTTGTTCTTTTCTTTATATAATCCCTGTTTTCTTAGTGGATTTCCCTTATGAATGCTGAGTAGCTTGTCTGAATACCTTAGGTGATCACACTTTGTGCTTTTTCGAAATCCCTCGAGTCTCTTTTGCTTGGATTATTTACTATTTGCACACTGAAGTATTTTGGCCTGTTTGGGTTGTGGGTTAAGGTATCTTTGTCCAGATCAGTGATCAGGGTCTTGGGCTTTGTTTTTTCCAGTCTGTCTTCTAACAGTGGCTGGTTGTCACTTGCCTTTGTAAGTCTGCAGTGATTTTTGTCATTGTTTGCATCCAAGCTAGGGTTCCTAGCCTCCCTTTGTTGGTGGTCTTTTGGTTCTGTCAGCCTATTTGCTTCAGTTGGATGCTTTTATACTGTTTATTTGATTCAAGTTTGCTCAAGTATGGTGCATTGTAGATGCATAGTAGAATTTTGAGTATTTTTAAAAAGTGAAAAGAAAACATAGTTAAAGCTTTTGCATTGTGATTTTGCATAAGTAGTGTTTATTTCAATTTAAAGATATTATCTCAAAAACTACAAAAAATTTAGGCTTAGTTTCTCTTATCGTTGCTTTCAATTCATCAATATATATTTGCAAGAAAAGAAAAAGAAGTTTGTTTTTATAATGGTAATTTTGCTTTGAATACAACTTTATTTTCATTTATTTCCTATTTGAGTCAAAACATCATAAAGTATACCACTCCATTTCCTCTTGAGTAAAGAACGGCCCTTTAAAATGAACGCATAAATTAAAATTTACTAGTAAATTTTGTTTTTTAGGGGCCTTTCACCTACTAGCTTAGGCTAGACTTGTGGGCTAGGAAGTGTAAACTTCCCGCAAGTTATAAAACTCAGACGTAGTGGACCTTTCTTTAGGTAAATCCTTGACTTTATTGACTGTATCTGGGAAGCTCCTCTCAAACGGGAGTTAAGCACTAGGCCGCATGGAGGCTTGGACAGAGGAGATAACCCTCTGAATCCTTGTCAAAGCATAACTCAGGACTTTTACGCATCTGGGGATTCTGTCCTAGACAGAGTTTCGGGCTCAGCTACCCTGCCCATGCGTACGAGTTCGTCTTGCAACTGTCCCCCCAGATTGTTGATATTTCCAAGGTAGCCTTTAGTCTCTTGTCTTTTAGGATTCATACCTAGGTAAACCCGAAGGTTATTTCTGGTTCACCTTGAACGGGCTTGGAAGGTAACCCTTGTTGAAAGTGTAGGAGGGCGGTGGGTGATTCCTCCACTTGTGCCTAAGAACCACTTCAAGGACGCCAAGTAATCGTTCATCAGCTTTCTTCGGGAAAGTATATCTTTTACCCTGGTTTGATTGCTTGAGACTTTAGGAATTTTATAGTGTATGCTCTGTGGTTTTGCCTGTGTTTAGTTGGCCTTAGGGTGTGATTTGTCAAATTTCTAATTCTGGAGGACCACCCTGTTAGAAGGTCAAGAAGGTTGAGAAACCTTCCTCCTATCACCACATTGGAGCCTCCACCTTTACCTCAAAGGCGGAGATTAGACACAGACGGTTCATTTGAACCTGTAGGAATAAGTGAAGTTCTTGGTGAACCAGAACTCATTGCTAACCATTTTGATCTTGACACATTTGAGATAGAAGAATTGTAGACTGACGAGTTTGCAAGAAACTTTAACACTCCCTTTACTGATTTAAACAATCCTATGATCGTTCAGGTTAGACCTTTTGATTCACCAGTGTTAGGTGTCCCTGTGGGTAGATTCATGTCTTCTACAGAAGAAAGTCCTTTTGTGTTCACCTCAACCCTTCCGGTTGAAGGGGTACTACCTCCCCCGGTAAGTGCCCCTAGATCTAGTTTGCCTTCTACACCTTTGACTCCAGCGAGCCGAGTGGTTCAACCACCGGTTCATTCAAACCTAGGAGGTACTTCTGGTGACATGGTTACTGGGATCCCCAGTATACCTACCATTCCTTCTTCCTTCCCTTACACTACCCAGAGTGGTCCGGTAGGATCCTCGGCATATGTCCAAGGATTTCCTTGGAATGGGGGGCACATTCCCCCTTCTAGTCCATACGTAGGTCCATCTCCTTCATATGTAGGAGTGCAGTTTGGGAGCAACACCTCTTATGGGCAAAGCTTCCAAACCCCTATTTTGGTCCCATACACGAGCTCTCCCTTTTCGTTGTTTAGAGGAGGGATACCTGCTACTGTCTTTCAGACCCCTATTTCTATGGGGACGACCCGAACTTCTTACACTGCACCTCCCACACAAAATCCTGTGGCTTACGGATGGAATCCGTTTCAAAGCAACCTTCCCACTTCACAACCGGTGGCTGGGGGCAACCCCACTTTTACCCATGGGCATTCGGGGGCAGGTCCCTCAAATCCCCAAGTTGGCACATTTACTACCCCGGTTCGGCCCAAACTTCCATTCCTGGCAACTTTAAACTTTCCAGACTTGTCAAAATTGATGGATGACCCGGTGAGGCATGACCCCTTGTGGCCACCTATTCCCACCAAATTACCATTGGACATCCCTAAGTTCGAAGGTAAAGCTGGTGAAGATCCTGGGGCACATGCCACCACCTTCCATTTATGATGTTCTTCAAATTCACTGAATGAAGATTCAGTGAGGTTGAGGCTGTTCCAGAGGACCTTGACAGGTACTGCGGAAAAATGGTACATCAAATTGCCTTCTGCTGCTTTTAGTAGTTTCTAGGACTTGGCTAGTGCTTTTCTCAGCCGGTTTCAGCTTCCGGTCCGATATGATTTCGGAACAGGCTTGTTGTCTACTTTTAGACAAAACAAGGCTACCCACATCTCAGATCATATCCAAGAGTGGAGGAGGCGAAAGAGCCTTATCAAAGCCACCATTCCTTGTGAGTTTCTGTTAGAGTGGTTCCTTAAATCACTGTTGCCATACATATCTAAGGATGTTTCCACATTAGGAGTAATGAATGAAGAAGAAGCCATACTCAGGGCCCAACAGCTGGATTTGATTTATTCACAATCTGGGATCCTATGTGAGATCATCCCTGAGGCACCGAGGCCTTCGCACGAGGCGGAGAAGCCTACGCCTGGACCCCATGCCGATGGTGCGGTTGGATCCGTTAACTCTCCCACTATAGAGTCTTTGACTAAGCAACTTCACCAGTTGTCTGTCAAACAGTCTACAGCGGAGGCAGCAAAGGCTGCCCCCTCCCCCTAGAATGCAAATGTCTTTGCACAAACCTCTTAGAAGGGAAATCAACAGCCCGGCAGGAAGAAAAAGAAAGGTAAGAAGGGAGAGGGAAACCAAAACAAGCCAAATCCCGCGAACAATGCTGATGGGGGAAAAAAATAAATGAAGAAGGTCAAGTTCCCTTGTAAGTTGTGCCAAGAGGACCACCTTACTCACCTTTGTCCCCTTATGGATCAAGCCCAGAAGCTGCTTAAAGCTCAACAACCGGCTGTCCTGAAGGATCCTTTTCCCCAAGGACAGAACACTGCTTCAGCTTCTAACGTAGCAGGGGGCACTCAAACTTCCCCTGATCCAAACTATATCAACATGGTTAGATCTTCAACTTTGTTGCAGACAAGGAACAAAAATTATGAGACTGAGACTTATGAGAAGGGTAAAGCTGTAGGTGAAACTTCGAACCCTCTCACGATAGAGAAACCTGCTGAAATTATGCTGAAGATACCGAAAGGTGTCTTCAAGAAGACTTTGCATAGTCCTAACGCTAGGGCTGCTTCAAACTACTCCATGGTTGAATACTTAGCTCAAACCCCTTGTGCAATGTCAGCTTTAGAGGTGTTACAGAGTTGTCCCGCTCAGCGGGATGCCCTCTTAGCAGCTTTAGGTAGCATGGACTCTTCGAGTCTCATGGCGAAATTTCATTTGTCTAATGTTAAAATTTGCCTCCCTTACCATGTAGCCCTATCAATATATGTCGTCCATGGTGGTAAGACCATTGGAAGGGAAATTGTTGATGAGGGGGCCTCTACATGTGTTATGTCCTTGACCTGTTGGAAAGCTCTTGGATCCCCAGAGCTGGTCCCATCAAACACTTTGCTTACTGCTTTTGATGGAAGATCCTTCTGTCTGCATGGTATCCTACCAGCTTTCGAGATTAAGTTGGCAGGCAAAGCAGTGTCTGTTGAAGTAGAAGTGATTGATGCTCCTTTGGACTACAATCTGCTTTTGGGAAGGAGTTGGACTTATGCTATGTCCGCTATTGCGTCGGTCGTTCTTCGTGTAGTGGTTTTTCCACATGAGGGCAAGTTGGTTACTATTGATCAACTTGATTTTACCCGAAAAGGCCGTTTAGAGTCTAATGAGTCCACTATGCCATTGGTTGATCAAGTCAAACCTGTTGCACAGAGCTTGGGGGCTTGAATGTACACATCACTGATGGGTACATTTGATCTTCCAGCCCCGGTTAATTACATTGGTTCTACTAGTGTGGGGAAGTCCATTGCTACGGTTGTCGATAGGGCTGATCCTTGGGTCCTCCCAACTCCCCATGAACCATAAGTGCCCTTATCGATAGTGGAAGTGGCTTATCAAGCTATCACTCAAACCACTGTTGATCCCTTTCCAGATCCTCTAACAGTCTCGGATGATCTGGAAGAAGTCTATTTGCCCGCATGGCCAGAAAACTCTTCACATTCTATAGATTGCTTAGACACAGTTCTACCTTCCGATGAAGCTATTCTGGAAGCCATGAGTGGACGTGATAAGATTTGTGAGGATCTTCATCATCGATCCTATTTTCTTCCAAAATTGAGCAGGATAGAAAACCAAGAGTTTCGAGTGAGACTGTCAGAAGATGTTGATATACCTATCAACCCTTTGCCTAGGGAAGGAGTGTTTGCCGAGGGGAATATGGAAAACATTTCCTCCACTATACCTATTAACATCTCTGTGAACCCAGATGTCGTGGAAAACATATATATAGGTGCAAACTGCTCTCCCGAGGAGATTGCCATCTATACTGCCCTTTTTAAGGAATTATGCGATATCTTTGCCTGGTCATATGAGGAGATGCCAGGCATAGATCCATCTATTGTTGAACATGAAATCTGAACCTATCATGATGCCAAGCCAGTTCGACAAAAATTAAGACCCGTGAACCCGCGTAAAGCGGCGGCTGTGAAGGAAGAAGTTGAAAAGCTGTTGAAAGCTGGTTTTATATATCCCATAGCTTTGACTGAATGGGTGTCCAACCCTGTTCCTGTTGATAAAAAGCAAGGGACTATTCACATTTGTATAGACTTTAGAGACCTCAATAAATCCTGTCCTAAGGACAACTACCCCACACCATTTATTAACCAGATCATAGATGCATGTGCGGGAAGTGAGGTGTTTTCGTTTATGGATGGTTTCTCCGGCTACAATCAAATCCAAATCAAACCGAAAGACCAACATAAAACTGCTTTCATTTGCCCTTGGGGTACATTTGCGTATAAGAAAATTCCCTTTGGATTGAAAAATGTTGGGGCTACCTTTCAACGGGCTATGAACTTTGCTTTTCATGACATAAAATCCATTGTCGAACCATACCTTGATGATCTGTCCGCTCATTCTCGCAAGAGGATCCAACATCCAGATCATTTAAGGTTGATCTTCAAAAGATGCAGGTATTATAAAATTCGCTTGAATCCCCACAAGTGTGTTTTCTGCTTCGAGTCAGGAAGGTTACTCGGATTCATTGTCTCTAGTAAAGGCATCTAGGTGGATCCTTTGAAATTTGAGACCATTGTAAATCTGCCTCCTTCTCGTTCTCTTAGGCAACTTCAAAGCCTGCAAGGAAAGTGTAACTTTCTTCGACGTTTTATCGTTAATTATGCCAAGATCACCAAAGGTTTCATGCGCTTGCTCAAACAAGACACTCCATTTGTATGGGATGAAACCGCACAACTTGTGTTCGAGGCATTGAAAAAAGCTTTGATGTCAACACCTTTATTACGTCCACCAGATTATTCTAGGGATTTAATATTATATCTGGCTGCGTCAGAGTCGACCATTGGGGTAGTACTAGTCCAGGAGGACGATAAGCTCATTGAGCATGTCATTTATTATCTTAGCCGTGCTTTGGCCGGACCTGAGCTTAGATACTCCCATGTCGAGAAATTAGCCTTAGCAGTTATCTATGCTATGCAGAGGTTACGTCACTACATTTTACTGAGGACCACCACAGTAGTGGCGAATGTGAATCCGTTCCAATATGTTTTATCCCGACGGATTATTGGGGGGAAATTTAACAAATGGATAGTCATTCTCCAGGAGTTTGACTTGGATTTCCAGTCTGCTAAGTCTAAAAAGTCCTTAGTTTTTGCTGAGCTCATAGCAAAATTTCCCACTGAAGAAAATGTAGCAGTTGAGGATGACTCATTCCCAGATGAGTACATCTTCTTGATAGCCACCTCTGTTCCTTGGTACGGAGATATTCTTATATATCTCCAGACTTTGAAGTATCCTGCCACTTCCTCTAGGGTAGAACGACATAAGTTACGCCTTCATGCCAAGAACTACCTCATTATAGGAGATACATTATATCGACGAGGGGTAGATTCCATCTTGCGTCGCTGCCTTACTCATGAGGAAGTGGAGATTGTCCTAAATGATTCCCATAGCGGAGCATGTGGGGGTCATTTATCTCAGTTAGCAACGGCCCAGAAGATATTGCGTGCTGGTTATTTCTGGCCCACGATCTTTAAAGAATGTGTGGAAGTCGTGAAGCGCTGTCACCCGTGTTAGCTTTACACCAGGAAGATGCGGTCGCATCTTGCTCCGTTATTTCCTGTTGTCTCGGTAGGCCCTTTCATGAAATGGGGGATCGATTACGTGACATGCAACCCAGTTTCGGCTGGGGGGCATAAATACATCATTGTCGCTGTTGACTATTTTACGAAATGGGCAGAGGCAATGCCTACTTTCAAAGACAATGGGGAAACAACAGCTTTCTTTGTTTTCAATCAAATTATTGCAAGGTTTGGTATTCCCAAAGTGATTGTCACTGACCATGGTAGTCATTTTCAAAATAACATGATGACGGAACTAACTACTATGCTCGGATTTAGACAAGAACATTCTTCTCCATACTATCTGCAAGCAAATGGTCAGGTTGAGGCTGTCAACAAGACTTTAAAAACTATCCTTAAACGGACAATTGATGCAGCCCGGTCTAATTGGCACATCATGTTATATCCTGCTCTTTGGGCTTACAAAACTAATGTCAAGACTGCCACAGGTTATTACCCTTTCCAACTCGTTCACGGGGTGGAAGCAGTTACTCTAATTGAATGCGAAATCCCGTCTTTGAAAATAGCCATTCATGTGTTACCTGATATGACTGAGCTTGAGGAACGTCTGGTACATTTAGAACACCTTGATGAACAACGTAGAGATGCATTGACTGCTAATCAAGCTCATAAAAATAGGGTTAAATCTCAATATGATAAAACGGTCAAACCTAGGGTTTTCTCTGAGGGGGAACTTGTCTTGCTTTGGGACCAAGATAAAGAACCTCTGGGGGCAGGAAAATTCAAGGCTATGTGGTTAGGACCCTATGTCGTGTCGAAAGTATTAAGTAAGGGTGCATATGAATTAGTTGATTATGATGGGAATAAGCTGCCTGAGCCTAGAAATGGGCTCTACCTGAAGAAGTACTGCGCTTAGGCTTAGCAATTTTTCTTGTATTTTAGTGTATGTATTTTTTATGTACATTAGGTTGTCAATTTTGTTTTTTATATTATCTGCTGGTTGATGCAAATGTCTTTCGAAATGTATATAGGTTTCGCTGATGGCGCCAGCCGTCACGCTTGTAACCTGGATTCAGCAGCATGGGTTATCTATTCTCCCTCAGGACAGCTTGTTGTCGCGGGCGGCACTTGTCTAGGTCCTACCTCTAATAATGTTGCTGAGTATAGGGCTGTCATTGAGCTCCTATGGGATGCTTTGTCATGTGGTATCACCCAGCTTGAGGTCCGTTTGGATTCTCAGTTGGTAGTTTCCCAGCTTAATCGAGTTTATCAGGTACGAAATCCTATCTTGTTACATCAGTTCATGCAAATTCGTTTATTGGAAAGATATTT
>LPNX010158638.1:47379-232167 GCA_001517045.1 Pseudotsuga menziesii | reverse complement strand
TTGTTTCATTCAGTTCTTCAAAACAGTCTTTTCTAAATGTCATATGTGATGTTGCACCAGTATCAAGCAGCCAACAATCTTTATAAGATGAAAGAGAAGTTATTTCATTAATTCCAAGATTACAATGTGCAACAATACAAGAATCAAAAACTTTACTAGCATCTTGGTCATCTGTCTTCTGGTTATGCTTGTCTTTGATGGAGTCCCATGAAGCCCAACACTGATCTGATGTGTGCCCAGTTTTTCCACAACGCTTGCACTTTGATCTTTTTCTGGAGTTGTTTCTGCCCCCTCTGCCTCTCTTGCTGCAATCTCCCTTGGAAGGGTCTTTGAACTGATTCTTTGTTTTCTGAACAAAGTCAAGGGATTCTTCAACAGGCTCGCTTGATTTCTTGATCTTTCTAGACCATTTTGGATATGTTTCCTTGCCATTGAGGACATCACCAACAATAGGTGCTATAGATTGCATTATTACAACTGTAAGTGTAATTTTCAAAGAGAAGTAAAAAATAATAACCTTGCAGGTCTACAGTCTCTGCCAAGGTGAATACAATGCAAGTGAATAGCAAATATATCAGTAAATACAAAATATATCATTGTCAGTCATACATAGCCTTCTTTATATCAATCACTAGCAGTCAACATAATATACAGCATACAACATTTGCATATATCAGTCTCAGTCTTAGAAGAGACACAGCATACAACATTTGCACATATCAGTCTCAGATAGGTATTTATTTCTTCAAAAAACTCAACAGAAGTTCAGGCTTGGTCTTCAACATATATCAGTGCAGCATATATACTTCAACCTCCACGCTGCCTAAGGAGCAGTCATTACACCAACACAACTTCAACACACGCGGTCTTCACTCTGCTGAAAAATGCTTGAATCGACACTGTCAACAATAGTGCGCAGTCTTCTTTTTCTTCTTAATATCAATCAGATTTTAAAATGTATTGCAGATGCATTGCCAGATTTTACAAAGCAAAATCAGCATCCAACTTTTAAGCTATCAAAGGCCAAAAACTTAGGACAGAAACATTACTGCTCTACAATACATAGAGAGACATGATATGCTAAATGGTAATCATGTGCAAGTTCAAAACACGTTTTCAGCTATAAAATTTGAAACATATCGGCTTGTGCGCAGATATATATCAGTCAACATGGAATTAGGGTTTATTCTGAAAAGGTTTTATAGGAATTTTGGAGGCGAATGAACGCTCGGGTCCTTGACTATTGTAAATGTGTTACACTCTAATTTCGCCTGGGCTGTGTCCTCTCATCATTTCTTCTAATTACATGGAGTCAATTACTCGATAGCACATGTTGTATGTTACTAATCTACCAGATCAAGCAGTAGTGTCGAATCCTGGCAAACCAGCCGTAGCAACCTTGGGATATATTTTTCTACGCAGGTCGCAGCTCACAGCTCCACAGCTCCTCAATGCATCATTCAGCGCGTGAATGTATGAGAGCAGAAATAGATAAATTTCATGCTATTTAATCAGCAAATACATCAAATGCAGATGCGCTCATACTCACAGCTCCACGCAGGTCACACGTTGGTAGCAATCTTTCCAACGCTTCAGCGGGTCATCAAGGAGGGCAGCTCGTAGCACTTGGGACTGAACATCATTTCACAAGCTGTAGGAGCAATATAGAGATCGCCAGCAGCAATTACACAGCAGTTACAGACTTCTTCACGTAGCAATATAGAAAATACTCACAAAAATGCGGAATAGAGAGCAGTCATGAAGTGATATTCAAATGATGATTATCACTGTCGTTTCAAATTCTTCTACAAGACATAGCTCCACACAACGCCTTCACCATTCTGTCTTCAACGCTTCACCATTCACGCTCCAATGCACATCTTTCCCACTGACTCCTCCAACGCCTATATTATTTCTTCAACGCAATATAATATATGGACAGCACGCAGCACATAAAAATATCAGTCTTCAATACAATATCCGTCTTCAACCTCCAACGCAGGCAGTCTGGCAGTCTAGAACTTGCAACGTTCTCTCTTCAACACAGCATACAATCACAACTCATACTACATGCAGCACATGCAGTAGCAGATATATTGTATGCAGCACACCAAAAGAACTTCTTATACAAAATTAGGGTTACACTCCAGAGTTTTCAACGCACCAGAGATCACGCAGAGGGCGTTCATCAGGTGGAATAACTCAAAGCAGATATAAACTCACAGATATAAACTACTCCAGTAGCAAGCATACCTCAAAGCATATACTCAACGCAGAGAACGGTGGGGAAATTCAACTTAGGGTTAGGTAATTCAGAAAATTTAGCAGAGAATAAACGCAGCAGATGGAGTAACGCATACAATGCATGCGACTCCAATGGCAGACTGATGGAGCAGTCTGGCAATGGACTGGCAAGCAGAATGCCAGGAATGGGCAGAAATGCAGCAGGAGTTATGGCAGACAGCCCTGCTCTGATACCACTTGTTGGTAATAACTCCCGATCAATATTATTTCCTTACCAAAGCAAATATTTATACATTACAATGGCGGTTGAGAACCATCCTTTTCACCTTCCTATCTATTCATATTCCTATTTATTATTTATTTACAATAATCCTGACAGATTATTCTAACAAGAATAACCCTACATCAGTAATCGAAGACAACATCAATATTTGAAGCCAAAACATGATTTAAAGTACTAAATGTTTCAATAACATAAGGCATGTCACTCTAATCCCTATCCATAAAAAAAAATGAAATAAAAGATCTTTTAACTCTTGTTTCAAAGCTACACCGAGATTTGAGTTGTCTACCTTAAAAGTGAACTTACCTGATACATGGCCACCACCATTATATACCACCTACGATAGAGCATACCCATTAGACTCATGAGCCTCACATTTTCTTCATGGTAGAGAAGACCCATTAGAAAAAACTTTACTAGAGGCAAGTCAAATCATAAGACTTTAAAAAAGGGGAAATAGCATCTAGGAAATCGTTGAAAATTTGTCAACATCCTTAGTAATTTATTGGATCTTACTCCACATTAATCAATGACTTTATATCTACTTGGTCCTATGTAATGATATATTCTTTGAACCTTTTGGATCGTGATAAAATCATTGGCTTTGTTGATGGCTTCCTCATAGAAGCTTCTCTTCTAGAGTTGTTTTTTTGCAAAACTCATTCAATATGTATCAAATTTGGATGAATTGTGGTTTTACATCTAATATAAAAGGAGAGTTTATGGCTCTTTGGATGATACTTTACTATTACTTTCAATTTAAATTTATGGTATTAAGATCTATGAGAACTCAAAAGTTATCATTGATTGGGTTACAAATGAAGCTAGGATAAATATTTTTCATCTCTCTGCTTGGATGAAGATCACCCATAAGTTGATCAACAACTTCAAGGATATCTCTTTCTCACATGTCTATAGACAATTCAACTAGCAGACATACTCTCTCTCTAAAACAACCTTACATGTTGCTGTAAGATTTTTTTTTTTTGGGAGTTGTGGGTTGATGATGTCTTCGTCTATAATGACAACTTCAAGATATTCTCACAGTAGCATAATTTTGCCTCTTGTAGCTGTTCATTACTATCGTCTACTTGTTTTCCTTTCTGTTCTTTGACATTTCTCTTTAAACCTCGAGTCTATATTCATGTCCTTCTTTTATTTTCTATGTCCTGTACTATGTTTTGCATCTTCGGTCTATCACTTGGGTTGTAACTCTTTCTTCTATAGATGTGCTCTTGGGTTGCTCATCTAAACTACTTTCTTGTTTTATGGCTTTTAAAACTAACCTTTAGTCTCACAATTATAAATCATAGCCATTTTATCATATACTTATTAATACAAATATTATTATTTTTTATTAAAAACTAATTCTTTAAACATTTTATAATATCATTCCATATACTTGTAAAACTAAATTCCACCAATCTCTTTGCAAATTCCATTTGCAAAAGTGGATCCCACCAATATCTTTACAAATTCCATGATTCTTTGAAACTTTTTTAAAGTCATTCGAGTAAAACTAAATTCCACCAATCTCTTTGCAAATTCCATGATTGTAGTTACGACGATATTACTTTTTGGAAGAGTTTTAATGAAGTGGGTGAGAATATAGATCTTTCCACAATGATGTATGGGTGAGAATTTACTTTATTGGAAGATTTTTATTGAAGTGGGTGAGAATATAGATCTTTTAGACAATGATGTATGGGCGAGAATATAGATCTTTTAGACAATGATGTATATTTCATATGACAATATTTTAAATAAAATATGATTACTTTTATCATGTAAGTGTAGATATTTTACCACACATTTTCAACTTTAATTTAATTTAAATTATGGTTGTTATTTTTGGGAAGTTGGTAATAATTTAGTGAACTATTTATGCTCATTTTTTTATTAATTTTTTGAGTTAGAGTTGGGACTTACTTTTCACAATCCTGTTATTACATTATTGAAATTTATTAGGCCGGGAAATAGGATGGTTGTGAATTCTCTGGTTCACATGGTGGAAAAGAGGATTGCATTGGTAAAAGCAGGTTTTTTGTTTTTTAATGAAAAACTGAAAATTTTCACATAGAGTGGAGCTGCTGAGCATGGATCCTAGCAAGGCAGAAAAGGATAAGTACCATGTTCATGCAAACTTTTTTGCCACTTCCTATTTTTGTCCATTGAAAAATCTTTTCAAACTTCTCACAAATTTGCAATATTTGCATTGTGAAGTAGAATTGGTATGTGTTGGCTCGCTACTTGTGTTTGGAACTGCATGATATTTACAACTTTGGACGTCAAGGTGTGTTTTTGGTTGGTGGAATTTTGTCACAAGAACGTGTCACACTTCATTTCAAGGATGAAACAATTTGTTATTTTTTACAATATTGAATTTCAATGTGTGTCTTTAGTTGGTAACATTTTATTATAAGACTAGCACAGGCACAAGTAAAGTGGCTAGTGAATACTGATAGACACAATTAACCACTTAGTTTTGTGAAGATAGTTAGATGTTAAAGAAGGGATAAAATATATAATTTAATATCCACTAAGTCATAACAAATTGTTAGAGTTAATATAAGCAGAAAACAAATACGATTTAATAATAATAATAATAATAAAACTGAAATGCAAAACAAAAAAAAATGGTTACCTGTTTTTTTAACCACTTTTTAAGTGAAGCTTATTTAAATCTTAATTAAAATCTTAATCAAGATGCATTTAAGCATAACAATATATGGCGACCATGAAATGAATCCATGTTATACACTTGTTACGCTTGGGTTAATCTTGTTGATCCAAAGTCCAAAATCTGAAATAATATCTAAATGCTCATTCACATAAATATATAATACTTCATTTCTGGAATTTTGTGTACATTTTATTGCAAGAAAGTGCACTCTATTTCAAAAATATACATTTGTTGAAATAATGTACATATATATAAACATATATATATGATGTGTATTACTTTATTTCAAAAAATAATTTACATTTACATGTGTATCTTTAGATAAGAGTCGTTCTCTTATATATATATATATATATATAAAAGAGTCTATTTAATTTTTATTTATAATTTTTTATGATATATATATGTGTATATACATATATTTTAAATTTTTAGAGTAAATATTAACTATAATTGATTTATAAAAGAGTTTTGGTTATAAAATTGTTAAAAATATAATCTCTAAAGTTAATATATATATAAATAAATAAGAAAAATATTTTAAAAATATACATAATTTTTTTGAATAAATAAATTCTTTACGCATTTTAAAATATAAATTTCTTAAATATGAGTTATTTTAATTTTTATACTCTTAAAAATTAAGATGTGTTATTAATTTTGTAACCTATTTTATCACTTACTTTAAAATTTTTTTTATAAAATATTAATTTTATAAATATATTGATCCTTGCTTTATATTAACACAATATATAGTTTACTTTATATTAACAATATATATATAAAATATAACATACAAATAATTTATATTTTTATAAAATATTTGTTAATATTGTGTAACATTTATTCTGGATTCCAAAAGTCATTCCAAAACGTCTTTCACTTATATAACAAGTGATTTATCTCGATCAAGATAATGTAGTACTCTTAGCCATCATTTTAGAAGGGTTTGACCATCACCTTTCTCACCAAGATAATTATTCAACTCCCATAAGCCCAAAAAGGTTAGTGGGAATGGTTCATTCGGATAAAGATGTGGGTTATCCTAATGTGAGTTCCTAGGCAACCCATTGAGAAAATCATGTATTTTTTAGGATTTTTTATTTAATTTGGAGTTGTCTTTTCTATCTACATTTGTTATACATGGTGTGTACACCAATAATTTATGATACCTTAAAGTTTAGATATGTATAATATAATTAATTGAAGAGATAATAATATATAATGTTGGAACAAGAAAATAAAATAAATAAAAAATAAGCTAAACTAAGAATAATTTTACGGGTGAATTTTAGTCCAGTGGGCTATTTTTCCATGTTTTTCTCTCAGAAAAGATTCGCCATTTTGCATTTTTTGAAGCCCTATTTTGCCCAATTTTGATGGGGTAAAATTTTTTCACCCTAAAAATCGCCAAATTATTATATAAACAATATAAAATCCTTGGAAATTAAAATATTTTTTGGAAAATATCGCCAATCATTTTATAGTTGGCGTTTTAAGAATTGCTAATATTCGCCAACATTTATACACCTTTAAATAAGTATGGTTCCTTAAAATCATCCCTGAGCTAAACTTCTAAGAGTAGTGGTGGTTTCAAAAGACACTTAACAATGAAATAAGCATAGCATAACTTCGTGAATAAATGATGGACATTGTCTCTATGTAAATTTAGGTAAATAACTGAGACCCCTAATGTAAGTGACCAACCCATAATTGTCCATATAATGTGGATATA
Source organism: Pseudotsuga menziesii (assembly GCA_001517045.1). NCBI lineage: Eukaryota > Viridiplantae > Streptophyta > Pinopsida > Pinales > Pinaceae > Pseudotsuga > Pseudotsuga menziesii. The sequence continues at coordinate 225,222 of LPNX010158638.1, read as the reverse complement.
TAAGATCAAAGGCTAGATAATGTCAACACCATGTGCCTAATCGGTGAACAATTAGGTCCATAATTTGATTGACTCCCTTAATGGCCAGTTACATATTCATAGTCAACTATGCATTCCAACAAGGCAAGTTTATAACATGAACCTATGGTTCCAACACCCTCCCTTTTTTTTTCAAATGGAAAGATCCACGGGAAACCCAGCAATACTTCCCCACATTAGTGGATGGTAGAGGTGGTAAACCGTCGGCCATCCTCGCAGAAGGCCTAACCCCAAAGGACTCAAGGCTCGAATCCATGACCTCTCCCCGAACCGAGAGAGTGTGCGCATGTCTTACCAATTGAGCTAACCCTTGGGGCTTCCAACACCCTCCCTTAAACTCAACTTGGATGGAAAATGAAATTATAACCAAATCACATAACAATTCCACCTTAATTTAATAACGAATACAAATGTTAACAATGAAATACAATAATTTAGCTAGGTACAGTGAAGAATCACTACCACCTCTAAATTTTTTAAAAATCATGCTTAACAAGTGTGACTGTAAAAGCACTGAAATCGATTGCAAAATCATGTGTTAGCCTAATCCAACAATAAATAAATCCTAGATAAAATACATAAATGAATCCAAGTGAGCTGGTGAACTAGTCATTGACAAGATAAAGCTGCTTTAAATTTAAACGTCCAATTTTCAAAGTCCAAGGATATTTTCCACCTCATGGCTCTTGTTGTTATTTATAAGATGTTTATAAAAAATATTTAAGTTCTAGGACATTATATTACTTCAAACAAAATTTATATTTATAGAGAATAGTAGTGCGGTTTTTTTGGGGGGGAAGTGTGATTAACAATGAAATAACAAATTGTCATTTGTTGTTAAGTAAACAAGATTATGATTCAACTATAACTAAGAAGACCTACTATAACTAGAGTATGTGCCTATATTTGGAGATATTTACTAGGCCTAGACCATACTTATGGTATTTACTAAATCAAAAGCATATTTCGAAAAACCTGGACTAGCCTTCAACTTCATCATCAAAGATAGTAATATGGGACACTTCTTGGCCTTGTGAGGACTCCAGAGTTGTTATAGGTCCCAAAGCAGGAATTGAGGGAATTCTTGTGACAACAAACTCCAAACTAGTAACAACTTTAATAACCATGTTTTGCATGCTCATCACCTGCCTCATTTGAATCTCATCCATTTGGAGCAACATTTCATTTTGTTCCTCTTAGCTTTCTAGGAGGACCTTGTCAAGCAGGAACTTGATTTGCCAATATAGGGTGAGGGTTTTGTAGTAATTGGTTTCTCTAGTTCTAGTGTAGCTATAGTCCCTTACCCATGGATTCATTTTCTTAATTATTTGCTCAATGCCCATTTCTTCTTTCTCAGATTTGACAAGGACTTCGACTTTGGATAACTACTCCTTCGCCTTGACTAACATTTGCTCCATGCACGTTGCATGAGCCTCCTCAACTCCTTGTCGCACCATGGACTAGGAAGAGTTGCTCCACCCCTTTCTCACCTTGTGACCTTTGCCTCAACCCACCGTCCTCTTTTGGTGAATCGTGAACAAGGAATTATCACTTGGTGAGAAAACCCCAAAGCAGGCCAAATGCCCATTGAAACACAAATCATCATTGGGGAGGAAAGTGCCTCTAACCAAGTTGCTATGCCTGGGTAATCCCTTACTCACGGATTGAGCTGAGCTAAATCAAATGAAACCACCAGTGAAATAGAACAAAAAGTAGATTTTTCGGTCCTTTACCATCACAAATTTCTAATCTCCTCCACCATCACTCATTCTAGTTGAGCCTCCACTAGGCCCTGTCAATCATCCCCTTCCCACTTGAAATCCACTTTCCAGTATGAGCGTCAATGCTTCTGGTCATCCTCAAACGAACATGGCCTAGAGCAGGGTCCGCCTTCCTTCTATAGTTTCCTTCCTTCCACATGTGAAGTGTTTGGAAGATGGTTCTCTCCACTACGACTACGTACTTCCCTTAGATTGGCATTCAGTTGCAGAGTTCCATCTAAATGACATACCCACAACCATTATTTATCCCTAACACCTTATCCAAAATTATATATACACACATACACACTTAATTATATAATTTATTTTTATTTTTTTAAACAAAACAAAATCTTAAAATAAAATAATGTTACAACATATAAATAATATTTATAAATAAAAATAATTTAAAATTTAAAATTTTGAATTTTAAAATTAAGATTCACACTATATTTTAAATCATCTCCCTTTCATTATTATGCATACAAGATTATAGATGAAAATGATATCAACATAAACATTTTATTGTTCCACATGATATAAAAATAACCTAATAAAATTAATCTTATTTCAAAAGACGAACCTCAATTATTTTGAAAAGCACAACTTGAAACTCTATGGAATTTAATTCATTTACGATGCCACATTTATACGATCTTTTACGTAATATTTTTTATGTTAATATGAGTAAAGTATGGTTTTTTTTAATGTGCATAGAGGTAGATTGACGAATTTTTAAAATTTTAAATGTTTTTTTTCTTAATAATTTTAAGAAGAATAATCGATGGAGTCTTTTGGATTAATGAAAGTTGTGAATTAATAAGTGAATGATTCAAAAAAAAAATTAAGTTAATTTTTTCATTATTTTTTTTTAATTTAAATTTGGATGAGTTAATTTTTTTAAATCAACTAAATTTTTAAGGAAAGAGTTTTCTAGTTAAGTATCTATCAACAAGGTGGAAGTATATTTTTTATTAAATTAGAGAATAATTTCAATAGAAAAATAGTTGAGTTTGTCTATTTATTAACTTTATGGACAATCTTATAATCAACTAAACTATGATGCTAGAAATCCATACATAGTTAGTGAAAATCTCCTAAACCATAGTGATAACATATGTGTCTAATTGACATGAAGTTAGGTTCATGCCTTAAACTTCACTATGAAAATCATCTAGTACATTAAACTTGACACAGAAACCAACCCCGTAGAAGGTGTCAAGCATTAAATTGAGGGAAGGTAGGAGGCTTTCCATTTTAGCTCCTAGGTGGCAAGGCTAACACATGATGATAACACATGTGAGGTTTTTGGGAAGGACCTTTATCCTTTCCCATAGTCCATCGATTAATATCACATTACTCTCCTCCTCCATGGTCACACTAGTAAAGAATTTGGGTACTGCTAAAGTGACTAAATAAAGCCCCCTAGATTCTATATGGCTACTAAGAATAGATTTCAACTTCTGTCTCAAGTTGTATTTGAAAATGTCCCAGGTGATCAACCTCAAGAAGAAAAAGTGGTGCCACCTCAAGAAAATGCCAATGTTAAGGAACAACTTATATTGGAAGAAGTCTCTACTATGGCGTAAAGAAAGCCTTGGATTCCAAATGAGCCAATAAAAGAAGTATTGTGAGTCCAAATCAAAGCTACGATAACTCACAATGGATTAGTCACAGGAATGGAAGAAAAGAAACAACAAGAAGAAGAGATTGAGGACTCTAAGGATGAAAGATTTCATCTAAGAACCCTTTTAGAAAACCTCCCAAAGAAAAAAGGGAAGAAATGGCTTCCAAAAAAGAGGTCTCGAGTCCCCAAACCACAATACAAAATTCATTAAAAAATGCTCTACTTGAAAGTCCAGGAAATAGAAAAATGAAGCTCGATGTTGGAGTTTATCCTTCTCTTCAACCAAATAAATAAATAATATAGTCTCTTGGAATTGTAGTGGGTTGAGAAGTAGAATCAAGGTATAATCCTTAAGGAATATTATAAAGAATGAAAAGCCCACAATCTTACTAGTCCAGGAGACTAAAATGGAAAGAATGAAGTTTTAGACATAAGAGTAAAAATGTGGAAGCATAGTGAAGGATTTCCAGTTACTACAAATGGAGCTTCAGGAGGAATATGTGCCATTTGGGATGGTCAAATATTTAAGAGGATAAATTGGCATGCAACACAACATTGTTGTTGATAATTTAAAGCATGTAGAAATAGGGGCTTTGTATAAGGTTTGTAAGGTATATCTCCTAGCTCAATATGGGGAAAATATGGAGTTTTGGAAATCTCTCGCCATAGCTAGATATCAGGGATTGAATCTAAGATCTATAATGTCTAGTGACTTTAATGTTGCTTTATTTAAAAAATAAAGAAGAGGACGTTGTATTGTCTAGGAATATTTCAAATGTTCATGTAGGTTCAGATGCAATCATGGGGTGTAACATGAATATATTTCTTATAGCCAAAATCATAAATCATTTGTGCGATGTGGGTAAAGCAATGCTCAATCAATGGCCAATCTGTACACTACAATGCACTCGAGGCAAGGATGGTTATTGATTCATGTTCTTGTCTTAGAACCAAATTGGGTGGCAGTCTAGGAGTTATTCCTCAATGAATTACATAAATCACATACTTGGTTGTCTAATGAAGTTAATTCATCAATTTGGTGTTTTAATAAGGTTGGAAGATAATACTATGTTAAGTAGGGCTACCTCTCATTACTTCATCAAGGGTCTAATTTAGTCTAGTGATGGAGCAAGCTATGAAAAGTAAAATCTCCTACCAAGACCGAACTTCTTATGTGGTTGGCGCTCTTACGAGTTTTTTTGACTTAGGATCAATTACAAAAAAGAGGTAAGGTTGGACCGGGTTTATGAATGATATGTAATTGTTATGAGGAGAGAAATGAACATATGTTTGTACATTGTGCCTACAATGCCTAGGTCTTGATGGTTCTAGAAAATCTCCTTGATATGGGTTCTCTCTAGACTGACAATTCTTTGTTTCTTGTTTTCAAAGATGGTTTGACAAAAGAGAATTAAGAAGTGGAGGGATCTCCCATACTTAAATTTGTAGGAATTTTGGATTGCTCGAGATGGTTTGGTCTTCAAAGGGAAGCTTGCCCCTCCTCAACTAATAGTTTCTCAGATATGGTCTCTCCTGTCTTTTTGATTGGACTTCACTCAAGCAAAGGGTCTCAGGATACTAGAGAGCTCTGGATTGATGAGTCATTTGCATGGGCCTTCTTTGATCGTGTATGAAAGGACCTAGTCAAATGGTAGGTGCTCATTTCGTACTAAACCTCTCTCCCCATGATTGTTTTAATTTTAAAGAAAACTTGGGCAAGGACATTAATTATTCGGGTGAATTACATGCTTTATATTATATATTGAAATTTGCTCTTGACTTGAACCTTGGTCGAATTCATATTTTTGGGGATTCTCTTCTCATAATCAATTGGATGAGAGGTTGTGCTTACATCTACAACATCGACTTATCATCCTTGGCACTGCAGTTGAAGCAGGTGGTCACTTGTTTTCAGTTTATTGGATTCAAGCATATACACAGAGAACAAACTATTATAACCTATAGAATTTCCAAGGAGGGTTTTATTATTCTTGTTCAAATTTCACTCCAGAAAATTATCATGAAGGGACTTTGGTGAACATTAGGTCTTCTGCTTTTTCAGATTTATAGGTCCTTGTATAGAAAAAGCTTTTGGGAAGAGTCTTATTATTCTTGTTCAAATTTCACTCCAGAAATAGTGTGGTTATTAACCTTTTTACTATTCTAGTGACTCAAATAATGCTAAGTGGCAATTTTTAGTTTTGATATTTATTTATATTGTGAGTTTTCTTAGTATATGATTAACCCACTTTTTATTCATGCTTCAAGTACTTGATTATTGTATTTTTTATTATGCATAGTCTAAAAATTCTACGATTTTGGTCGAATAGGCTTATTTTTTGGCATGACTTTGATAAAATCTAGTCATAATTTTTAAAAATCTAGGTTAGTTTTGGAATTTTGGACGCCCCAGATGTTTTTGAAGGTGTTGAATCCATTTCTACTATCAAAATTAAGATTAAAACATAGTTACATTCCAATTTTACAAAATAAAAAATATCAAATTCCAAAAAAAAGTTAAATTTTTAAACATCTTTTTTTAAATTGTACTTTAATAGAAAATATATTTTCTTAACAAAAAAAATAAAACATGAACATCAATAATCGAAAAGAATAACTAAGGGATTTTCATAAGTCATCTATTTGACACATCGATATCTTAAGAATAACGCTACACATCAATAATTGAAGCCAAAACTTGATTTAAAATACTAAATGTTTCAATAACATAAGGCATGTCCCTCTAATCTCTATCCATAAAAAATAGTGAAATACACGATCTTTTAACTCTTGTTTCAAAGCTACACCGAGATTTGAGTTATCAACCATAAAGTGAACTTAACCTTAGACACGACCACCACCATTATATACAACCTATGATACGAAACCCATAAGGATATAAGCCTCACATTTCCTTCATGGTAGAGCTGACCCATTAAGAAAATGTAGACCCATTAAAAAAACTTTACTAGAGGCAAGTCAAATCATAAGACTTTAAAGTGGGGAAATAGCATCTAGGAAATCATTGAAAATTTGTCAATATACTAATCACCCTTGGTAATTTACATTAATCAATGACTCTATATCTACTTGGTCCTATGTAATGATAGATTCTTTGAACCTTTTGGATCATGATAAAATCACTATCTTCCTCATAGTGGGAGCTCTTTTTGTATGGAGATGGAGTTTTTTTTTTTTTTTGGTAAAATTCATCTAGTATGTATAAAATTTGGATGAATTGTGGTTTTGGATCTAATATAAAAGGAGAGCTTATGGCTCTTTGGATGATACTTTACTGCTCTCGTCAATTTAAATTTGATGGTATTAGGATTCATGGGGACTCAAAAGTTATCATTGACTAGGCTACAAATGAAGCTAGGATAAATATTCTCCATCTCTCTACTTGGATGAAGATCACCCATAGGTTGATCAACAACTTCAAGGATGTCTCTTTCTCACATGTTTATAGGCAATTCAACTAGCAGGCATACTCTCTCTAAAACAACCTTACATGTTGCTAACGGATTTATTTTATGGGAGTTGTGGGTTGATGAGCTCTTCGCCTGTAATGACAACTTCAAGATATTCTCATAGTAGCAGAATTTTTCCTATTGTAAATCTTCATTACTATCTTCTACTTGTTTCCCTTTCTATTCTTTGACATTTCTCTTTGGGCCTTGAGTCTATGTTCATGTCTTTTTATTTTATATGTTTTGGACTATGTTTTGCATCTTTGGTCTATCACTTGGGTGTAATGCCCCCTTTTTGGAAATTTTATCAAAAGACCAATTCTTCAATTATTTCACAATGTACTCAAATTCAACTTCTTACAACTCTAGTTAAATGGATTCAATTGATCCCAAAATTCCTCCAATTGCTTTCAAACATGGTGAGGAAGGTCCTAAGGGGTGATGGGACATATGAGCACATCTATCAGACATATAATCAACTGATATACCCAACCATGGTCTGCAATTTGCAAGGGAAGAATTTTCAGGACAAGACTTGTCAATTTGGGAGGTGGAAATCCCCCCTGGGTCCTGGAACAAATCTCTTCCAAGCATTGTACAACCTTCACTAATGGTGGGTATGATACTTGTATTTGTTATCATACATTAATTAATGTATATTTTCAGCATTCTATGTGGTTTTGGGGTCGAATAGGTATTCAAGAGAACTCCATGAATTTACTAGTAGTTTTGAGGTTCCAACCCCCAATGGTAGATGACTCCAAATAGATCCAAGTGCTCCTGAATTGTACTAGAATGTGTATGAGTGATATAATAACTTAATTATAATGTTCAAGAATGTATTATGGCCTTCCAATTACTTTTGCAAGTCTATATCAAATTCTAAATAAGGTAGATGCTGTAACTAGCAATTTTGGGGCTCAAAATCCCCCCCGGGTAATTGCTGGAATGGCCTCCCAAATGTACAGAAACCCACTCGAATTCTTAAATTGAGGCAGGGATGTGCATAGGACATCAAAAAGGACTCATATGCTAAACCAATCGAACTCCCATGGTTATTATCACTTCCTTCAATCCGATATATAAAAACTAGTTTTGAACCCTTGGGAAATGGGATGCAATTTAATCCAATGGTTATGGAATTCGACCCAATGGCCACAAAATCTCAGTTAATGAATATGAAACCTCAAATATGCTTCAGTGACAATCCATTCATGCATGAATAATCAATATTTTACACATCAATTCAAATCTACCAATACTATAAGAGTTTGCAACAAGGAAGTGGGAAATGGCACTGTTTCTTTATTACTAATCAATAATACATAAAATCTCTTGGCATTTCAACCTGATAAATTTCTGAATAGAGAGAGCAGAGTATTTACATCAGAATACAAAATGCTAGAGCAAGAGGGGCTCCCTCAAAAAGATAAATGGCTCACCAAGTACGCCTCACTCCACCGGGTTGAAATATGGTGAAAGAATGTGAGATGGGAGGGGGAATGAGCTGAATCCTGAAGTGTCCATGAGCTACTGTAGCTGCACCTTTATATTATAAATCCATTGAAGCTCCTTGAAAGACATGAGTGGCCTCTCTAATCACCAATTAGGATGGGAATATTTCACCCTCTAAATTGGCTCAAGCATGAACTAGTCACTCACTAGATCTCTCTCTTCACAACAACAAATTTCACAACTGATCAAAAAGCCCCTTTTCATGGCTTCTCCCTGCATTTTATAAACATTAATGGTCTCCTCAACTTTCAAATACATCCATAAACCAAATCCAAGTCGAATTGGTGTGGTTGCTCATGCTATGCCATGTGACCTCTCTCTTTACCTTCCATCTTCTCCTAAATTGAGTAGGAACCCAGTGGGCTTCTCCAAATCACATGAGAGCTCTATTGGGTGCTCTATTTCGACTTGATATGTCATAGATGTCAGATGGCATCCTTCATATCTGAATTGTGTCATAACTGTCATAAAATCTCCATCATTGGTGCCATAGATGTCATAAGTGTAAGGGGAATCTAGCTAAGTGTCCATGAAGCTCCCCATTTGGCTCTTCCTTACTCATGTAAGTTACACTACATCCCAAATTCGACCTATGAAGTATATGGACAAGTATATTGACCTTATAATCCATCCAAAACATTAGGCTTTCCATAGATTTGAGATTGAAAGAGGTGGATGCTATTTAACATAGGAATTCTAGCTAGTGTGGGTCCCACATCCTCCATGTGTCCTCATGATCACTTGCCACTTTGATTCTCCCTTGTATTTATTTATTATCTCCTTTATTAAATATTTATGCTAGTATAATGTTCAAACATCATTTATTGTCTCTCTGATTCCAAATCTCAAAGCTTCCACCCCCAACCTAGGAAACTAGTGATTTTCCTCCTTGGCAATTATTTGACCTTTAGGATCAATTTGACAACTTTCATGAATATGGCAAGTGTGATTTGGCCATTGTGACCCAATGCAAAATTTGGGACTTTACATTGGGTTGTAGCTCTTTATACTAGGGATGTGCTCTCAGGTTGCTCATTTAAACTACTTTCTTGTTTTATGGCTTTTAAGACTAATCTTTGGTCTCCTAATTATAAATCATAACCATTTTATCATATACTTATAAATAGAAATATTATTATTTTTTATTAAAAAAATAATTCTTTAAAGATTGTGTAATATCATTCCATATATTTGTAAAAATATATCGCACCAATCTCTTTACAAATTCCATTATTATTTGAAATTTTTTTAAATGTCATTCCATATACTTGTAAAACTAAATTCCACCAATCTCTTTGCAAATTCCATTTGTAAAACAAATTCCACCAATCTCTTTGCAAATTCCATTTGTAAAACAAATCCCATGATTCTTTGAAACTTTTTTAACGTCATTCGAGTAAAACTAAATTGCACCAATTTCTTGCAAATTCCATGATTGTAGTTACGACGATATTACTTTTTGGAAGAATATTAATGAAGTGGGTGAGAATATAGATCTTTCAACAATGATGTATGGGTGAGAATTTACTTTATTGGAAGAATTTTATTGAAGTGGGCGAGGATACAGAACTTTTAGACAATGATGTATGGGTGAGAATATATATCTTTTAGACAATGGCGTATATTTCATATGACATTATTTTAAATAAAATATGACTACTTTTATAATTTAAGAGTAGATGTTTTACCATACTTTTTCAACTTCAATTTAATTGATGGTTGTTATTTTTGGGAAGTTTGTAATACCTTAGTCATCTATTTATGCTCACTTTTTTTAATAATTTTTTGAGTTGGAGTTGGGACTTACTTTTCTCAATCCTCTTATTTAATTATTAAAATCTATTATGGTTGGAAATAGGACTCTTGTGAATGCTCTAATTCACATAATAATATATAATGTTGGAACACGAAAATATAATTAATTGAAGAGATTATAATATATAATGTTGGAACAAGAAAATAAGTAAATAAAAAATAAGTTAAACTTCTGAGAGTAATGGTGGTTTTAAAAGACGGTTAACGATTAAATAAACAGAGCATAACTCCATGAATAGATTATGTACATTGTTTTTATATAGATTTAGGTAAATAACTGAGGCCCCTAATGTAAGTGACCAACTCATAATTGTCCATATAATGTGGATATATAAGACCAAAGGCTAGATAATGTCAACATATGTTGGCTTGGTTGTGTCTTATTGAGTTTGACCTTGTGAGTAACCTTTGGCTGGACAGTCTGATAAACCTAAAAGTGAGATGTCTTGACTGTGTACCGTCTGATAAACCCATCTGTTGGCTTGACTAGCCCTTAAAGGTGAATGTTGGCTTAACTGTGAAGAACATGTGAAACCCAACTATAAGATGGCTTGGCTGAGTGGCCTGTGAAACCCATCTGTTGGTTTGTTTTCCCTTGCAACCTGATAACCCAACTATGTTGGATTGGTTGAGTTTTGTTGCACCCTTGGCTATGTATGAGTCTTCTAGTGTTCCCTTATTCCTTGAGGAAATCATGCCTAGCTCAGGGGTGGCAGTGTTGCTGAGAGATTGATGAGCGCATTGACCTATGGTTGGGTGGAATGTTGCAACGACATAGCTAGTTGTGGGACAAGTTATTCTCAAAGATAAGTGTTCTTGTCTATGTTAATATCTGTAATTGTATTTATTGCATTGTAATTGCTTGATGGAATATAATGAACATGTTGGATGTGTTGAATTAATGAATTGTTCCTTTGAATAACTGCAATTATAGGCATCTATGTATGTTTTCTTCAATGCATTGTTAGACTAAGTTGCAGGGTTAGATGCCGGATTGATGTTGTCCTGGATGGCTAAGTCTATTCAAAGACTTCGATTAGCAGGTCAAAACTCGAGCATAAACCTTCTTCCACAATGGTTCATTCTGCAGTCAGGATGCGGGATGCAGAAGACACCCTTTAGCAGATTTGGACCTCTGCAAATTCCTTTCTGCAACGTACCTTTTCAATGTGGGATGCAGAGATGTATTTTTGTGAATTACGGCTTTCCACAGTTTTCAATCTGTAACGCACCTTTTCGATGCGAGATGCGGGATCACGGTATCGTGATTTCCATAATTCCCAATCCCGCAATTCAAGTTTTCGTGCCATCGATCCTTGTGGGATGATTCTTCGTCGTTGATCTGTTTCCGATGCGAGATGCGGGACGTGAGATTGCAACTCTCGTAACTTTCGACCCCGCAACTCGGGCTTTCCCCACCATTGATTTTTGCGGGTGGATTCTGAGCCATTGATTTGATTCGGATGCGGAACCCTTTGTGATCTTTGGATTATGTCGCTATTTCTCTTTGCCCTCCAATCTCCTCTGAGATCTTTCCTTGCAAATCATCGAACTAATCAATGGAAGGCGGGAGGGAGCGTGACAGTGTTGGAAATGTCGAGAAGTGGTTGCAGCCATGCCGTGTGTTTCGATGAACAGTAAAGGTTCTCAATGAAATTTGTTGATTCCACATGATAATGGGGTATGGGTACGTGGCACCTTCTTTATACCTTCTCCTCCAAGAAATAATTAAACAACTGATTCTTTCATACCTTTAAAATAATTCTTTAAAAATCATAAATGAGACAAGTGTAATGAGGTTTCAATCTAAGGTAAACATTGAAAAAAAGGGGAAAGCTAAGTTATCTTTAGACTTTATAACTTAAAGGGGTCTAGCAACATAAATAATAGTCATTCGAGAGGGGGACCCACTAGTAATCAAAGTTAGACATATATAAACATTGCATACTCCTTATGTCTCCCAAAACCCGTGAATATAACATGTTGATATTAGAATTTAATCCAGACTTCACAAAAATGCCACCTGTACATCATTAATAGATATGTTTTCACATAGACATGTCTTAAAAAATAAAAATCTATTCAAAAGAGATCTCAACCTTGTCCAAATTAAATCTCAGCAAAATTGTGTTGCAATTCTTGTTCATCAAAATTTCATGAGTTCATCAAGTCTAATATATCAAAATCGCAATCAATGTACCATCACCATTAATACCTTTTCCCAATTAACTTAGATACAAACTACCTTAATGGAAGACGAAACCCTGTAAACATTGAAGATGATACTACAACTTCATTCACTTCCTCTCTCTCTTCATTGATTGGAACTTCAATTTCTTCTTCTTTTGGTTGTTATGGAGGAAGAAATGAAGGAAGAAAAGGAATATTATCAACTATGGGCTCTAATTCTACATGATGTTCAACAGACTTTGGTGGATTTTCATCTGTATGAGGGAATTTTTTCATGGTGACTAGAGGATGCTAAATTACCAGTTGATGGTATATGACGATTATGCTCAAATTTTCCCCAACCTGTGGTATTAGCTCGTGGAGAAGGAGGAAGAACATCCCAACCAAAGTTATGGAAAAAGTAGTGATTAGGCAATTCAACTGAATTGGGAAGGGGTAAAGGAGCTTGGGACACATGTGCAGGGACTAAAAGATGTGAAGGTGGAGCATGTTGAGGTCCAAGATAAAGATGGCCAGTCCTTTCTAATTGAGTGAACTCATTGGAATTAGCATCAAAATGTATTGAAATCATTATCTTCCTATCTCCTCCATGTTGCCATAAATATTGACATCTTCCATCTCTTCCTCTTACAAACCTTCTAGAACCTCTTCTATGAAACTCATAGATGTAAACACATAATTAGCGAGCAATTATTTTATATACAAGAATTTTGTGAACAAAACATTTATGTAAAAGTGACATTCATCTACTCAATCCTATTTCATACCTATAAATGCAAAATTGATATCATTTCATGCAAGTACTGTTATTACATTTGTGTAGGTAGGGTATCAAAATGAGGTTACAAATGAGGAGCTAAGAAATGATATAACATGACAAAAAATCATTCTCTGAAATAAAAATATATTGTTGCAACTCTAAACAAGATTATATTCCTCAATATTGTCTATAAAAGGAATGCAATATGACAGTCTCCATTTAATTCTGAACTAGAATAATCACCCACTGTGAATGAATTGCTATCTTTCAACTGCAAGTTTGAGATCCCATGGAATCCACAAAAGCATCACTCAACCTTTATGTTGCACATTTAGATTAATTATTGAAGGTTATAAACTCATCTATGGAAAGCTAGATCTATTTTGTTGTAACCTTAAACATAGCTAGGATCTGTTTTTATTTTTCATGGCAACCCAACATGATTACCTTTGTTTACTTTTTCATGATAAAATGGCATCAAATTGTGATTTGTGCCAGTGAATAATTATATAAAATTTCAACTTTGAAATTTCACAATGCAAACTGGATTTGATAAACAGAGTTATCATCAAATATTCACGAATAATGATTTCAAAAATGATAACACCTCAGATTAACCACTCACAACCATGTTTATTGGAACCAAACTGTAAACTTCTCATCTAAATTTTCACTTAGGATTGATTTCAGTTCATGGAGAACTATCAAATTTGAATAAAGGAAATATGGAAAGTTGGATCATGGGTAAGATCATATTCACAATAATGATACCACTTGGTTCTTTTGAAAGGAGTGGAGAAGATTTGATAGCAGTATAATTACTAGGTGTCACCTTACATACTAGGTGTCACCTTGCATACTTGCCAGGTGTTACTTTACATACCTTCCAAGGAAGAATTACCGCGTTTGATTACCAAACTATCCAAAGACTTATCCTCCAAGTGTGTTGGTGTCTCTGCTTTTGTACATCTATGAATAAGAGATAAACAAACACTCTGTTGTGGTAAAAAAAAAATATCGCAATATGAAAGCCCATGATACCATTTTGGTAAGTTTTAACACAATTAACTTAGTTTAGATCACGGTACAAAGCAGTGAATGCTTTCAAAACTGAATGGGACAATGGAAAGCTTGAAAAAATAGGATGGTAATATTTTCCATGCAACACATTTACTATATTCTGAATCGATTGTGGATAGAAAACACATTAATGCACTTCTCCCTCAACTGTAGAGCCATATCAATTTTGATCATAATCATAAATACTCTACATTTTGAGTTGAAAAAATGTGTGTTTTAAAAACAATGTTCTCATTCATTTATGTGTCCAACACATCAAAGCCATTCACCATAGTCTATTCAAGCCATTCGAATTAAGCTAGGATCTTAGCTTCACGAAACTATATCACATCAAAAAACAAAGGTGCAAAAGGTCCCAACAAATCACATTACGATTCATACAACACGCACTTGTCACACATACACACACACACACAATAGATTTAATATGCATTATAGCCATGATAATCATTTCCATTTAATCCTTATTTTCATCTCTATCTCCATGTTGCGAATCATTACATAATGCCTTTTTTAAAGTGCAATCCGTACCATTTCACATTTCATCATCGTTCAATTTGAAGGAGAACTTCTATCAATACTAATGATAGAGAACACTATTTACAAGAGTGAAAGAAACCAATGAACCTACTATCCATATGAACTATATTTTATTTGGAATAACATTTAAATAAACCTTTTAACACTTCCATCTTAGTAGTGTTAGGATTATATAATCCTCCCTTGTTCGTATATAGTCTATTTGATCATCTTGTCTAACTTAGGGAGATATTATTACTGTACTAGAGTGTGGAGAACACATATAGAGGTTAACTGCCACTTATTGCATGTTAATGCATGGGTTAATGTGCCTCTGCTACCAATCCCTACATTATATGAGCCACTCCGATTGCCACTAGCATCATCCATCAGTTGGTTGTGGTAGGTAGGAAGCTAAGTTAAGTCAACCTTCAGTTACATTCAGTTAGATCACTCTTAGTTAGTCTAGCGCCAGTTTTGCATGGTTGAATGGGGAAATGGCACCTTTTTCCACCTACCTTGTCAATTTAACTAGTTTAATTTATTGTCGGACTGATTTAGACATCAGGATTTAGACTAGTGGCTCCCATGCAGTGATTTAGACACTCTTAGTTAGCCAGTCAGTCAGGTTTAGTTGGTAGATTCGAATATTATCCACATGATTCGAATTATCCTTATTGTAAAATTGTTGTATACTGCTGGGATTAATGAATATTAATGTTGTAATCTACTGATCAATTCTTATCAGATTTGTCTCAATTCTTTCTTGTTCACTTTACATTGTTCTTGATATTCCATTGCACAATTCACCTCTCAATTGCTCTCATTTTCCTGTAGATCAATGGTTCAATAATTTAACATGGTATCAGAGATGAGGTCTTAGGCTCAGTTCCTCTGAGCTATGTTGGAGGGGGGATGTTGGAGTATCGGTACAACTGCATGGTATAATGGCTGCACCTATTGAAATATAAAATTGTGGCATAACCACCACTCCTGATGATAGGTCCTTGTTCTTGGTTTCACATGTTCATCAATATCTACAGGTTTTGGTGTAATAGCAAACCTTACATGCTATCATAGCATAGGTCATAGATTCAATTCCCCGGAGCTACGCCGGAGGGGGGGGTGTTGGAGTATCGATACAACCGCACGGTATAACTGCCTCACCTATGGGAATCTCTTGATGATAGGGCCTTGTGCTTGGTTTCAAATGTTCATCAACATCTACAGGTTTTGGTGTAACGACAAACCTTACATGATATCAGAGCTGAGGTCTCAAGCTCAATTCCTCTGAGCTATGTCGGAGGGGGGGTGTTGGAGTATCTGTACAACTACATGGTATAACTGCCGCACCTCTGGGAATATAAAAATGTGGCCTAACCACCACTCTTGATGATAGGGCATTGTGATTGGTTTCAGATATTCATAAACATCTGAAACCAAGCACAAGGCCCTATCATCAGAAGATTCCCATAGGTGCGATAATTATTCCATGCGGTTGTATCGATACCCCAACACCCCCCCTCCGGCGTAGCTCGGGGGAATTTAAACTGAGACCTATGATTTGATACAATGTAAGGTTTGTCGTTACACCCAAAGCTGTAGATATTAATGAACATTTGAAACCAAGCACAAGGACCTATCATCAGGAGTGGCAGTTAGGCCAAATTTTTATATTCCCAGAGATGCAATGGTTATACCGACAGTTGTACCGATACTCCAACATCCCCCCCTCTGGCGTAGCTCAGAGGAATTGAACCTAAGACCTCAACTCTAATGCCATGCTAAATTATTGAACCATTGATATATAGGAAAATGAGGGCAATTGAGAGGCGAATTGTGCAGTGGAATATCAATAATAATGTACACTGAACAAGACAAATTTGAGACAAATTTGATAAGAATTGATCAATAAATTACAACATTAATATTCATTAATCTCAACAACAATTCGAAAGGGGAGGTATAAACTCTCTTTCATCTCCATTTGCAGATAATTATATGTTGTCTAAGATTTCAGTTTCATAAGATGAGGAACAAGATCAGCATGATATTGATATTGAGATTGTACCTCAAGATGATCCAGATCCAACTCGTATTCTGAATCAGAAGCCTAAATGGGTTGAAAAGCACATTGAAGCAACTGGGAATGATGTTGGGGATCCATATGATAGAAGAAAAATGAGGTCCCAATATCAGAATGATTATGTTGCACTCTCTCTCACATCTTCGCTACCTACAGAGTGGTGTAACAAACTTCTGGGAAGATGCTACTTGATGATAGCGAATGATCCACAATTTGTCCCACTAAAGAACAAAATGGATCATTCCATTTCGCCTCTAGAAAAAAAGAGACAAAAGCAACATTCAATGGGTCGGAAGAAGATGGAAAGGTTCACATGCATAGTCCGAGGATGTTGGTGCACATAAGAACCATGATTCTACATGGATTCTCAACAGAGCTGCAAATTGCAGCAAAATTTTACAAGTTTTTTAACCAAAGAGGAAAATATCCTCTTAATTACAGCATGGTTTCCTGATTCACTACTTATTTTTAAAGGGTGGGGGGGGTTCTCATGAGGTTTTCCCAATTTCCCTTAGTTTATTAAGCATATTTATATGCTTTTCGATTGTATGGGTGACTTTTGGCCTAGTTTCCAAGGCCCAAAGTTGTCCAAGTTAGGATTAAGGGGGGGTGTTAGGATTATATAATCCTCCCTTGTCCATATATAGTCTATTTTATCATCTTGTCTAACTTAGGGAGACATTATTATTGTACTAGAGTGTGGGGAGCAAATATAGAGGTTAACTGCCACTTGTTGCATGTTCATGCATGAGTTAATGTGCCTCTAAGACCAATCCATGCATTATAGGAGCCACTCTAAGTGCCACCAATAGCCTCCATCAGTTGGTTGTGGTAGGTAGGAAGTTATGTTGAGTCAACCTTCCGTTACATTCGGTTAGATCACTCTCAGTAAGTCTAGCACCAATTTTACATGGCTCCATGGGGAAGTGGCACCTTTTTCCACCTACCTCATCAGTTTAACTGGTTTAACTAGTTCAACTGATTTTCGGACTGATTTAGACATCATGAGTTAGACTAGTGGCTCCCATGCAGTGATTTAGACACTCTCAGTTAGCGAGTTAGTCAGGTTTAGTTGGTACATTCGAATATTATCCACATGATTCGAATTTTCTTTATTGTAAAATTATTGTATACTAGTGGGATTAATGAAAATTAATGTTGCAATTTACTGACCAATTTTTATCAGATTTGTCTCAAATTTTTCTTGTTTAGTGTACATTGTTCTTGACATTCCACTACAGAATCCACCTCTCAATTGCTCTCATTTTTTTGTAGATCAATGGTTCAATAATTTAACAAGTAGGTCCCTCTTTTCATGACCCTAATGGATTAGATCTAGGTTCTACCAGTTCTTTTGTCTTGAAAGATAAGATGTGCAATGGAGTCAGAGGTAAAGCCAAGGAATCCTTGTCTAGGTAAGTCCAATAAAAAAAATTGAGAAATACAAGAGTGCTCATAACATCTCCAAAAAGTTGAAGGGGATGCAAAATATAACATCAATAGGATGAACACAAACCAAGTGGTCATTTTAGCTGGAATACCAAAAACCAATGGATGTTCTAGAATGTGGCTCTATCTAAGTCTATTGGATACAACTCCAGATTTCACTTTGGCTCTGGCTTAAGGATTTTGCTACTAGATCTAGTTCTAGTTCAATTCCCTGGCTATTAGTTTTGGTTTTGGATATGGACCAGACTCGCTTGCTTCCACAGTGTAGATGTTTTCTTAGTGAGAAATATGTCTTATTAATAGGGATTCAAAACTTGAAGCCAGTCTATCAATCCATCATATCCCCTCCAGTCAGATACACGGTTAGAAGCATGAATTATTTTTACTACAAGATGTGTTAATACTTGAGACTAAATTCTTTGGTATGATTGATATATATTCTTAGTTGTTGATGCCCATCTCTAAGAATTGATCCACCCAAAGTGAATATTTAATCTTTTAGGCATCTTTAGTGTTTAACATCTATCTAAATAATAATTATGCTTCATGTATTGTTGATAAGCATGGAGATCAAAACAATGATCCTCCAAGTGGCCAAATTGATGACGATGTTGGAACTAATGCTAAAATGGAACATGTGAAGATCAATATTCTTGAAGGAATGCAAAGCGATGCAAATTTTTGAAATTGGATTGGCATGGAATAATATAGAATATGAAATGTCAAGTCCTTATCATATATGATACCGGTTCTGTGTATGTTGGTGTTGATGTCTTCCCAAGGTATGATAATGGGATTGGAAAGATTGCACTAAACATGTTCATGATAGGATTTGTATTCTTCACCTATCAATGTTTCATTGAGATGATCTTGAGTTGAAATCTAATAGGAATCATTATTAGATTCAAAGAGAGGGGTATTCTGAATGATATCTAGTTTAGAACGTTGATTCCTTTGTTGTATTCATAAATTTGGAGTTGTGATTGAGTCTAGAGAAGTTCCACTTTGGCTTGTGAATCTTGCAAGTAGGTTAGCACAAGTTGGAGAGTTGCTTTGCTGATTGTGATTGTCCATAATATTTTTTGGATTTTCATTGTGTTGGGCATTTGAATCCGACTTTTCAAGCAATTACTCTGCTCATATTCATGGAAGCAAAAAGAACGTAAGATATTCATGTGTAGCACATAATAATTTATAGCTTCGAAAGCCTAAATCATCTTGTGATTGTGTTGTCAATAGTTGTGAGTATTAGAGTGTTCAATAACTATATACTATTTATTTAGTTCAATCCATTAATAAAAATACTAACTGAGACCTCATAGGGCTTATTGCAACTCCACCCTTTAACAATAAGACTCAATAATTGAGAAATCCAACTAAAAAAAATAAGGGTATTGGTTTCTACCAAGAACATGCCTATTACAATTCCACTTAATTTGATTTGACACACAAACAACTATTGCAAGTAACAAAATACATGAAAACTTACAAAAATTATTGTTTAAAATTGACATTTTGATGTTGAAATTGAAGTTAGATTGATATTCAAAAATGAATGATTTACTTTTAAGTCCTTTGGTGATTGATAATGATCCAATGATCTAAGCGTTTTTGTGATGCCAAGGCGACGTTGATAAAAAAAAATGCTATGCCTTTATTTCCATATGGCTTTGTTGTGTGCACGTTGCAATGTGTATTTTTTATACCTTCTTGTGGATGTTTCTGATTGTATGTATTTCACACTTGGATTTATCTTCGCAAATGAGAGAAACATATTGAGGGAAAAATATGAATGGATTGGAAAAACTAGTTAAGGAAAATAATTAGTCACTCCTTCTATCCAAAGAAAATACTAGTTCGACATGAAATAGTTCAGAGGAATTTTAAACACATTATGTACTAAAATTGCAAAAATGGTGGAGAAAGTTTTAGCACTTAGGTCAAGTTTCTGCAAACATGTTAGATCTAATCACAATTGGAACCAAGGAGAAAAACTTCACCATTAATGCTTGATGTTGAAGGATAAGAATTTTCTACAACTACAACTAGTGAACATAATGAATTTTTAGAACATTTGACTTCAATTCATCAAAATATTGCAACTAAAAAAGTCTCATTTTTTGGTTCAATATTTGCAATAGCTCCTCACTCAATGGATCACAAAGTTTAAGAAATAGTGCCACCCAGATTGGTTATTTTTGCAACAAGGTAACAAGATGAATTTCCAATATCTTTGCCATCGACTGTGAATATCAAAGATGCCAAGCCTCTTCCATGCACAAAGTTTCATTCAGATGCAATTCACCCTCTATATTTATGACCAATTTCAGTGAGCCAACAAGCAAACTGAATAAATGGGCATTTGCTCCACCCCTATACCAATTACCTAGACCTCTATCTTTGATAGACTTACGATGTTTATGAAGAAGATGAATATTATATGGGAGATCAACATAAAGAAAAGATAACTAGGACACTTGAGAGCTTGTCTTTGCTTGCAACATTGTCATGATGATTTGTTTTTGTGAAGCCTTGGATACAAGCTATGAAGATGGCAATGCTAAAAATAACAAAACGTGGAAAATATCTTGTTGTTTATATTGAATATGAAAATTATTTGGGATAATAAAGAAACACAAAGGTAACCAAAAGTGTTGAGAGATAATGCACTTGCGCCATTGCCATTGGGATTTTTGCAAGAAGCAAAAGGTGACCATGATGTAAGAAATATATACATGTACATATACATCATTATAATCATCATAATAATAATCATCTACTTTTAATGTCACAACCAAGCTAGACACCAAATTGGTGTATGTGATCCCCTTTTTTGTGGGACAATAGATCCCCCTCTTTGCAACGATTTAACTACTAAAGTCTACGGAGGTGTACATGCTCTATCCCCTTTATAGTTGAACCTATGACCTCCTAGAAGGAAACACATGTTCTTAACTGCTAGGCCCACTCACGCTGTAAACATAGGTACAGACAAGCATAGGAAAAAAACATAAAGGGAATAAGGTAATACCGGATGGATATAAATACCTCAACATGCAAAGGTGAATAACAAAGGTAACAATTAACGGAGTTGGAAAAGGAGATAGTTGACAGAGATGGTAATGAGTAGACTGGAGTAGGATAGTTTTGGCAGTGGGAAGACTGATGCCATATGCAGATCGAAAATAACTAGTCTGACCAAAAACACCCAACAATGCTTTACAAGTCGTAAGACTACGTGACTCTAACATCACTATTGGAATCCACATTAACAATAAGTGTGAGATGGTTTCCATTAAGATGATACTTACATAAATACAACAAGATATGACCTTTGGTTTCATCTTCCAAGAGGTCTCTTAAACTTCATTACGACTTTTCATATTCACATATGGCGAATGTGAATAATAATAATAAACGTTTACCAGTCTTAAAGAATTAAGTTTCCAACAAGAGTAATAGGTATTCAAGCATTGTCACATTCACTTATCCCAAAGCTAAGATTACTTGTTGTTTTAAAGATTTAAAATAATAAAAATAAATTTTATTGCTAATGATCACCTCCACCTATGGCTATTTTGGCAAAATCAAACCTTTTCACCCATGTAAAAAAATCATATGATTTCAAATATTAAAAAAAAACTCACTATTTAAAAAATATAATTTATAATTAATTTTTACAAAAGTTTAGAAAATAACTCTAAATAGTATAAAACGAATATTAAGTCAACTCAATTTTTTTTAACAAAGCAAAAGCTATACTCCCTATTGTGGCAAGGACTAATTTCATTTCTAATATATTCTTAACTCTCGAGTTACAAAGTTCAAACATAACAATCACTTTTCCCTTGGGTGATAAAAGTGAAAAAATCTACACCAACCACTAATAAAAATAATCTTCGATCATATTCTCCTTTTTCATATCTTTTTACACATTAATATCACTATTCCTAATCATAAATAATAAATCCTTTCAAATTGTATTTTGTAAGGAGGTGGTTATATTGTTTCTTAGTTTTTCTTCGAAAACAACTTCAATATTTAATACTATAAATTAATTTTTGTGATATAATTTAAGATCTAAGCAATTTTACAAATACATATTGATTTGTGAACAAAACTTAATCCCTTAAATAATTATTTAGTGGTCTATAAAGAACTTATTCATTTATAATAATAAGGATATGAATGTTGGTATTGGTCTGAGGTCTACTGGTGTTGGATAAGCTAATGGTGGTATTGGAAATGTTGGTATTGGTGTGAGGTCTACTGGTGTTGTTGGATAAGCTAATGGTGGTATTGGAAATGTTGGTATTGGTGTGAGGTCTACTAGTGTTGTTGGATAAGCTAATGGTGGTAATGGTAGATATGCTTTTATTAGTTCCATTACTGGTTTTGTAGATCAATCACCGAAGTATGAATATGAAGTTATCGTTGATGGTTAAATAAGGTAAACAGCTGGAACTGGGTCAACTGGATAAGCTGGAACTGGGTCAACTGGATATACACTTGCTACTTATGCTATCTCTACTACTGATCCATATTTTTTTATTGTTATCATTATGACTTTTTTCATACACGTAGGGTTGCCCCACTTCTTGTCTACTTCTAAAATAGTAATAATAAGGGTAAAATAATTGTTAAATCTATTGTTGGTGTTTGTATTTTCCAAATTTATTGGTTTGAATTGTCTTATAAAATAAAAAATCTAGATCTGAATTGAAACTAGACTAACCTAGTGCAAATTAAAATATATGGAAACTTAAACAAAAAAATGGTAAAGCCATGAAAAAGCAAATGGAATATGGTAATCAAATGCAAAAATTCGAATCTAGATTATTTTCCAAAAGGCAAGTTCTATACTGGAGTTACATTCCCACATAAATTTACCATCAAAAGTGTTTTTAAATTGAAACTAGCCTAATATGCACATGCAAACAAGTGAATAATGCATATCTGAGACACGTATCAACATTTAATACTAAGAGAAAAGTAAGTACTGAGAGATAGATTCAATCAATCCTAGACCAAGTGGTTGTGGGATGGAGTGTTATCCTCCCATCCAAGTTCTATTCCCCTAGGTGACATGTTGAGTTCATATCAAATATATTGTTGTATTGGATTTGAACCTTGTTGTTGACTTGGTCCCTAAAGAATCCAAGGTTTACTTGGGTACCATCCTCTAAATGAGGGAATTTCCTAAGAGGTTTTCCTTGGGAAATTTACCAAGGGAATTCCTTAGGACACACCCATGAACTAGGCCTACACATTAAACATACAATCCAAAATGTCATTTATTTCCATATTTCTTTAGTAAATCCACACCAAGAAAACAACAGTAAACATTAGCAAATAAATAAAGGAAAAGCAAAGTAAAATAAGAATGAAGAAAGAGAAGGGAAGGATAAGTTACTAACTTCCTTATGTAGGTTTTGTTGGAGCATATAACCTTCTCCATAGCTTCATTCTCCTACCTAAGGACTTAGTCTATGATCTCATGACTCTACTTGGCTAAATCCCATTCAATTTGGCTCTTCGAGTCAACTTGGAGCTTCCTACTAAACTCTAGGGTTCTAAAACATCCTTATCTTCCTCTTTTTGAACTCTTGAAGTCTATTGGCATATGGGGGTGAGTTCCTTCAATTAGGGCTTATTTTCCTTGATTTTAGGGTCCCACATTGTAAATTAGAGTTGTGGAGTGAATCTGGGGAGTTTACTCCATTGTTCAAGGACTCCATGCATCTATTTTTTAGTTATTATGAGACAGTAGTGCCCTCCTTGAGTGTTTTCAGGAGGGCACCACTATTCAGGGACTCCATGCACATGCCTTCAATCAGTTGCATGTGCCTTCTGTCCGTTGCAATCAATTGCTCCTAGAATGTAAGGAGTTAAGGCCTCTTAGGATAGTCATGGGTTAGTTAACACATATTAGAGATTGTGCATGGCTATTCTAGCTCTTGTTAATCCTAGCTATCATCTCATGAATTGCGTGAGAAATTTGAATTGCCTCCATAACCTATTAGAATTGCCTTGTCTATTTATACTGTTTACTTCATTAATTGAGGGTTAATGTAATACAACATTCTCTCATGTATAATTGATTTTTCTTTTTTTCGTAATGATTAATGTTTAACACATTTATTGCATAAATTTGTTTTTGTTTTTTTACTAAAACGGTTATGGGCCTTTTATATTAACATCTAGCTAAACAGCTGCCAGGAGCGTTACAAACAGTAATTTCGATCCAGCATATGCAGTGTGTCCAGTGATACGGGCATATACACCCTTTACAAAACTTCTGGACGTTGCGAAACAGACATAAAATTCATAATAACGCGTACATAGTAAATAAAACTGGTTTTACACAGGAAAACCGAGCAGAGAGAAGGAATTCTGCTAAGTTTGGATATGTGCCTGCCTCAGCGTTCTATCTTTGGAGTTTTCCCATGCTCCTTGAGCATTGCTTCCACCTTTTTTTCTAACTCTGCCATTCGATTGCCTATGCCTCCTGAGACGTTGGCGAGATCCTTCATACTCGTCATATTGTCTTCGAATATTTCCTCCCTGAGTTCTTTGAGCTCTTGATTCATGCATTCCTAGCTGCTTGTTCCAATTTTTTGCATTCTGATCTGGTTGGTCTCCAGCCTGTTTACTGCGTTCTTCACTTCGTCTAGTTTGATCCGAAGTTGAGTGAGTCTTGCCTCGAAATTGGAGGACGAGCTTGCATCCATCCTTGCTTGGTTCGACCAGTGATCTACCTTGACCCCTGCGCGTGTTCTGATGGCTGCCCAGCGAAACCTTCGTCGTTTGACAGAGCAAATTGCAGATGGCATTGGGCATGAGATTCCTAATATAGGCCCAATCCTTCCTATTCCTCAAATCCTTGATCCGATTTTCTGTGATTTCCTCAGATTTTCCTTGCTGGGAATGAGACTCTGTGGAGGGCGTTGATTGGAGGCTGTTCTCCTTGATCGCTGAGCCAGTACTAGAAGAGCATGAGCCATGTGAAGGGCTCTATCCATATTTTGTCTTTCTCTTGTACTTCCATCTCCTCGACTGCCTCAATCTGCACGCCTACGTTTTGGAATCTTCTCTGTCCAAAGTCATTCTTCTCTTATTCTTGACAAGAGCAATCCTATTAGTCAGCTCTCCCCGGTCACTAAGGAATAGGCTCGTGATTTTCAATTCCATTGATGAATATAACTCCCTTGCTTAGGGAGGCACCAACATTGGCTTCATGATCCGCCATATGGTTAAGGTTTCTAAGGACGTGGTTTATTGCATAAATTTGTTAGATTGTTAATCTCTTTCACATTATTTCTATGTTACTTAGTATATAGCTCTACATTATCAAATTCTACATGATATCTGAGCTACAATGGTGCTAAAAGAATATGTAAACTAACTATTTTTATAGGGATCTAGTCTTATTAAAGGTTTATTAAAGGTTGGATGCCCGGGAAACTTTGCAACATATGCCCTACGAGGACATATTTAAATCCATTGATAGGTTGAAAAAGGACCTAGAAGTTTCAAAACATACGACCTAAAAGGAAATATTCGCATTCATTGAGATTCAGAACATACGACCTAAGGATATATTCGCATTCATTGAGACTTGCATTATTTTGCATGCAAGATTATAGATGAAAATGGTATCAACATAAACTTTTTATTGTTCCACATGATATAAAAATAACCTAATAAAATTAATCTTACTTCAAAAAACGAACCTCAATTATTTTGAAAAGCAAAACTTGAAACTCTATGGAATTTAATTCATTTACGATGCCACATGTATACAATCTTTTATGTTTGTAAATTTGAGCATATAGATCTGTAGACAAATACACAAC
This sequence comes from Pseudotsuga menziesii, assembly GCA_001517045.1. Lineage (NCBI taxonomy): Eukaryota > Viridiplantae > Streptophyta > Pinopsida > Pinales > Pinaceae > Pseudotsuga > Pseudotsuga menziesii. Next base: position 199,056 of record LPNX010158638.1, on the reverse strand, counting down.
TCACAAAGTGGATCTCACAATTTACTCAGCAATTGAAGAATGAAACAGTGCAAAAGGCTTGCAGCTGTGAATGTTTTCATTAATAAAAAAAAGTAATCCGATGATAATTACAATGAAGTAAAATGACTTTAATAGGCACAAGCAATTCGAATCCACATGAGGAAGTTCGAATTGATTAGACTCTACTTGACTGTAGGTAACCAAGACCTTGTCTAAATCATTATCAGAGGACTCAGTGGTTAACTGACCTTGTCTAAACCATAACCGGAGTTCATCGGAGCTCTAAAACACAACTCAAGTGTTATATTCAGTGTTGACTAAGGTTACCTGACTGTGGTAGGTGAGAAATGCGCCCCACATGTGTGCAGTCAAGCAAACCTAGCGCTAACTGAATGTAGAGGACTAGAACTGAATGTAACTGACTCCTAACTTAGCTTGACTAGTCATTAACTGAAGTGAACTGACCTTGGTTGGTTTTGGCACTCCCAGTGGCTTCCTAAATTGTAGGGATTGGTCTAGGAGGCTCCTAAACTTATGCAATCAAGTGCAGTAAGTGGCAGTGAGCCTCAATTAGTGTTCCCCACACTTCAGTAACTGAAACATGTTCCCCAATTAGGTCAAGTTGACCCAATGGTGTTAATGACTATAAATAGACTAGATGGACTCCCGATTTAGACATGAATCCCAAATTAGACATATGACCAAATTTGGACAAGGGAGGATTAATAATCCTAACACCCCCATGAATGCTAACTTGGACAAACTATGGGCTCTGGTAACTAAGACCATAGGTCACCCATTACATCAAGTAAAATAAAGTAACTGCTTAATACAAGGAGTCGGGGCAAAAACCACATGGGAAAAAATCCCTCCCTCTAGCTAAGCAGGTAAAATTAGGTCTCAAGTTTGAAAAACTTGAAAATATGTTGCTGCAATCTTCATCTCTATGAGGTAGTGAAGTAGCATGCATGGTGTGCTGTGCACAGGTATTCTGGGGCCTGGCATGTAGACTTCTCTTTCTTCTCAAAAAATGATATGAGAGGAAGGAGGAATGTAATCTTTGTCTCTTGCTGAATGAAGAGGTGTATGATCATATCCATTATTCTGAATGTAGTAAGACTGAGCCCTTGCCATATTGCATCTTACAGGAAGTCTATTGCATCTCTCTGAAGGAGGTAAAATAGTATGACATAGCGCAAGAGACTTTCCTTTCTGAGTGTCAGGTGAGTTTCTAGTCATCTTCCTAGCTTCCAGTTTGGAAGTAGGGACTGAATCTAGATCAGAGTCACCCTGAATCTCAATGTCATAAACTGATATAGATGGATCTGCAACACTAGTAGAAGCTGTAAAAGAAGTAGATGCAATGATTTTACCTTCCCTTGCAGGTGGCTGCTGAGAGTGCACTGGTTCAAAAGGAGCCATGAAATGTGAGAACTCATATGCTTTTGAAGCATGATTTGTAGTACCCTTTGCTATGATTCTCCCAGTAGAGATATCTGTGATCTCCACTGAGTTAGGACCAAAGATCACTCGCTTTGGATATCCAGTATGGGTCATCTGATAGACAAATAACGGGTTTGAAGCTAAGGAGGGAACAAATAGCACATCTTTGAACCTTCCATGTTCAAGTTAGATAGAGCCCTTCCCTTTTGTTTTGACTTCACTGTTATTTCCCATCTGAATACTAGGACCATCAAAGGACTGAAAAGAAGAGAATGATTCTATGGATGTAGCCATATGGTTGGAAGCTCCAGAATCAATGAGGAAGACAGGTGCTGAAGTGTAGCAAGCCTTCAGTGCATGTCCTTTCCATTGGTATTCTTCTTCTTCTTCTTCAGAGTCTTCCTTCCTTGCGCTAGCCGGTACATAAATGTTGTGTTTTTTCAAGAGAAGGGCCATTTCATCAAGTTGTCTTCTCATACAGGAGCTTTCTAAATGGAAGCCCCTTCCACAGTAAGAGCAGAGGACCTTGCCTTTGCCATTCTTCTTGCTTCTCTTCGAACCTGAAGGTTCTTTTGACTGCTCTTTCTTCATAGGGGACTCATCTCTTTGCTTCCCTTTGTCATTCGCTACCTTATCTCCTCTTGCAACTAGAGCTAGATCTTTGGGAGATCAAATGATCCCCATTTGGATCAATTTATCATTTTCAGCAATAAGAGATTGGATGAAAGCATTAAGAGTGGGCATCTTCCAATTTGGAGTAGTGAGCCTTACTGTTTGGAAGGTGGATACAAAGACTGAGTAGTCTGCATTGAGCTTTGTCAGAATGGCAAGAATGAGCTGATCTTCATCCTTCTTCACTTTGCATTGCTTCAACTGATATATCAGGTTCTTGAACTTTGAGAAGAATTCATTCAGAGATTCGAAATTGGATGGATTGAGAGTAATCAGATCATTTTCTAGCTGATGGATCCTCATCTCATCATGCTTATCAAATAAGGAAGCAAGCTTGTCCCAAACCTCCTTGGGAGTGTCCAAGTATTGGATGTGAAATCGAAGATCTCTAGAGACTGAGGAGAGCATGAGTCCATGGGCTTCATCAAGCCTATTCATGTACTTAGCTTTGTCTTTATCTGATTCTGGCTCTTCCTCTGTTTCTTCTATGAGTCTGAAGAGATGCTTGGTGCGGAGCAATACTATCATGTCATCCTTCCACTGGTGATAGTTGAAGGGAGTGAGAAGCTCTATTTGATGAGCCATTTTGAATGTAATAGGAAGAACTGAGCTGCTGTAGCGAATGCAGTGAGAAGAAAGGGATGCTTGTAGCAAATGCTGTAAGAGAAGCTGATAACCTGTCACACAATCAAACATACAAAGTAAGGTCGACAGTCTGCACTTTTGGAATTTCCTTCACACCCAGCATAGTTGATCAAGCAAGCTTGATCAACAATTTCTTAACTTGGGATATTAAGTGGTAAATTCTTCGCTTCTGGTGCAGTACTGGAAAAAAAATGATCTGGATGGAGATCTGAGGAGGAGAGGAGTCTTTTCCACCGAGGCTCTGATACCATGTAAATTTGAGCATATAGATCTGTAGACAAATACACAACTCACAAAGTGGATCTCACAATTTACTCAGCAATTGAAGAATGAAACAGTGCAAAAGGCTTGCAGCTGTGAATGTTTTCATTAATAAAAAAAGTAATCTGATGATAATTACAATGAAGTAAAATGGATTTAATAGCCACAAGCAATTCGAATCCACATGAGGAAGTTCGAATTGATTAGACTCTACTTGACTGTAGGTAACCAAGACCTTGTCTAAATCATTATCGGAGCAATTAGTGGTTAACTGACCTTGTCTAAACCATAACTGGAGTTCATCGGAGCTCTAAAACACAACTCAAGTGTTACATTCAGTGTTGACTAAGGTTAACTGACTGTGGTAGGTGAGAAATGCGCCCCACATGTGTGCAGTCAATCAAACCTAGCGCTAACTGAATGTAGAGGACTAGAACTGAATGTAACTGACTCCTAACTTAGCTTGGCTAGTCATTAACTGAAGTGAATTGACCTTGGTTGGTTTCGGCACTCCCAGTGGCTTTTTAAATTGTAGGGATTTGTCTAGGAGGCTCCTAAACTTATGCAATCAAGTGCAGTAAGTGGCAGTGAGCCTCAATTAGTGTTCCCCACACTTCAGTAACTGAAACATGTGCCCTAATTAGGTCAAGTTGACCCAATGGTGTTAATGACTATAAATAGACTGGATGGACTCTCGATTTAGACATGACTCCCAAATTAGACATATGACCAAATTTGGACAAGGGAGGATTAATAATCCTAACAATGTTAATATGAATAAAGTATTTTTTTTTAATGTGCATAGAGGTAGATAGATGACAAATTTTAATGCTTTTTTAATAATTCCAAGATTAATAATATATAGTCTTTTGGAATAATGAAAGGAGTGAATTAATAAGTGGATAATTTAATTTTTTTAAAGTTTATTTTGTCATTAAAATGATTTTTTTTAAAATTTATATTTTGATGAGTTATTTTTTAAAATTAACTAAAATTTTTAAGGAAATAATTTTTTAGTGAAGTTTTTATTAATAAGGTGGAAGTATAACTTTTAGTAAAATTCTTAATAAATTAAAGAATAATTTCAATAGAAAATAGTTGAGTTTTTCTACTTATTAACTTCATGGACAATCTTATAATCAACTAAACTATGATGCTAAAAATTCATACATAGTTAGTGAAAATATCCCAAACCCTAGTGACAACATATGTGTATAATTGACATGAAGCTAGGTTCATGCCTTAAACTTCAATAAATGAAAATCGTCTAGTACATTAAATTTGACATAGAAACCACCTTGTATAAGGTATCAAGGATTAAATTGAGGGCAGGTAGGAGGCTTTCCCTTTTAGCTCCTAGGTGGCAAGGATAGCACATGATGATAACACATGTGAGCTTTTTGGGAAGGACCTTTATCCTCTCCCACATTCCATCGATTAATATCACATTACTTTCCTCCTCCATGGTCACACTTGTAAAGAATTTGGGTAATGCTAAAGTGACTAAATAAACCCCCCTAGATTCTATATGCCTACTAAGAATAGATTTCAACTTCTATCTCAAGTTGTATTTGAAAGCATCCCAAGTGTTCAACCTCAAGAAGAAGAAGTGGTGCCACCTCAAGAAAATGTCAATGTTAAGGAACAACTTATATTGGAAGAAGTCTCTACTATGGCGTAAAGAAGGTCTTGGATTCCAAATGAGCCAATAAAAGAAGTATTGTTAGCCCAAACCAAAGCTATGAAAACTCATAATGCATTAGTCACAAGAATGGAAGCAAAGAAACAACAAGAAGAAGAGATTAAGGACTCTAAGGATGAGAGATTTCATCTAAGAACTCTCATAGAAAACCTCCCAAAGAAAAAAAGGAAGGAAATGGATTCCACAAAAGAGGTCTCGAGTCCCAAAACCACAATACAAAATTCATTAAAAAATGCTCTACTTGAAAGTCCAGGAAATAGAAAAATGAAGCTTTGTGTTGGAGTTGATCCTCCATTCAACCAAATAAATAAATAATATAGTCTCTTGGAATTGTAGTGGGCTGGGAAGCAAAATCAAGGTATAATCCTTAAGGAATCTTATAAAGAATGAAAAGCTCACAATCTTACTAGTCCAGGAGACTAAAATGGAAAGAATGACGTTTTAGACATATGAATAAAAATGTGGAAGCATAGTGGAGGATTTGCAGTTACTACAAGTGGAGCTTCAGGAGGAATATGTACCATTTGGAATGCAACACAACATTGTTGTTGATAATTTAAAGCATTAGAAATAGGGGCTTTGTATAAGGTTTGTAACGTATATCTCCTAGCTCAATATGGGGAAAAGATGGAGTTTTGGAAATCCCTTGCCATAGCTAGAGATCAGGGATTGAGTCTAAGATATATAGTGTCTAGTGACTTTAATGCTACTTTATTTTAAAAAGGAAGAAGAGGACGTTGTATTGTCTAGGAACATTTTTGGGTTAATAATGGAAGAGTTGATGGTTGATTGGGATGTTGTGGATATTGTTCCCAAAAAGAGGAAATATACCTAGTTAAATAGGATGATGGATTGGGATATATATGTGTGTGTGTGTGTGAGGATTGATATATTTTAGTGTCTAGTGACTTTAATCTTACTTTATATCAAAAATAAAGAAGAGGATGCTCTATTGTCTAGGGACAATCTGGGTGAATAATGGAAGAGTTGATGGTTGATTGAGATGTTGTGGATATTGTTCCCAAAAAGAGGAAATATACCTAGTCAAATAGGATGGATTGGGATACATATCGATGCATGGATTGATATATTTTTGGTTCATAGTTTCTTTATTTTGGAGGGCCTTTCAATCTCTTTAAAGATGTTTCCCTCGACCATCTTAGATCATATACCCATCACTCTTTCTCTTCATAGGAAAAAAAACTTGGGCCATATACCTTTTGTTTCAATCCCCTATGGTTGCAAGAGAAAGCATATATTGTCATAATCCAAAATAAATGGAAAACGCGAGTCAATGTATCTCCTTCATTTCTATGGGAAGAGAAGTTTTGGTTAGTCAAGACAACATTAAAGGATTGGGTGAAATACATATAAAGGAAAACCTGACAACCCAACATTGCAAATACATGTACTAGGAATTTCTGAAATCCATAAAGTCGATTTGTAATATATGGATTGTGCCTCATAATGTTCATTAAAACCTTCCATCACCGTGTTGATAATAAATTTTGGTATGTTGATAGAGTGATTGGAGAACCAAATGAAATGAACTACTACGAGCATGTATTTTTTAAGATTACTCGCCATTTGAACCTCATTTAACTAATAGTTGAAGCTGTCAAAGGAGTGGCATAGAAAATAATCATACCCTGTTACACCAAAATATCATCATCACCTTGATAATGGGTTATGTACCCTTGAATTTTCCCTAATCCCTGAAGTACTAGTGTTAAATGGATTTGGAAAGAGATCTTTCCTTTTGGTTTTCCAATTTCGGTAACAATGACACACTCTTCCTCCTTACAACATGTGTCGGACCTTTGCTGACATACCCTGCACACTAACAAGGTTCATCCGCGACACCTCCTACATTTATACAACATGTGTCACTCCTTATTGAAACTTATTGCTCTTTGACAAAGTATGCCAGTGCTCGTTAAAAGGAAAAAAGAGAAGATTCAAGAGCCTTCTAGAAGAAATCTCTCATGGAGGCTTACCCCAATAGATCAACATAAGTGGCAGTCAAAATCCTAACCTCTTGGGATGATCCCTTAACCTTCTCCAAGTAATCCTCAACTCCCTTTATCCCCTTTGGCCTATAAATACAAGTCTCACCCCTCATGGTTGGGAAGGAACAAGAAAGCACCCATATGCTGTTGAAATATTCCTAGAACTGAAATTCCATTAGAGGCAAGGTTAGACTTGTGAGGCAAAGGGCTTGTTGGAAGAAGTGCAACACCAAGGCACCATGGTTGTAATTTCTCCCTCTTTGTTATTAATATAGTAATGACTTTCTTTTTCCATAAATGGTGTTTAATCTCATTTATAGCATTTCTCCCTGGCTATTTGCTTAGAGCTATCAAATTATCTTGTAGTTTCTATTTGTTTCCTGTTCTCCTTGAATATTTTGCAAGTTATTTCCCTCTCAACAAGTGAGACAATGAAAGCTTGGAGATGACAAGGACCTTATTCTAAAAAAGAAGTATATATTCTATGTATTATCAAGTAATTTGATTGATCTAGGAAATAGTTTGCATTTATGTCGAGATTTATTCTAGATCCAAACCGTTTGGACTAGAGCAATTTGTCTTTCCGCATTGAAAAAATGTATTGAAACACACCCTTAATAAAATCAAAATTAGAAGAGAATAATGAAGCAACACTTTTTATGATCCCCTTTGTATTTGAAGCAATAGTCATGACAATTGCCCCCATAAAGAAGACTGCGAAAATGACTAAAGGAAACATTAACCAAGTAAATGCCAACTTTGACAACCAATCGATCAAGGATGACTTTGAAGTCATCTCAAAGAAAAATAACATATCAATTTTGAGGATCCAAAACTTAAGAAAAATATGGAAGAACTAGCCGACAGAGTATTGATTACTAAAGAAGAAACAAAAGGAAAAATGACAAGGGAACAAGTAAGAAAAAGGAAAAAAAGTCTTAGAGTCAAGTCTAGGGTAGGGATATGTAGAATCCAATGGGAGAGACAAATCCATTGTGATTTAAGCACTAAAGAACAACATTACTGTTGAGAAACAATTCCAAGAAGAAATGTTTAGAATAAGGCAATAAAATTTTGAACAAGCAACAAAGAAGAAGAAAATGAAAAGGCCTAAAATCATGATTATACATCCAACTAATCCAACGAATACAACAATGGAAATTGGTCCAACTAAACCCAAACAAACCCTATTGACTTTACAAGAGATCATATTTTGACTACACCAATGCCAATAACGCAAGAAATGATTAAAGCATGAATCCAACAAAATGAAGTAGCAAGGGGTGAACAACCAAATGGAGGAACACAACAATGGATATCTAGAACAACAGAGCAAAGCATTAATCCAAACGCAATATAGATCACGCATATAAAACCAAAACAGTCAACAACGAAACCAAAGCAACAAAGTGGAGACAAAGATTAAAAGGAAAAGTCAAAGAGGGCGTTTAACACCTTTTATTTATGGACATGTGAAACTGCACCCTTTTGATGTTTCCCAGTATGTTCTTGCTTCTATTGTTGTTAGAGTACGGCTTATTGATCATAGATATACAAAAAAACTATCTCATTTCTATTCATTAATGCATCCACTATTTGTTGATTATGAATATACAAAACTACCATCCTTTTGATATTCATAAATCACTTGCATCCCTCCAGTAGTCTTATGCCTCCAACCCAACCCTAAGTTGTATGTATCATTGTTAATAATAAACGTACCCCATGGATAAAGGCTTGGTGTAGAAAAAGTCTAAGGTTTTAGACTGGATTCACAATTATTATCTGAAATGCTAGTATCAATGTCCTTTACATAAAAATATCTCACACTTGAAAAAAGATACCCTCTTTGGTTAAAGATCCTTCCTTGGTTTTGCTAAGGTGAGTTCCAACCCTCTAGTGAATGCTTTGAGTAGAGAACATCTCAAGGGACAAGACCTTACATACATTGCCAAAGCTTTCATGCACTTGCTCATATCAATGCTTATGTAGTTCACACAAGATATCCAACGTGACATTGATCCAACATAAACAATTATTCCATTTTAGATATCCCACCAATCAACATCCATTCTATTATGTTCCTCAACTTTAGTTTCACTCGATTTGTTAATAAAACCTAAACGTTGAATCGATGCACTCACTATTTTCAATAATCCTAACCTATATATAAAGACACATAGATTCATCCTAACTTACATGGATAAGACACATAAATTCAATAATAAATGATATTAATAATGCTTTAAAACAATTGTATTTTGAAACATATAATATGTAGGTACCATAAAACATCATTACGTATCATTTGAAAAATTGTATTTTAATAATGACATACAATAGGTACCCATAAAACATCATTATATACCATCCGAAGAGCTTAGACATAAGAAGAAGTTGATCACTAAATTTATTATCTAGCTATTCAACTATAAATAATTTATAGTACACACTACTTTCTCTAGCCATTCAACTATAAATATATTATACTATACACTACTTTTTGATGACATTATATATTCATGACTTTTTATTCAAGCAACCTCCCTTAAGTTGTAACGTTATCTATATAATATTCATCAAGCAAGCTCCCCTTAAGTTAGATATAATAAGTAACTTGTAAACCTAGGAATACCACACTTAGTTCATTAAGGAGATTCTTGTGTTAACACTATTAATGATGGATGGTATTTCCATCCATTATGTTATTCTTGTCTTTATGCGTTTATTTTATTCTTCTATCTTGGGCCTTTTATATATAAATAAGTGAGGGGCCAAGCTCTCTTTCATAGAGTCTTTTCTAGCTAAGGGTAAGGATTAATAAGTTGGTTTATATATAATAATTAAATTGGTGAAAAGGTAGTAAACAAAATTTTATGTATATTAGTTGTAATTTGAGTGGTTGAGAAGAATGATTGTTACCCTCCTCACTTAGTTTCAAATTTTTTAAATGATATGTTTGCTCTCGTTAAGCCTCTTTGTAATAAATGTGTAAATTGTGTAATATTTTGTTGTCTTTGTTTCTCTCCATTTAAATTAATAATTTTCATTATACACAAATAATGATTATATATTTTGTTTGTTATATTTATTTTTTAATAAATAAATTTTATTTTATTTATTATCTTTTTTGAAGGTAATAAAACTGATCATAATTCATTTTCCAAAATAATAGTGAGAAATGTGAGATAACTTATATGCAACTTATTATTGTTATTCAAGAAAATTCATGCCACCTAAAATGGTGGTTTGTAAGGGGGAGAGGCTTCTCTTCTTGTTTTGGGTTGTTAACATGTTTTTTTTTGTAAGTATGTGTTTGTATTAATCAACCGAAAAAAAAAGGTTACATTCTAAAAGCATCATGGACATATTGTTGGGGTGGTCTAAACCCTCCACCCCAACTAGTCACCGTACATATTATGGCACAAAAACCCATATAAAAGATGGGGGTCGATTACTAAACTTCAAAACATGGATGAGTTTCATAGACATTGATATAGAAATATGGATATATATTGAGAAAAACAAAAAATAACAGAACTAAGCACGTAAAACAAAGGTAAGCCAAATAGGCTGCAAGTTCTTCAACAACATCAAACTTAAGGGACCGTGTTTTCCTTAATGATAGGACAATCCCCCTGGAAATCCTCATCATTCGTAATTTCCAGCTGCTTAACAGGAAGAGGAGAGGATTTGCGAACCGGTACCTCAATGTCACAGACACGCTTGTTGCTCCGCTGAGTGATGGTGGAAGGTATTGGAAAAAAAACAGTCGACGAGAGAGGCGTAACTGAGTCAGAGTTTCTATCCAAGGATGTCATGGGTGACCCCGTGACACTGCCACTATCCCCTTCATTGTTGCTTGGCGTGCAGAGACCCAATGCAAGGCGTTTCCATGCTGAAGTCGCATCTCACTTGTTGAGTTGAGTATCGAGTTCTATCAACTTGGATTTTTCCTGGAGAACCGAACTGTGAGTGTAATTCCAAGTGCCAACCATTTCTTACATGAGGGAACCCATCATATTCTTGACAATCCAATAATGGTTGAAATGTCTGCTTCCAATTCCTCTGGCCAAGTGTTCTGTGACCAACCTGGCTTCCCACTCATCTATCAATGTGCACATCGGCATGGAAATGCCAATGGCATAACCATCTTACTACATCAGATTTGAACCCCGTTGAGCTCGACCTCTGCCACTGCTACCCTGACGGGGCGTGTCGCATTGACGGGACATGGTTGCACTATGATAAAGCTTGACTTCAGAGCTTGGACTAGCTCTCGGCCCATGTATCAACTGATGGAACATACAAGAACTGGTGTGCAAAGCAGACCGCGTGGACGGACCAATATCAACCTGGGGAGAGACACTACAATTGTCCTGAGATACATGCTGAGGATGGGAGTGCCTGTGGGAGCTATGTTGTGGGAAAGACCAACGAGGTATGTCAAAGCCGAATTAGGAGGAGATGATGTTGTAGATCAAAGTTAAGGCGACGATGCCCCTTCCAACGCCCGACGAGATGTAAAACTGGGTCTGCCAACCCTCGACGTGACCAAATGACCATCTCCGGACGATGTGTGTGAATGCTAAAGCCTCCCTTCCACGCCAGCTATAACACCCTCGTCCTCGTCTTCGGTGCATCTTATCTACACCCTGGGGGGATGATGAGGGCCCTTAATGCGAGGTGACATCCTCGCCACCCATCGAGGTCATGATCACCTACCACAAAACATGTAGCACTCGCATCCGAGCTCGTTGTCAACATGTTATTCTTAACCAATCATAAATAATTTTAAGGTTTTACTCCAAAGCCTATAAAAATAGTTTCGACTTCCTATAATATCTTCAAAATACCTAATATCCCATGCATGAACTTTATAATTTTACTTTATTCATACGAAAAAGTATATATTTTTAAAAGAATATCTTTAATTAATTGCTCACGTGATATTTTTGAAAGTAAATAAAATCTTATTGAATTGTGTTTTGGAACTAAACATAATAATATGTTAGGTTATTTATCAATATTTTTTTTAAGGAAAGAAGTAATTAAGATTGGTGACCTATTTTTGTAATTTTTTTTGTTTACTCTTCTCACAATTTATTTAGAAATAATTGCTTATGTTTATGGTTGTTTTCGCTTATATAAATAATTTATTTATTATTTATGCTATTCTATTTTTTACTATGGTAATATTTCGCTTTAAAATTAAAGAATAACATTAATAAGCAATTATATACATAACAATTGACATATTAATTTATAGACATTTAAAGTATCATTTGAAATCAAATCTTTTAATAAATTTACTTTTTTAATACAAATTTAATGTAATATAATATTTAATATGTTTTTAAATATAATAATATTATTATTCTTTTCTTATTTTAAAATATAAATATTTTTTTAACACTTCAAAATAAATTTTAATTGAATTTTATTTACTCTTACTTTATTTATTAATTATTTTGATGTCATTTGAAGTGTTCTTTTATTTTAAATTCTATGAGTAGTCTTTTTACTTTAAATTCTATGAATAGTCTTTTACATATAATTATACAACTTTAAAAAATGTCTTTTATTTATTTATTTAAAGATTAAATCTCTCTCATCTTCTTATATTTAAGATATTTCACTATCTTATATTTTATATTTAAGATATTTTATATTGTTTAATGAATATATTAGAGAAAATAATAAGGTATGAGTAAATTAGATTTATTAATATGATATTAAGAGTAATCGAAATATAAAACTAATTTAATTAAATAATGCAAAATTAATAAATTTTGATAAACAAATTTAGAAAAGGAATTAAAATTATAGTAAGAGTTTTGGTATTATAATATAATAAATATTATCATGAAATATTCAAGAATGGTGGGGCACTATTATTTAAATAGTGATAACAAATTATGTTAATATATATATATTTTATAAATAAAATTAATTTTGAATAAGAAAATAGCTATCTTATTTAATATATCCATTTCAAATGTTTACATATTTAGGCTTTGGAATTGATTTTATCAGATGGATCATGGCTTGTATTTCCACTGTATCTTTTGTCGTGTTAATTAATGGGTTTGCAAGTCCTTTCTTTCAGGAAGGGAGGGGATTGCGTCAAGGATGTCCATTATCCCCTTTACTTTTCTTGTTGGTGGTCGAAGGGCTGAGCTATTTTCTGGATCAAGAAAAAAGGAGGGGGGGTTTCAAAGGGGTTCCAATTTCTAATGTTTTATTCATTTATCATCTTGCTTTGTCGAAGGCCTTGGGTGGATGGGGGCTCAAAAACATTCATTTATTCTCGAAAGCTCTTATAGCTAAGGTATCCTGGAGGTTGATTTATACTACGAGCCTGTGGACCTAGGTGGTGATTCATTAATACATTGCTCCTCTATCGACTATGGAGTGGGCTCGATTGGAAAACAAGATTAGGGGAGGTGCGTCTATTATCTGGAAGGAAATGGTTCTAGCATTTGACCTTGTTGGTTCTTGGCTGGTGTGGAGAGTGGGGTGGGGAAGAAAGGTAAGGCTGGGTATGGATCCATGGGTTGGGAGTGGGAGAACCCATATACTCCCCGAGGAGATATGTTTGTCTCTGTACGAAAGGGGGATTCTCTTCCTATCACAGGTGGCGGACCCGGTTACTACAACTATATGGAATCAAAGTTGGATGGGGGGCGATAAGCTGGGATTAGTTGTTGAACATTGGGCAAGGTGGAACATTTACTTACAGGGACTTCAACTAGCTCATGTAAGAATCACAGAAGGGGATGATGAAATCATTTGGGTTTTACATCCATCCGGGGTTTACTCGCCAAAAGTGAGGTATATTCGGTTAAATTTGGATCGATTTAATAGAGATATATGTTGGTGGTGGGGGCGGCTTTGGAAACTTCAGTGCCCGATGAAATCAAAACTTTTTTTTGGGGCGATTTTGGAAGATAAGGCACCTACTTGTGATGTCTTACAGACTCGTAAATTTGCTAAATCGGGTCACTGTGTTTTGTGTATGAATTACATTGAAAATGCCCGTCATCTATTTTTCAGCAGCAAATTTGTACAATAGGTGTGGGATCTGGTACTTCAATCCTTACAGGGGGTTGTCACATGGCATGGGAACTCATTAGTAGATGCTTTTTTTCTCCTGGTTTGCTTATCACTGAAATGTAAAGTTTCGGGCTCTGTTGTGCATTGTTTCATGGGGTATTTGGTTGGCCAAGAACGCTACTATTTTTCAAGACAAGGTTACTATTCCAGAAGTGATCGCTGCTAATTGTGTATCTATCATGGGTTTCTACCCAAAGTCTGGAAGGACTAGGGGGGTTCGAGAGATTCAACTGGAGGAGATTGACAGAGGAAGGCCGTGAGGTTATTTTGATGGGGCTTCATAAGGACATCCTGTGAAGTGTGGAGGGGGAGCAACTTTATACTTAACATATGACCATTTTTTTTCTTTTTTCTGCTGGTTTGGGGGATGGTACCAATAATTTTGCGGAGCTATTTACTTTAAAATTAATCTTTCTTTTTTCTTTGGAAAAAGGTTGTACAATGCTACAAGTTTTTGGGGATTCAATGATCATTCTAAATTGGCTAAAAGAATTTCAGCACTGTCACCCTATGCTCCTTGTTCCTATACTTGCTAATGCTTTGGATATTAAGGATCGTTTTGATAGTATTACTTTCACACATGTTTACAAGGAAAGGAATGGGCTGGCATATAGGCTTTCCAAAGAATGCTCCCAGCTACCATTGCGCACCTGGCAGATCGAAGAGCACATCCAGAACTAGGTCTACAGATATTTTCACCGTCCTTTCCATGAAGGGATAGTGTTGGCTCCTTAGCTGTTTTGACTCAGATATTTCATATACATTGCTTTTTGGTTCCTTTTTATGTGTAAGATCGACTATACTAACGGTCACTCAAAAATATCAGTTTATAAATTGTACACTGCATAGGCAACAAAGGCTTACTATGTTCTACTATGAATGTAATTTTGTTCTTTTATACAAATAAAGTTACGATTTTTTCCAAGGAAAAAAAATCTATTTCAAATGTTAAGTCACTTTAAAATTTATCTTTTAAATAAAATTATTTTAAATAATAAAATATTTGGATTTTTTAACAAATTGACAAAATAGTTTTAAAAAAAGTTTTATAAAATGAAAATAAAAAATCAAATTATCCATATAATTATTGTTTTAAACTAAAGAACAAAATTCAAAATTATATCCAAGAAATCATTGAGAATTTGTATGTTAATCATTCCTTAGAGTTAATTAATCAATTGATTTGCTCAGTTTTCTGCTACATTAATTAATCAATCAATCAATTTCGCACAGATACTTTAAACCTTTTTGAAATGGATTTTGATACTTTCCTTCTTAAACTAAATCTCTTTATACTTGAAACCTCTTTGAAGTGGATTCTGATACTTTCCTTTAGGAGGAGTCTTAATGCAAGAAGGTCATATGGTTTCTTATGAGAGTAGGAAACTATAAGATCATGAACGATAGTATCATATTTATGAGAAGGAGATGACCACAGTTGTGCATTGCATGCAACTATGGAGGCACTACTTCTTGGGCATATGTTTGTAGTGAAGATAAACAATGTTGTGACAAGCTACTTTGCAACACAACCAAAGTGGTCACATAAGTAGGAATAGTGGAAAGACCTTTTGGAAAAATTCGACATGATCATTGAATATCAACCAAGAAAACTAAACGAAGTTGTAGACGCTTTGAGTAGGAAGGTGCAACTTGTTCCCTTGGAAGAAAATGATGAGCATGGGATTTTTCCAGATAGAATTCAATCGCAAGTGCTCTCAAACTTGCGAGAAAATATTAACGAAGCATTGGGTGGTGATCATGTTTCCTTAAGTATTATGAAGCAGGTGAAGGGAGGAAAAACACAAATTTTTTTGTTAGAGGACATTTGTTGTATTTTGGAGGTTGATTGTATGTTCCTAAGAGTTCAAACCTAAGGAGAGAAGTGTTGCAGGATTGTCATGACTCACTTTGGGCAGGACACCCAGGGAAACGACAAACATTGGTTTTGTTGGAGCGTAGCTACTATTGGGACCATATCAAACATGACGTAGAGGAGTGTGTCAAGACTTCCCCTTTCTACCAAATATACAACCTAGACAATATGATGCAAGATGGTCCACTCCAACCTTTGCTGACACCAAAGAAGCCTTGGGAAAGTGTGTCCATAAATTTTGAAGCAAACAAAGACTTCTAAACCCACATGATTCACATTTTAACCCATAATGATTACTCAATTGAATAATCAACCAATGGAAAACAATTCCATATTGAAAATATTAAAGATGAGCGATGATAAAAGATTACAAAGTGAGTGCCATATATATATATATATATATATATATATATATTAATTGTAAAGGCACTTGTATACCATCCATGAAAGGATGCGTCATTTTGTTGGAGACATTTACCTTCATACTCACTCCTTCGGTCAAATTGGCCTAGTTAAACCACTATCCTAAGTTTAATTGACATCAGTGGAGCATTAATTACCATCATCCCAGTCACTCCTACGCCTACCTACAATCAAGGAGGCTAACTTAGCCTTCTCCTACAGTCAAGGAGGCTAACTGGAGCACTCCAGGGGTGATCTGTGTGACATTAATGCACCTAACTGTTAACTAGTGGTTACAATCAGTTAAACCAATCAGTTACAGTCAGTTAAGGCGCCTCCATTCATTAAATATATTATTTAATGATTATTTTATTATTATTTAATGAACTGGAGTTAACAAGGCGCCTTCACCAACTTCTGATGGTCAGTTCAGCTTCAGTTAACCTCATCAGGGTTTATTGGAGTCATGCAGTACTAGCACTTGATGATTGGATTGCTATGACATGTGTTTGATCTCCTTCAGTTGAGATTCAGTCATTTATTGCACTCCAACTTCAATTAGGGTTTGGTGAGTCAATTAGGGTTTTGGTCAAGTGGTTAACTGAGTGAGATTGCATGGCAAAGAGTCAGTTAAGCTAGACTCACTCACTGAATTCGAGTTGTCCCTTAGGTATTCGAATTCTTCATGGAGTTAAGATATTTCTATGCATGGAAATTGTAATCCAGTTATTTTCCAATTCATGAGTATTTGTCAATTATTCTTTGATGATTTTGATTCCTAGTTCCTAGATCATGTGCAAGAATTAATATGGTATCAGAGCTTACGGTGGGACGAAGATCAATCTCTCAAGAACAAGATTTTTGACAGATTTCTCCATGGAAAGTGAGCAATAGCTCAAAATTCCAGTACTGCACCAGAAGCCAAGGCTTACCACTTAATACCCCAAGTAAAGAACTTGTTGATCAAGATTGCTTGATTGAATATGCTGGGTGTGATGAAAGCCTAAATGTGCAGGTTGTCCGACCTTACGGTGCCCTTTTTTGTTTTGATTTGCAGGTCTTAACAGGTACAACTTCGAATGGACTCATCAATCCCTCCTCTCACCCCATTCACAAGCTATTCGGAATGGAAGTTGAAGATGATTGCATATCTCAAGAGACGAGGTCTCTATGAGGTGTCTATTGGAATTGGAAGAGAGACTTATGATAATGAGAATGACTGGCTAAATGACGGTGACAAAGATTTTGGAGCAATATGTCTGGCCCTTTCTGATAGCTTGTACTTTTTTGTTGGTTCTATTGAATACCCAAAGGATCTTTGGACAAAATTGGACAGAACCTATGGCAAGCACAATGAGGATCATAATAGTACTTTGGAAATTACAGCCAGCACCACAAGAGTTCTTCACTCAAAACTCTCAGCCTCTGCTCTCTCTGATGAAGTTGTTCAAGATGAAGATGAAGCAGAATCTTCTACACATTCAATTCGAATTGAAGAAAGTCTCCATGAAGTGACTCCTTCTCCTGATGCTCCGGAAGTTCATGAGATCCCTGATATCTCATCTTCTCATATTGCTGAAACAGAAGAAGACATTCGAATCTCTGATATTGAAGAAAAATGCTGCTACACTTCCATGCAAACATTCACCGGTGATTTTCCTTTGAATTCTGTGCAAAATTTACTAGTAATTGCTTCCGAAAGTGAGGAGAAAATTGAATTTTCTTCCTCTAATGTTGCTGCTGGTGTGCAAATATGTGATACCTTGGATATTTTGGAAGAAATATCAGATTACCAGAGTGATCCATTCGCTCCCCATGATCTAGATGTTCCAGCAAATTCCTGCAGGATTGCATGCACCAAAATTCAGAACTTTGAAGAAGAAGAAAACTGTGCATCTACCGTCTCGGTTGACCATAATTTTGGATCTAATATGAAGCTTATTGGATCTGATATGATCTTATTTGGATCTGATATGATATTTCTTGGTTCAAAATTTCAGGTTCATAAACCTTCAGTACTACTTGTAGCTATTCTCATCAACGATGTGAAGAAACAAGTACCGCAAGTCTCCTACAAAACTGTTGCTGGGGATTTGATTTGATTTCACAGTTTTGGATCTGTTGTTAACTTATTTAGATCTGATTTACATTCTGATCTGATATTATTTTGTTCATATTTTAAAATTCAAGAGCTTTCAGTCATGCTTGTAGCTGCTCCCACCAATTCCGGTGTGAAAAATCAAGTACCGCAGTTCTTCTTCAAATTTACTGATGGGGATTTGGTTTTAGTTTCCTCTTATGAGGTTGCTGATATTTTATTTTGTGATTCATTAGCTATTTCAGAATCTATATCAGATTATGGAGCTCAAGCATTCGCTCTCCAGAGTCCCAGGGATTCTCTACCTTTGGTCACAAGCTCATCTCCTCACAGAACTAGTAAAGAGGAAGACATTATGCATCCGCATGGACACTTTCTCCTAAGATTTGGGGCTGATTTTACCACTCATGGTTTGTTGTTCAATGCTGCAACATATCAGTTTCTTGAGTGTTCCACACATGGTTTGAATCCTCAAGAACCTTTGCTCTCTCTTCAGATGATTTCAGTTGCTCTACATGGGTCTAGTTTCCACCGTGCAGCTGTTTATATTTCTGATTCAGTTGAGTGCATTGTTTTTCTTCCAAAGTGGAAGATTCCTCCAGACATATTCATTTAGTTTGGATTCAGAGGTTCACATGCACAGTCTCAGGATGTTGTTGCATAGAAGAACCAAATTCTTGATTTACTGCTTAGTTTGAGGGGGGGTATTTTTCCCATGAGGTTTTTCCTCGTTTCCTTGGTTATATTAAGCAGTTACTTTATTGTACAGGGTGACCTATGGCCTTAGTTTCCGGGGCCCTAGCATTTTATGCATCTATGTTTTCTAACTCTTCCTGAGTATAGCTTAAGGGGGGGTGTTGGAGACATTTACCTTCATACTCACTCCTTCGATCAAATTGGCCTAGTTAAACCACTATCCTAAGTTTAATTGACATCAGTGGAGCATTAATTACCATCATCCCAGTCACTCTCACGCCTACCTACAGTCAAGGAGGCTAACTTAGCCTTCTCCTACAGTCAAGGAGGCTAACTGGAGCACTCCAGGGGTGATCTGTGTGACATTAATGCACCTAACTGTTAACTAGTGGTTACAATCAGTTAAACCAATCAGTTACAGTCAGTTAAGGCGCCTCCATTCATTAAATATATTATTTAATAATTATTTTATTATTATTTAATGAACTGGAGTTAACAAGGCGCCTTCACCAATTTCTGATGGTCAGTTCAGCTTCAGTTAACCTCATCAGGGTTTATTGGAGTCATGCAGTACTAGCACTTGATGATTGGATTGCTATGACATGTGTTTGATCTCCTTCAGTTGAGATTCAGTCATTTATTGCACTCCAACTTCAATTAGGGTTTGGTGAGTCAATTAGGGTTTTGGTCAAGTGGTTAACTGAGTGAGATTGCATGGCAAAGAGTTAGTTAAGCTAGACTCACTCACTGAATTTGAATTGTCCCTTAGGTATTCGAATTCTTCATGGAGTTAAGCTATTGCTATGCATGGAAATTGTAATCCAGTTATTTTCCAATTCATGAGTATTTGTCAATTATTCTTTGATGATTTTGATTCCTAGTTCCTAGATCATGTGCAAGAATTAATACATTTTAGAATAGTTTACTAATAACCATTTATTAATTATTAATTATTAATATCAATATATATTAATATTAATAATTAATATTGATATTTAATATATATATATTGTTTGTTGCTTATTATTTAAGTTTGTTACATTGCCTTTGGTTCAAGATGCTTTGTCCTCAAAGCATATTTTATAAAACCACTTTATAATTTAAATATTGTAAGTGAAACGTTGGGTTATTTCGTAAAACCATGGGCTATTTCACTTTGTTTTTTGACTTTTCCCCTTTTATTTCTTTGTTGATTTTTTTTTTTTAATTTTTTATTCTTCACTTTTCCCTCTCGTTCTTGCTTCATATTTGGATTGGAATTAATACTTCTTCAAAGAAATTCAAAGGCCAAAGGCCAATTTTTGGTCAAAAACCAATTTTTACCAGAGAAACTCTGAATATGGATGGCTAAAAGTCATTGTGAGGTCAAGGACCTAAATTCAAGGAAACCTTGAACATGTTTTTTAACTTTTCTTTTTAACTTATGTTTTTTAACATTTCCCCTTTTATTTCTTTTGCTGATAATTCTTTTTCCTTTTTTGTTTTTTTATTATTATTCTTCATAATTTTTTATTCTTCATTTTTCCCTCTCGTTCTTGCTTCATATTTGGAGTGGAATTAATACTTCTTCAATGAAATTCAAATGGCGAAAGGCCTATTTTTGGTCAAAAACCATTTTTTACCAGAGAAACTTTGAATATGGATGGCTAAAAGCCACTGTGAGGTCAAAGACCTAAATTCAAGGAAATCTTGAACATGTTTTTTAACTTTTTTTTTTTAACTTATGTTTTTTTTTCTTTATTTTTCCCTCTCGTTCTTGCTCTGATACCACTTGAAGCAAACAAAGACTTCTAAACCCACATGATTCGCATTTTAACCCAAAATGATTACTCAGTTGAATAATCAACCAATGGAAAACAATTCCATATTGAAAATATTAAATAAATATTAAAGATGAGTGACGATAAAAGATTACAAAGTGAGTGCCATATATATATTAATTGTAAAGGCACTTGTATACCCCCATGAAAGGATGCATCATTTTAGAATAGTTTACTAATAACCATTTATTAATTATTAATTATTAATATCAATATATATTAATATCAATATATATATATATATATATATATATATATTGTTTGTTGTTTATTATTTAAGTTTGTTACAAATTTCATAGCTCAACTACAAATGGCACAAGGGTTTAATGGAATTTTTGTCGTGGTGGATTGATTTTCTAAGCATGCAACTTTCATTCCAATGAAAGTTCCATGCTTAGCGGAAGATGCCGCAAAGATGTTCTTTTGACATATAGTGAAGTTATGGGGTCTCCCAATGAGCATTGTGTCAAACAGGGACAAAAGTTTCCTAGGTCGATTTAGTACAAAGTTGTTCAAACTTGTGGTAACCAAGTTGATGAGTTTCACATATCATCTGCAGATTAATGGGCAGACCGAACTAATTAATAGTTTGTTGGAGGGTTAATTGAGGAAATATGGGTGCTAAGATCAAACAGATTAGCCAGATATATTGGACATTGTGCAGTTTAGTTAAAACATGTAGAAGAGTTCAACAACAAGGTATATTCCATTTGAACTAGCTACAGAGAAACAACTTATGGCACTTCATGCCGTTGTACAAGGATTCTATGGGAAAGGTCCAATTACCATGGAATTCATGAAGGGATGTCAGGACAAAGTGGAAAGGGTACACATCCAAATAATGGAAGATACTGAGAAGATGAAACGTTGGGCAGACCAAGGGAGATGGCAGTTGAATTTTCAAGTTTATGACCAAGTCCTTCTGAAGTTGGGGAAGGAGCAGGTCAAACAACCTCTTATAAAAACAATTGCATTTCTACAAAATTTTGAAGGCCTCTTTGAGATACTTGAAGAGATCAGTGAGGTTGCACACAAGTTAAGTTAGTAGATCACTTCAAAGCTTATCATCAAGTTGTCCACATAAGTTATTTGAAACCTTGTAGTATTAATGGATATGATCCTAGCAAGGAGATACCATCCCGTGATCCTACCATGATCTTGGAGTGACTGACACACAAGGTAGATAAAATGTTGGCTAGGCACTTTGTGAAGCACACAAGTTAGGCTTGGCATGAGTATATGGTTAGATGGAAGGGCTTGTTGGACGATGATAAAGATTGGGAATAAAAATAATATCTATGGAAGTATGAAGATATGTTTCGGAAGTGGGAGGAGCAAAATCATGTAGCCGCTATTGGATCAAGAGACAAATAAAGAGGTGTTGTCGAGGAAGAAACAAATCAAATGGGGGAGGATATCCCAATCCCACACTTGGGTCGCACTAAGTGTGCATCTTGGGAGGGAATTAGCATGACTCATGTAGTGTGTAGAAGCGGGAAAGAGCATGGTGCATGGTTTCTCCAAGAGACTAAGGGAAAATGGTCTCACAGAGGCTTTATAGAGATGAATGCATGAAACTTAGGGTGCATCAAGTTGGGTATGGATCCAAGGCACCCATATGTTGGTTCAACCGTATGAAGTCAACTCTCCCTTATGTTGCAAGCAACCAACTTGTGAAGATAAGTGTGGGATGGTCAGGAACACTTAGAAATATGGATGTCAGCTTGAGGAGTGCACCTTGGCACGGATGCACCATAAAAATAAAGTGGGCACAAGGAAAACAAGGCAAGGAAGGAAAGTGTGAGGAAGAGTTCTTAAACATGTGGTTTGCAACCTTGTATATACTACAGAAGTTGTAGATTGAGCGCACTTGGCCATTCGGTAGACATGGAAGCGTTGTGAGTAGTACTAGAAGTGCACAGAGGTAGTTCTAGGCATTGCATGGAAGATAGTTATGTGACAGTGCACGAAGTTGGAGTAACAAGGAAACATGGGTGGAAAGGTATTCTTGGGTTCTAGCTACTTTGCCTTGGTTTCCTTTGTAATATATAAAACACCACAGGAAGTAGATAGACACCATGTTGTACCTTGTAAACTAATGAATAAAATTGTAAGGAACTCAGTTGAGTGTCACATAATATATGTTGTACGTTGTGTTGTGACTTTTTCATGCTTGGTTACTTGCAAAGTTTATTTGATTAACCACACCTAAATATAACTAAGTATAAAGGAATACATAACATAACTAAGGGGGTTGGGTTCCATATAGGTGCATTATGGCATGTTGCCTTAGGCGGCCACACCACTGAGTGCAATATGGGCAGTGTTGCCCGCCCTCTAAGAGATGCTCATCATATATTTGAAGGGCGACACTTGGGGGGTCGTGACACCTGGAATTTTCATGTAATAAGAATATATGGGATAAAAATATATGAAGGCTTTCCTAGATTCAAAATTCTAACTGTGCATAGGTGGTTGTATGGCGGTGGTAGTTGTTTAGAGGTAGTGGTGGTGGTGAACAAGAGAAGTGGTGGTTAACAAAGGCCTTGGTTATGCTAATGTATTAATGAAGTTATGTTATTACATTTAATAGTATATTTATTGCATGTTATGTTTCTTTAATCTTAAAACTTTGGTTATTACTCTTCATATTCATATGGATGCATATGAACGCTCATATAACTAACACTAAGACTGTTTCAAGATTTTCTGATATGTCAAAATATCTATTAATGAGCCCAAACATCGAGATGAAATGATCCTCACTACCAAGAACTCTAACACAAAACTGCTCAAAATATTATTAAAATATCATTAGAATATTATAAACATTTGGATGTATCTATTAATGGGTTGTAATATAGATAATAAACGAACTCCATTCAGACAACCCCGCCTCCCCGACAAAAAGGACTCAAAGTCCATGGCCAATAACATTGAAACAAATAAATTTAAGCATATTATTTAATAGAAAACAAAAGAAACTATTGCATAAAAGTTCGGTTAAAAAAATGTCAAACTCAAAATAATAGGGGTCAATGATCAATCAATTGTGATAGTACCTGGCCTTTAGTAGGGACTAATAAAATTTAGAATATATTTCCTCTTCAATACTAGTGCCTTGAAAAAAAATGAATCACATGTCCTTGCAAGTAGTAGTAAAAGGAAAATGATCTATGCCATGAATATGGAAGTGGATGTAGTAAAAGTAAGCACACGTGCCAACCAAACAATGCCTTTGAAGCTCTTCATTCCATCATTTTGCAATCACAAGAAAAATTATTCATTAGTTTATCATGACTATAAAATGGTTAATGGGTGAGATAAAAGGAGGAAGGATGAAGAGATTACTCTCAATGAGTCGTGTATTACATACATGGCTAGGAGAAAATAATGATTGGATGAAGCAGACTCAAAAGAAATGAGATGGGAGGATAGGCTCAAGACTAGGCTTGGGGAACAAACTTGAGAATGTTATTTCTCAGTAATCTTCTTTGGATATTTCTAAAATTTATAGGAATTGGATCCTATTTGAATGTCAATCTTAGGGTTTCTACTATGATTTTGTTCTTCTTTGACCTTGGAAAGTTGTGGTGTAGGAGACCCTTCAAGTGTTTTATGTTGAGACATTGGTGGTGGATATGGATCTTCTGTGTAACTTTCGTGTTTTGGAGGAATCAATGCCTCCACTAGTTGTTTTACAAGACTGGCTAATAAAGCTTCACTTGACATCGAAGAAATATAAGTAGATAAGGATTTGTTTCATTGTGGCGAATTAATATAATGAGTATAATCCTTGGCATGGACAAGATGACATTGTTTCTTACAAGTAATACTAAGGGGATAGTAGGCTAGTGAAAACATGAAATGGGTAACACTTTGATTTTTTTTTAATGAAGAAAATTGCAAATATATATATGTTTTTCTAACTTCAACCCCTCTAAAATTATATCTGCAAAGAGAATTTCACTTTGAATTTAAAACAAGATTTGTAGATTATTGTTTTAACTCTATACCTTTGTGTGTGTTTGTGGACATATAATGGGATAAATATGAGATTTTTTAATTGCGTATACTTTAAAATTTTAGGTAAGAATAATGAGTGGCCTATGTGGACGTCTAGTGTTTTAGAGATGGGTATTCAATTTAGGGAAAACACACACACACACATTCATAATATAAACATATTGCACCAGTTCCTAAACTATACTTTTTATCTTTTGGATTCAAGTACCATTTTATTATTATTTATTGAAATAGAGCACACAAAAAAGTGTCACGTTGACACATTTCTTTGGCCACCAATTTTATTTTTTATGTGATCATTACCAAGAAAACTAAAAACACCCTTTAGAATAGGATATTGTGAGCAAGTGCACTATCGTTTTCCCATTCTTTTGGTGATGTGGTTTTGAAATTATTGAATTTTCATTTAGGCTATTTTGAGAACAATCAAGTTCTTAAGCAAAAAAGTTTAGAATAAAATTTAAAATTAGCAATTCTTAATTAAAATCAGCAATGTTTATATCATTACAAACTAGATTCAAATATGAATCCATTACTATCAGACCCATCAAATGAAATTTCATTTTAGACTATGTTGAGAACAATAAAGTTCTTAAGCAAACAAGTTTAGAATAAATGATTAAAAATAACAATTCTTAACTAAAATCAACAATGTTTATATCATTACAAACTAGATTCAAAGATGAATCCATTGGTATCAAACCTGACAAAGTATCTTAAAAAAATTACAAGGGTGTGTTTTTGTTGAAGTTGCAAGATTATGAAAACTACTGCAGAATTTGTTGAGTTAACCAAAACATCTCAACCAAGAAAATATTTTGGTTGAGAGTTTTCCAAGATTCCAACCAATAAGATTAATAATTTTTGGCAAACTCTTGATGAAAAGTTTATAGAACTCTCAGCTGAGAGCTTAAAAAAATCTTGTCTTATAGTTTTGCTAAATTTTTGCTTGACCTCACTTTTATGCCCTCATTGCACCTCACTCCAAAAAGTGTTCCCGTTTATGAAGCATAGGAGTAGACTTATATAACATGCCAAAAAATTCTAAAATATTTTCTTTGTATGCAATTAACTTATTTTATGTAGCTTTATACCATGGAGTTCTCTAGCTTTATACCATGGAGGGTGTGAATGATGGGATAACTCATGCCTTCTTTGGGTATTAAATGATATGGATATCACCATTAACTTCATGATCATTCCATGGTTGGATTTATCTATTTTGACATGCTCTTGTTCCCTCCAAAGGGAAAGAATTGAATGTGTGTTAATATTGGGATACTAAAATTGAACAAAAGATTTAACACAAAGCATGCAACAAAATCTATGTGGTATTTTTTCGGTTTAATTAATTTTTTATTATTTTATTTTGATTTATTTTCATAATAGTCACATCCTTATTGTTAAACAATAACCACATATAGTAGTTGTTGTTGGAATGCACATTAAAGGCAAGAATGTGATGATTTCCAATATTAATTTGATACACATACAAATGCCGCAAGATATGACCCTTGGTCTCATCTTCCTATAGGTTTCTTAGACTTCAATGTGACTCGTCATATTCACCTATGGTGAATATAAATGGTAATAAAAAACTTTTTCCAATCCTCATTGATTAGGCTTCCAAGATTCCCCTCCTAAATCTAAAGGGGTGTTTGTTAGTCCAAGAATAATTTTGCAAGAGAGATAAAATATAGAATTGAACAACTTCAAATGGTTGAACCAGTCACTAAAGTTATCTTTGAATTGGTGGTTTTAAGATGACTACAAACCAATGGCTAGTGGAAGTTGGTGTATTATACTAAATGTTGGTTTTTGTATGGCCACAAACCTAGTAGAAGGTGGTTTAGGATGACCACACACTAATGGTTAGTAGAAGTTGATGTCTTCTAATAAATGGAGGTTTTAGGATGACCACAGGCCAAGTGGTGGTTTTAGGATGACCACCAACCAAGTAGAAGGTGGCTTAGGATGAGCACAAACCAATAATAGATGGTGGTTTAGGATGACCACTGGCCAAGTGGTGCTTTTAGGATGACCACCAACCAAGTAGAAGGTGGTTTAGGATGAGCACAAACCAATGGTAGATGGTGGTTTAGGATGATGACAAACTTGACAAATGGTGATTTGGGATGACCACAAACAAATGGTTACTAGAAGTTGGTGTATTATACTAAATGGTGGTTTTAGGATGACTACAAATCAAGTGTTGGTTTTAGGATAGACATAAACTAGGTTGAGGATGGTTTTGGATGACCACAAACCAATGGTACTATATGATGGTTTAGGATGTGTTGATGCTGGAAATTATGTGTTCCAAATCAAATATTTTGGGCCTCACAATTGGCCAGACTATGAAGAATGGGAATGAACACCCAAAGTTTATAGCCTTCAAAAAAATACACAAATCTCAACCCTCATGTAGATCTCAGGGGAGTTGTGATATGCAGATTCTATTTTTTTTTATTATAGTAAAAAAAAGACAAAGACAAAAGAAACGCATGCTAACTTAAATAAGATTTGTAATTTGTAAAAAATATATACATCTAGTCCAATAAACATGGATATATTCATATTATGGTAACTTTAAATACAATCATTTACACAATCTGACAAGTAAAATAAAACAACACATGTTTAACTATAACATGTCTGATATAAAATAAAGAAAGAGAAAATATGGCACCCAAGAGTTTTCTTTTATTGACTACTTCAAAATTACACTCCAATAATTATCTATATCTCTAGACCAATATTTTCTCCTCTCACAATTGTTGAGTGTTTCTAAACCACTTCATAAATGTGTAGTGATAAATACAATACAAGTACAGACTGATAAAGTTGCCCGGGAGAATCTATCAATAATGACCATACATGGAATGGTTTAGTGCAACCAAAGCTACCAATCAATGGCAAGTTACAAGAAAACCTTTTAAATGTCATCAACAAATGGCAGGGAAGATACCTTTCACATCATTCATCAATTCAAAATCACCAATTTAACTCTTAGCAAAGACTCCTGCTATCACATAAATATCAAATGTTATAGACACAATATAATCTTAAAATGTAGAACTTAAAGATTAAGAAAAATTGTACCTTAGCATACCATAGCATAGGGATGAATATCCTCTTCTATTTGATGGATCCCTTCTTTGTACCTTCTCCTCCAAGAAACAATTATAACACTAATTCTTTAAAACCTTTAAAATAATCATTTAACAATCATGAATGAGACAAGTGTAATGGGGTTTCAATCTAAGGTAACCATTGAAAGAAAGGGAAAGCTAAGTTATCTTTAGACTTTATAACTTAAATGAGTCTAGCAACATAAAGAATAGTCATTCGAAAGGGGGGACCCACTAGCATTGAAAGTTAGACATATAAAAACATTTCATACTCCTTGTGTCTCCCAAAACTTGTGAATATATAATATGAAAATATAACATGTTGATATTATAATTTAATCCACTGTTCACAAAAATTCCACATGTACATTATTAATTGATATGTTTTCACATAGACCTATCTTAAACAATAAAAAAAAATTTCAAAAGAGATCTTAGCCCTGTGCAAATTAAATCTTAGAAAAATAGTGGTGCAAGTCTTGTTCATCAAAATCTCATGAGTTCATCAAGTCTAATATATCAAAATAACAATCATTGTACCATCACCATTAAGACCTTTTCCCAAATAACTTAGATATAAATTTCCTAGAATGTAAGATGAAACCTTATAAAAATTAAAGATGATGTTGCAACTTCATCCACTTCCTCTCTCTCTCTCTCTTCATTAATTGGAACTTCAAGTTCTTATTCTTTTGGTTGTTCTGGAGGAGGAAATGAAGGAAAAAGAGTAATATTATCAACTATAGGTTCTAATTAAGTTGTTAAGAATACTTTGGTGGATTTTCAGTTGTATGAGGAATTTTTTCATGGTGACCAAAGGATGCTAAACTAGAAGTTGATGGTATAGGACGATTAGGCTCAAGGTTTCCCCAAATCGTGGTCTTAGCTCGTGGAGAAGGAGGAAGAACATGCCAACCAGAGTTATGGACAGAGTCATGATTAGGAAATTCAACTGAAGGAGCTTGGGACACATGTGGAGGGACTGGAAGATGTGAAGGTGGAGCATGTTGAGGTCCAAGATAAAGGTAACTAGTCCTTTCCAATTGAGTGAACTCATTGGAATTAGCATCAAAATGTACTGAAATCCTTATCTTCCTATATCCTCCATGCTTCCATAAATATAGACCTCTTCCACCTCTTCCTTTTACAAACCTTCTAGAACCTCTGCTATGAAAACTCATAGATGGAAACACATAATTAGTGAGAAAGTATTTTATATACAAGAATTTCATGAACAAAACATTTATGTAAAAGTGACAATTAACTACTCAATCCTATTTCATACCTAGCAATGCAAAATTGATATCATTTGATGCAAGTACTGTTATTACATTTGTGTAGGTAGGGTATCAAAATGATGTTACAAACGAGGAGTCAGGAAATGATATAACATGACAAAAAATCATTCTCTGCAATAAAAATATACTCTTGCAACTCTAAACAAGATTATATTCCTCAATATTGTCTATAAAAGGAATGCAATATGACCGTCTCCATTTAATTATGAACTAGAATAATCACCCACTGTGAAGGAACTACTATCTTTCAACTGCAAGTTTGAGATCCCATGGAATCCACAAAAGCATCACTTAACGTTTATGTTGCA
The DNA here is from genome assembly GCA_001517045.1 of Pseudotsuga menziesii. NCBI lineage: Eukaryota > Viridiplantae > Streptophyta > Pinopsida > Pinales > Pinaceae > Pseudotsuga > Pseudotsuga menziesii. The sequence goes on along the minus strand of LPNX010158638.1, from coordinate 169,553 downwards.
CATTTAGATTAACTATTGAAGGTGATAAACTTATCTATGGCAAGCTAGGATCTATTTTGCTGTAAACCTTAAACATAGATAGGATCTATTTTTATTTTTCATATCAACCCAACATGATTACCTTTGTTTACTTTCCATGATCAAATGACATCGAATTGCGACTTGTGCCAGTGAATAATTATATAAATTTTCAACTTTGAAATTTCACAATGCAAACTGGATTTGACAAACAGAGTTATCATCAAATATTCAAGAATAATGATTTAAAAAATGATAATTCCTATGTGTAACCACTCACAACCATGTTTATTGGAACCAAACTGTAAACTCCTCATCTAACTCTTCACTTAGGATTGATTTCAGTTCATGGAGGGCTATCGAATTTGAATAAAGGAAATATGGAAAGTTGGATCATGGGTAAGATCATATTCATAATAATGATACCACTTGGTTCTTTTGAAAGGAGTGGAGAAGATTTGATATCAGTATAATTACCAGGTGTCACCTTACATACCTTCCAGGTGTTACTTTACATACCTTCCAAGGAAGAATTACCACATGTGATCACCAAACTATCCAAAGACTGATCTTCCAAGCATGCCGGTGTCTCTGCTTTTGTAAATCTATGAAGAAGAGAGATAACCAAACACTCTATTGTGGTACAAAAAAATATCGCAATATGAAAGCCGATGATACCATTTTGGTAAGTTTTGACACAATTAACTTAGTTTAGATCGCGGTACAAAGCATTGAATGCTTTCAAAACTGAATGGGACAATGGAAAGCTCGAAATACAAGATGGTAATCTTTCCCAGGATGGTATTCCGAATTGATTGTGGATAGACAACACATTAAATGCACTGCTCCCTACTGCCATATCCATTTTGATCATAATAATCAATACACTACATTTTGAGTTGGCAAAACATATGTTTTAAAAACAATGTTCTCTTTCATTTAAGTGTCCAACACATCAAATCCATTCACCATAGTCTATTCAAGCCATTTGAATTTAAAGCTAGTAGCTTAGCTTAACCAAACTATATCACATCAAAAAAACAAAGGTGCAAAAGGTCCCAACAAATCACATTGTGATTCATACAACACGCGCTTGTCACACCCACACACAATAAATTGAATATGCATTATAGCCATGATAATAATTTCCCTTTAATCCTTCTTTTCCTCTCTATCTCCATGTTGCGAATCATTACATAATGCCTTTTTTAAAAGTTCAATCCATACCATTTCACATTTAATCATCGTTCAATTTGAAGGAGAACTTGTATCAATACTAATGATAGAGAACACTATTTAAAAGATTGAAAGAAATCAATGAACCTACTATCCATATGAACTATATTTTATTTGGAATAACATTTAAATAATCCTTTTAACACTTCCATCTTAGTAGTGTTACGATTAGATAATCCTCCCTTGTCCGTATATAGTCTATTTGATCATCTTGTCTAACTTAGGGAGATATTATTACTGTACTAGAGTGTGGGGAACACATATAGAGGTTAACTGCCACTTATTATTAGAGGAAATTTCAACTCTAAATGGGCCTCCTAAAAAAAATTAATAAAATAAGAGTTAAAATAATAAAATAATATTTATTAATTTTGGAGGAAGAAAAGAAAAAAACTACTTTTTTGTTTGTATTTTCGACAAATCTCCCCGTGTTTTTACTCAAATTTCGATCGAGAGAGCTCGTTGGATGCGGAATTAAATTCCGCATCCAATGAGTACCCACTCGGCATACTTTTGATGGACCCCGCTACCCCAAAACAAGAAATACCTGAAAAAATGTGGTGATGATGTCATCATCACCACATTTTTTCAGGTATTTCTTGTTTTTGGAGTAGAGGGGTCCATCAAAAGTATGCCGAGTGGGTACTCGTTGGATACAGAATTTAATTCTGCATCCAACTAGCTCTCCCGATCGAAATTTGAGTAAAAACACGGGGATATATGTCGAAAATATAAACAAAAAAAGTAGTTTTTTTTATGATACCTATCCCCAAATTTATATTAAAAAAGTGTTTAAGACCTATACGGTATTTCAAATTTAAATCACTTTCATTGGCTAACACATGATGACATGGAATTTGAGTTAAAGTTAAGAGGCCCATTTTGAGTTTAAATTTCCTCTAATGCGGCATGTTCATGCATGGTTTAATGTGCCTCTGATACCAATCCCTACATTATAGGAGCCACTCTGATTGCCACCAGCAGCATCCATCAATTGGTTGTGGTAGGTAGAAAGTTATGTTGAGTCAACCTTCAGTTACATTTAGTTAGATCACTCTTAGTTAGTCTAGCGCTAGTTTTGCATGGTTGCATGGGGAAATGGCACCTTTTTCCACCTACCTCGCCAGTTTAACTGGTTTAACTAGTTTAACTGATTGTCAGATTAAGGTAGACATCAAGAGTTAGACTAGTGGCTCCCATGCAGTGATTTAGACACTCTCAATTAGCCAGCCAGTCAGGTTTAGTTGGTAGATTCGAATATTATCCACATGAATCGAATTATCCTTATTGTAACATTGTTGTATATTGTTGGGATTAATGAATATTAATGTTGTAATCTACTGATCAATTCTTATCAGATTTGTCTCAAATTTTTCTTGTTCACTTTACATTGTTCTTGATATTCCATTGCACAATTCACCTCTCAATTGCTCTCATTTTCCTATAGATCAATGGTTCAATAATTTAACATGGTATCAGAGATGAGGTCTCAGGTTCAATTCCTCCAAGCTATGGTGGAGGGGAGATGTTGGAGTATCGGNTAATGGCTGCACCTATTGGAATATAAAAGTTTGGCCTAACCGCCACTCCTGATGATAGGTCCTTGTTCTTGGTTTCAAATGTTCATCAATATCTGCAGGTTTTGGTGGAACAACAAACCTTACATGGTATTAGAGAATAGGTCACAGATTCGATTCCTCAGACCTACGCCGAAGGGGGGGTGTTGGAGTATCGGTACAACTGCACGGTATAATTTCCGCACCTATGGGAATCTCTTTATGATAGGGCCTTATACTTGGTTTCAAATGTTCATCAACATTTGCAAGTTTTCGTGTAATGACAAACCTTACATGGTATCAGAGCCGAGGTCTCATGTTCAATTCCTCCGAGCTATGTCAGAGGGGGGGGTGTCGGAGTATTTGTACAACTACATGGTATAACCACTGCACCTCTGGGAATATAAAAATGTGGCCTAACCACCACTCCTAATGATAGGGAATTGTGAATGGTTTCAGATGTTCATAAACATCTGAAACCAAGCACAAGGCCCTAGCATCAGAAGATTCCCATAGGTGCGAAATTTATTCCATGCAGTTGTATCGATACTCCAACACCCCCCCTCTGGCGTAGCTCGAGGGAATTTAACCTGAGACCTATGATCTGATACCATGTAAGGTTTGTCGTTACACCCAAACTTGTATATATTAAAGAACATTTGAAACCAAGCACAAGGACCTATCATCAGGAGTGGCAGTTAGGCCAAATTTTTATATTCCCAGAGATGCAATGGTTATATCGATAGTTGTACCGATACTCCAACACCCCCCCTCTGGCGTAGCTCAAAGGAATTGAACCTAAGACCTCAACTTTGATACCATGTTAAATTATTGAACCATTGATCTATAGGAAAATGAGAACAATTTAGAGGTGAATTATTCAGTGGAATATCAAGAACAATGTACACTGAACAAGACAAATTTGAGACAAATCTGATAAGAATTGATCAGTAAATTACAACATTAATACTCATTAATATCAGCAACCATTCGAAAGGGGAGGTATAAACTCTCTTTCATCTCCATTTACAGATAATTATATGTTGTCTAAGATTTCAGTTTCATAAGACGAGGAACAAGATCAGCATGATATTGATATTGAGATTGTACCTCAAGATGATCCAGATCTAGATCCAACTCCTATTTTGAATCAGATGCCTCAATGGGTTGAAAATCTCATTGAAGCATCTGGGAATGATGTTGGGGATCCATATGATAGAATAAAAATGAGGTCCCAGTATCAGAATGATTATGTTCCAGTCTCTCACACATCTTCGCTACCTACAGAGTGGTGTAACAAACTTACAGGAAGATGCTACTTGATGATAGCGAATGATCCACAATTTATCCCACTGAAGAACAAAATGGATCATTCCATTCCTCCTCCAGAAAAAAAAGAGACAATAGAAACATTCAATGGGTCGGAAGAAGATGGAAAGGTTCACATGCATAATCTGAGGATGTTGATGCACATAAGAACCATGATTCTACATGGCTGCAAATTGCAGCAAAATTTTACAAGTTTTAACCCAAAGAGGAAAATTTCCTCTTAATTATAGCATGGTTTCCTGATTCACTACTTATTTTTAGGGGGGGGTTTCTCATGAATTTTTCCCCATTTCCCTTAGTTTATTAAGTAGATTTCAATTCTTTTCAATTGTATGGGTGACTTTTAGCCTAGTTGCCAAGGCCCAAAGTTGTCCAAGTTAGGATTAAGGGGGGGTGTTAAGATTATATAATCCTCCCTTGTCCATATATAGTCTATTTTATCATATTTTCTAACTTAGGGAGACATTATTATTGTACTAGAGTGTGGGGAACACATATAGAGGTTAACTTCCACTTGTTGCATGTTCATGCATGAGTTAATGTGCCTCTAAGACCAATCCCTACATTATAGGTGCCACTCTGAGTGCCACCAACAACCTCCATTAGTTGGTTGTGGTAGGTAGGAAGTTATGTTGAGTCAACCTTCCATTACATTTAGTTAGATCACTCTTAGGAAGTCTAGCGCTAGTTTTGCATGGCTGCATGGGGAAGTGGCACCTTTTTCCACCTACCTCATCAGTTTAACTGGTTTAACTAGTTCAATTGATTGTCGTACTGATTTAGACATCATGAGCTATACTAGTGGCTCCCATGCAGTGATTTAGACACTCTCAGTTAGCCAGTCAGTCAGGTTTAGTTGGTACATTCGAATATTATCCACTTGATTTGAATTTTCTTTATTGTAAAATTGTTGTATGCTGGTGGGACTAATGAAAATCAATGTTGCAATTTACTGACCAATTCTTATCAGATTTGTCTCAAATTTTTCTTGTTTAGTGTACATTGTTCTTGACATTCCACTGCACAATTCACCTCTCATTTGCTGTCATTTTCTTGTAGATCAATGGTTCAATAATTTAACAAGTAGGCCCCCCCTTTCATGACCCTAATGGATTAGATCTAGTTTCTACTCGTTCTTTTGTCTTGAAAGATAAGATGTGCAATGGATTCAGAGGTAAAGCCAAGGAATCCTTGTCTAGGTAAGTCCATTAAAAAAAATTGATAAATACAAGAGTGTTCATAACAGCTCCAAAAATTTGAAGGGGATGCAAAATATAACATCAACAGAATGAACACAAACCAAGTGGTCATTTTAGCTGGAATACCACAAACCAATGGATGTTCTAGAATGTGGCTCTATCTAAGTCTATTGGCTACAACTATAGATTTCACTTTGGCTCTGGCTTAAGGATTTTGCTAATAGATCTAGTTCTAGTTCAATTCCCTGGCTACTAGCTTTGGTTTTGGATATGGACCAGACTCGCTTGCTTCCACCGCGTAGATGTTTTCTTAGTGAGAAATACATCTTATTAATAGGGATTCAAAACATGAAGCCAGTCTATCAATCCATCATATCCCCTCCAATCAGGTACATGATCAGAAGCATGAATTATTTTTACTACAAGATGTGTTAATACTTGAGACTAAATTCTTTGGTATGATTGATATATCTTCTTGGTTGTTGATGCCCATCTCTAAGAATTGATCCACCCAAAGTGAATATTTAATCTTTTAGGAATATTTAGTGTTTAACATCTATCTAAATAATAATTATGCTTCCCGCATTGTTGATAAGCATGGAGATCAAAACAATGATCCTCCAAGTGGCCAAATTGATGATGATGTTGGCACTAATGCTAAAATGGAACATGTGAAGATCAATCTTCTTGAAGGAATGCAAAGTGATGCAAATTTTTGAAATTGGATTGGCATGGAATAATCTAGAATATGAAATGTCAATTCCTTATCATATATGATACCAGTTCTGTGTATGTTGGTGTTGATGTCTTCCTAAGGTATGATAATGGGATTGGAAAGATTGTGCTAAACATGTTCATGATATGATTTATATTCTTCACCTATCAGTGTTTCATTGAGATGATCTTGTGTTGAAATCTAATAGGAATCATTATTAGATTCAAAGAGAGGGATGTTTTGAATAATATCTAGTTTAGAACATTGATTCCTTTGTTGTATTCATAAATTTGGAGTTGTGATTGAGTCTAGAGAAGTTCCACTTTGGCTTGTGAATCTTGCAAATAGGTTAGCACAAATTGGAGAGTTGCTTTGCTGATTGTGATTGTGTCCATAATATTTTTTGGATTTTCATTGTGTTAGGCATTTGAATTCGACTTTTCAAGCAATTACTCTGCTCATATCCATGGAAGCAAAAAGAACGTAAGATATTCATGTGTAGCACATAATAATTTACAGCTTCGAAAGCCTAAATCATCTTGTGATTGTGTCATCAATAGTTGTGAGTATTAGAGTGTTCAATAACTATATACTATTTATTTAGTTCAATCCATTAATAAAAATAATGACTAAGACCTGATAGGGCTTCTTGCAACTCCACCCTTTAACAATAAGACTCAATAATTGAGAAATCCAACTAAAAAAAAGAAGGGTATTGGTTTCTACCAAGAACATGCCTATTACAATTCAACTTAATTTGATTTGACACACAAAAAACTATTGCAAGTAACAAAATACATGAAAACTTACAAAAATGATTGTTTAAAAGTGACATTTTGATGTTGAAATTGAAGTTAGATTGATCTTCAAAAATGAATGATTTACCTCTAGGTCCTTTGGTGATTGATAATGATCCAATGATCTAAGCATTTTTGTGATGCCAAGGCAACGTTGATAAAAAAAAATGCTATGCCTTTATTTCCATACGACTTTGTTGTGGGTGCGTTGCAATGTGTATTTTTTATACCTTCTTATGGATGTTTTAGATTGTATGTATTTCACACTTGGATTTGTCTTTGCAAATGAGAGAAACATATTGAGGGGAAAATATGAATGGATTGGAAAAACTAGTTAAGGAAAATAATTAGTCGCTCCTTCTATCCAAAGAAAATACTAGTTCGACATAAAATAGTTCAGAGGAATTTTAAACGCATTATGTACTAAAATTGCAAAAATGGTGGAGAAAGTTTTAGCGCTTAGGTCAATTTTCTGCAAACATGTCAAGTTTCTGCAAAAATTACAATTGGAACGAAGGAGAAAAACTTCACCATTAATGCTTGATGTTGAAGGATACTAATTTTCTAACACTACAATCGTTGAACATAATGAAATTTTAGAACATTTGACTTCTCTTCATCAAAAAATTGCAACTGAAAAAAGTCTCATTTTTTGGATCAATATTTGCAATAGCTTTATAATCAGTGGATCACAAAGTATAAGAAATAGTGCCACCTAGATTGGTTATTTTTGCAACAAGGTAACAAGATGAATTTTCAATATCTTTTCCATCGACTGTGAATATCAAAGATGCCAAGTCTCTTCCATGCACACAGTTTCATTCAGATGCAATTCACCCTCTATATTTATGACCAATTTCAGTGAGCCAACAAGCAAACTGAATAAATGGGCATTTGCTCCACCCCTATACTAATTACCTAGAACTCTATCTTTGATAGACTTATGATGTTTACAAAGAAGATGAAGATTATATGGGAGATCAACATAAAGAAAAGATAACTAGGACCCTTGAGAGCTTGTATTTGCTTGCAACATTGTCATGATGATTTTGTTTTGTGAAGCCTTGGATACAAGCTATGAAGATGGCAATGCTAAAAATAACAAAACGTGGAAAATATCTTGTTGTTTATGTTAAATATGAAAATTATTTGGGATAAGAAAGAAACACAAAGGTAACCAAAAAGTGTTGAGAGATTATGCACTTGCACCATTGCTATTGGGATTTTTGCAAGAAGCAAAAGGTGATCACGATGTAAGAAATATATACATGTACATATACATCATTATCATAATAATAATAATAATCATCTACTTTTAAGATCACAACTAAGCTAGACACCAAATTGGTGTATGTGATCCCCTTTTTTGTGGGACAATAGATCCCCCTCTTTTCAACGATTTAACTACTAATGTCTGTGTAGGTGTATATGCTCTATACCATTTATATTTGAACCTGTGACCTCCTAGAAGGAAAAACATGTTCTTAACTGCTAGGCCCACTCACGCTGTAAACATAGGTACACACAAGCATAGGAAAAAAACGTAAAGGGAATAAGGTAATACCGGATGGATATAAATATGTCAACATGCAAAGGTGAATAACAAAGGTAACAATTAACAGAGTTGGAAAAGGAGATAGTTGACAGAGATGGTAATAAGTAGAGTGGAGTAGGATAGTTTTGGCAGTGGGAAGACTAATGCCATATGCAGATCGAAAATAATTAGTCTGGCCAAAAACACCCAACAATGCTTTACAAGCCCTAAGACTATAGGACTCTAACATCACTATTGGAATCCACATTAACAATAAGTGTGAGATGGTTTCCATTAAGATGATACTTACATAAATACAACAAGATATGACCTTTGGTTTCATCTTCAAAAAAGTCTCTTAAACTTCATTACGGATTTTCATATTCACATATTCACATATAGTGAATGTGAATAATAATAATAAAATTTTACCAACCTTAAAGAATTAAGTTTCCAACAAGAGTAATAGGTCATCAAGCATTGTCACATTCACTTATCCCAAAGCTAAGATTACTTGTTGTTTTAAAGATTTAAAATAATAATAATAAATTTTATTGCTAATGCTCACCTCCACCTATGGCTATTTTGGAAAAATCAAACCTTTTCACCCATATAAAAAAATCATATGATTTCAAATATTAAAAAAATCCTCACTATTTAAAAAAATATAATTTATAATTAAATTTTACAAAATTTTACAAAATAATTCTAAATAGTATAAAACTAATATTAAGTCAACTCAATTTTTTTGTACAAAGCAAAAGCTAAAGCTATAATCCCTATTGTGGCAAGGACTAATTTCATTTCTAATATATTCTTAACTCTCGAGTTACAAAGTTCAAACATAACAATCAATTTTCCCTTCGGTGATAAAAGTGAAAAAACCTACACCAACCACTAATAAAAATATTCTTCGATCATATTCTCCTTTTTCATATCTTTTTACACACTAATATCACTATTCCTAATCATAGATAATAAATCCTTTCAAATTGTATTTTGTAATAAGGTGGTGATATTGTTTCTTAGTTTTTCTTCGAAAACAACTATCCGCGAAAGGGTAAAAAAAAGACATTCGTGGGCTCTCCTCCCAGGTCTTCCCTTCCCCCTCTGGAATCGCTCTCTATTGGAGGGTATCGACAACACCATCGGGAATTTTGTGGCTATGTAGGAAGACTTTATGAACACTTATGACAAAAGGATGGCAAGGATTTTAGTGGAATTGGACATTTCGAAAGGATTACCGGCTGATATTGAGATTCTCTGCCAGGAGTGACTGTTTACGCAACGTCTTGATTATCAGGGCATTCCCTTTAGATGCAGTATTTTTCGGGACACAGGTCATCTGCGTTATGATTGTCCTTCCTTGCGTCAGGCTTCTACTTCACTAAGACAATGCCATCCTTCTGTGGCTCTCGTGTCTCCTTGTCCGCAGGCTATACCGGTAAGCTTACCTCCTGCTCTTCCTGACACTAATATTGGTCTACTTCATAATGCATGTTCCCTTTTCGAAGATGCTTCTGATCATGATTTATCCTTTATTGACTCGATGGCTGGTGGACGTGCTCCCCCCTCTTCTTTGGAGACTGCTGACCCACCGCCTATTGACCACCTTTCCATTCCATGTGCCTTGATTCAACCTTGCATACCTTCTTTGGACTCTGTTACTCCCCTCTCTCCTGTACTTCCTTCCCATTCAGTTCCCGACCCTCCACCTCCCCTTGTGGGGGTCTCTCCTCCCCCCTTATTCATGGACTTAGATTTCCCCCCTCTCCCCATCTCTGGCCACTTGACACTGGTTACTCCACCTCACAACCCTGTTTCATCCCCATCCTTCTCAGATCCTTCCTTACAAAAAACCCTAAATATTTTCTCAAAAAAAACCCCTCTTTCCCCCTCGGTCTTACCCCTTGATTCCATACGCTTCAAGAATGTTACCATAAGGAGGAAAAAAAAATTATTCCACAAGATTCATTAGATTCTGTCCTTGTCTTGTATACCCCTTTATCTACTAGACTCAAAAATGCGGCTCGTAAGCCTTCCTCTTCTTCTCCCAGGGTCCTTAGAGATTTGACCCCACAACAGAGTGGTCCCTAATGCGCATCCTCATCCTTAATGTCTGTGGTTTGGGGGGCTCAGCCAAACAAAAAAACCTCCGTCACCTGTTCTCTTATTTTTCACCTGATGTCGTACTCCTACAAGAAACCATGACCAGTTCATATCCATCCCTTCTCGCTTTCTCAAAGCTTTGCCCTGGATGGGAGTTCTGTGCGCTCAACTCCATTAGTATTTCCGAGGGAATTCTTTCTGGTTGGAACCCGAAAATCCTCAAATACAAAGCATATCACACTGTGGCAGGTATCTTACTTAAGGCCATGATTCAGGGCTCCTCCCTATCTTTCTCCATCCTAAATTTTTATGGTCCTTACCATGATCGTGAAAACTTTTGGAACAATGTGGCTATTGGTGGTGTTCTCTCATTGCCTAACCTTATCCTGGCGGGAGATCTGAACCTTACCTTGAATGCATCAGAGATTTGGGGCACTAGGGCACAACTTGACCCTTTGGGTCCTTTTTTTTCCAATCTCTTCTTCGATCACCTGCTGGTGGATGTGGCCCCTTCATGTGCAGAGCCCACTTGGAGGAATGGAAGGATAGGGGAAGAGGGCATTTCCAAAAGACTTGATCGCTTCCTTCTATCTGATCATCTTGTCAGATTACTTGCTAGATACCAGGTTTGGGCACATAGAAGTGAGATCTCTGATCACTTTCCGGTTCTCTTTGAATGGTTGGATCATCCGATTTCCTGTGTGTACCCTTTCAAATTCAACCATACTTGGCTGGAAAATGAGGACTTTCTTCAAATGGTAAGAACCGAATGTCCACTTATCTGTTCTACTGATTCGGAGGATGCCATGCATGAATTATCTACTAAGCTTCGTCTTCTCAAAGGAAAGGTTAGGTCTTGGACAAAAAATGAAACTCTTAAGCTGAAGGACAAATCAGCCATTATGGAAGATGAAATCAGCTCTCTCCTGGATTGTTCTCATTCTGCCATTTTAAGTGCTGAGGAGCATAACAGAATGAATTTTCTCAAATCTGGCCTACAAAAGATATTGGACCATGAATTGCGCTCTACTAGATTGCAAAGCAGGGCAACATGGGCACTACTTGGGGATGCTAATACCAAATATTTCCATGTGGTGGCTTCTGCCCGAAAAAACCAAAATGCCATCTGGAGTTTGCAAGATGAAGCGGGTAACTGGGTTCATGATGATCAAAGTATCAAATCTCCGGGGATACAATACTTTAAAAAGATCTTTGCTGATGATCATTTGATGAACATAGTTTCCCAACTAAGGGTGATTCGACTTTTTCCATCTTTCATCTATCTAGAAGAGAAAGAGGCATTCACCGGATCAGTTTCTCTATTGGAAGTGGAGGTTGCACTTAAAACCTTCAAGAGAGATAAGTCGTTGGGACCTGATGGTTGGCCAGTGGATTTTATCTAGATTTCTTCGATTTACTAGGGCCTGAACTTGTTAATTTGGTTGAGTCTTCTAGGAGATTGGGTAGAGTGGCTCCTTCCCTTAACTCCACCTTTATTACTCTTATCCCTAAAAAATATCTTCCTGTCTCCTTTGCCGATTTTCGCCCCATTTCTCTTTGTAATCTGGTCTATAAGTTGATCTCCAAGGTAGCGGCACTAATACTAAAACATTTTTTAGACAAATCTATCTCTCCTCAGCAATTTGGATTCCTGAAGAATCGTCAAATCATAGAACCCTTAGCCATTACCCAAGAAGTCCTACATTCTGTCAAAACCAAAAATAGGTGTGCTCTTATCCTAAAGCTTGATTTGACGAAGGCTTTCAATAGGGTCAACTGGACTTACATCCGTCTTTTACTTCTTCAAATTGGGGTCCCACTTGTGGGAGTGAACTGGATCATGGGCTATATTTCCTCTGCAAATTTTTCCATTCTTGTAAATGGCTCTCCTTCGCAGTTCTTCACTGCCTCTCATGGTATCAGATAGGGTTGTCCGTTGTCTCCTCTGCTGTTCATTATGATTATTGAAGGCCTTAGCTTATTGATTGAAGATGCCAAAGTCAATGGCAGAATTAGAGGGATAAATATTTCACCACAACTATTTCTCACACATCTACTCTTTGTAGATGATGTGATTTTATTTGGACTGGGTTCATTTGAGGAATGGATGGATTTTAAAGTTATAGTAGATACTTTTTGTGAGGCCTCTAGTATGCGTATAAACATGGACAAATCTTGCTTTCTCCACAATGACCTGGATGCTAATCTACTTCGTAGAATCACAGGTCTTCTACCCTACAAATTTGCACACTTAAATTAGGGCTTTAACTATCTAGGTTACTTTCTTAAGCCATCGGGGTACCTGGTCAAAGATTGGCTCTAGATTATATCAAAATATGAGAAACACATCTCTCACTGGACCAATAGGCTCTTATCCCTTGGCGGTCATCTTGTTCTCATCAGATATGTTCTTTCTAGTATTCCAGTTTACTGGATGGATTTAGTTCCGATTCCTCGGTCCATTCTTGATAAGCTCAGACGCTTGATATTCTCCTTTTTGTGGGGTTCTTCTCCAAAGAACAAGAAGTTCCACCTCGTGGACTGGCATCTCCTGGCGCGCCCTACATCCAAGGGTGGATGGGGCATTAAGCATCTTACTTGGTTTAGTCTATCATTAAGATTAAAAATCTTCTGGCATGCTCTTAATAGCAATGGCATTTGGTACCAGATTCTCTCTGCTAAATATATGAGAAAATTACCACTGCATTTGTGGCTTCGTGAAAAATGCTTCTCTCCACGAAATGCATCGGTTATCTGGAGAGGTTTCCTTCTAACCATTTCATGGCTGGGCAAGGGGTTAATCTGGAAAGTGGGAAGTGGTTTAGCTATACGATTGGGTGTGGATCCCGTAATCGGTTTGGGGTCTTCCTTTCTTCTCCCACGTGATTTACGGGACTATCTAGAGGATTACGGTATCTGTACATTAGCTCATGCAAGGAATCAAACTTCATTTGCTACGAGTTATTGGTTCTCGGCAGATGATCTCGATCTCCAGGGTGATTGGAAAATTATTTGGGAGAATTACATTAGAGGGCTAACATTTAGAAGAATACGTCTTTCTGAACAATGTGATTCTCTTCTTTGATCACATAACATTTATGTGGGGCCCGTATCAGCAGCTATGGTATATGACTGTTTATCATCCTCGTATTTTTTTGAGGATCAAATCTAAGTTCTGGATAAAATTTGGACTCTTAATATTCCATTTAAAATAGGTTGCTTCACCTGGTTATTGAGTAGGGACAGGATTCTGACCTGGGAACAACTTCAACATCGTGGTTTCCAGGGTCCAAGTCAATGTGTTCTTTGTGGATTGAGTCCAGAGGATATTCAACACCTCTTTCTGGACTGCTCTTTTTCTATAGGTATCCATTCATACTTCGCTACTCGTTATGGATATACTTCCCCCCATATTAAATCTGTCTCTTCCTATTTGGGTTATTGGTTTGGCCATACCGCACTCTCGGCACACTACAGATATATTCTAATTTTTATATTCTGGTGTTTATGGAAAATCAGGAACAGATCCCTTTTTGATAATGAAAAGCCAAATGTTCCTGTTATTATCTCCCAAGTTGATAGCTTTCTAAATTTACACCCTGTTCCAAAAAAAAAAAAAATTCAGGAACATCAGCCTAAGTCCTATGAAAATTTATCCCTATGGCTTCTTTGATGGGGCTACTACAGAGCATCTTGGGGGTGCTGGTTTTGTTATCTTTCTTAGTGATGTACATTTTTTCAGCTTCTCCATGGGCTGTGGCTGTAGCTCTAACACCAGAGCTGAACTATTGGCACTATGGGCCATTCTTAGAGTGAGTAATCTGATGGGTTTACCCATGCACACAATATTTGGTGACTCACTGGTTATTATTTCTTGGCTCAACAGAATCGCATCACTAAATGTTCCATCTCTGATTCATTGGTGTGATGACATACGTTCTATGCTGTTACATGTCTCGCATGTGATATTCAAACATATATATCATGAGCATAACTCGATGGCGGATGGTCTCTCCAAACAGGATTTGAAGTTGAATATGGGTCATGGAATCTACTCTGAATCCCTGGAAGGAATGACCATAGATCATGGCCAATTTATAATTTTGTAGATTGTGCGGAGACTCTTTTGTTTATTTTTGGCACTCAGTATTTGATATGTTTTTTAGACTATGTCTACCTTGTTAGAGCCCATCAGCCGGCAAGGTTTGCTCAGGATCTGTCTGTTTGATGATCACTCTCGATCTTATCCAGCATATTCTGACCTGTTCTATCAGGGATGATGAGAAAATTCTGCTATGATCAGACTTTGTTGCTTCTTCACTATGGGATGATTGTATGCATGCTCAGTTCTATTCTGTCTTGTTGTGGTTACATATTGCTTCATGCCAGGGAAGCTAGCTTATTGTATAAGATGTCTTTTGATTCTGAATGAATAACAAATACTGGTATTTTTTCCTCTAAAAAAACTTCAATATTTAAGACTATAAATTATTTTTTGTGATATAATTTCAAGATCTAAGCGATTTTACAAATACATCTTGATTTGTGAACAAAACTTAATCCTTTGAAATAATTATTTAGTGGTCTATAAGAACTTATTCATTTATAATAATAAGGATATGAATGTTTGTGTTGGTGTGAGGTTTACTGGTGTTGTTGGATAAGCTAATGGTGGTATTGGAAATGTTGGTATTGGTGTGAGGTCTACTGGTGTTGTTGGATAAGCTAATGGTGGTATTGGGAATGTTGGTATTGGTGTGAGGTCTACTAGTGTTGTTGGATAAGCTAATGGTGGTGTTGGTAGATATGCTTTTATTAGTTCCATTACTGGTTTTGTAGATCAAGCAATGAGGTATGAATATGAAGTTATCATTGATGGTTAAATAAGGTAAACAATTGGAACTGGGTCAACTGGATATACACTTACTACTTATGCTAGCTCTACTACTAATCCATATTTTTTATTGTTATCATTATGACTTTTTTAATACACGTAGGGTTGCCCCACTTCTTATCTACTTCTAAAATAGTAATAATAAGGGTAAAATAATTGTTAAATCTATTGTTGGTGTTTGTATTTTCCAAATTTATTGGTTTGAATTGTCTTATAAAATAAAAAATCTAGATCTGAATTGAAACTAGGCTAACCTAGTGCAAATTAAAATATATGGAAACTTAAACAAAAAAATGGTAAAGCCATGAAAAAGCAAATGGAGTATGGTAATCAAATGCAAAAATTTGAATATAGATCATTTTCCAAAAGGCAAGTTCTATACTGGAGTTACATTCCCACATAAATTTACCATCAAAAGTGTTTTTAAATTGAAACTAGCCTAATATGTGCATGCAAACAAGTGAATAATGCATATATGAGACACGTATCAACATTTAATACCAAGAGAAAAGTAAGTAATGAGAGATAGATTCAATCAATCCTAGACCAAGTGGTTGTGGGATGGAGTGTTATCCTCCCATCCAAGTTCTATTCCCCTAGGTGACATGTTGAGTTCATATCAAATATATTGTTGTATTGTATTTGAACCTTGTTGTTGACTTGGTCCCTAAAGAATCCAAGGTTTACTTGGGTACCATCCTCTAAATGAGGGAATTTCCTAAGAGGTTTTCCTTGGGAAATTTACCAACGGAATTCCTTAGGACACACCCATGAACTAGGCCTACCCATTAAACATACAATCCAAAATGTCATTTATTTTCATATTTCTTTAGTAAATCCACACCAAGAAAACAACAATAAACATTAGCAAATAAATAAAGGAAAAGCAAAGTAAAATAAGAATGAAGAAAGAGAAGGGAAGGATTAGTTACTACCTTCCTTATGTAGGTTTTGTTGGAGCATATAACCCTCTCCATAGCTTCATTCTCCTACCTAAGGACTTAGGATATGATCTCATGGGTCTACTTGGCTAAATCCCATTCAATTTGGCTCTCCGAGTCAACTTGGAGCTTCCTACTAAACTCTAGGGTCCTAAAACATCCTTATCTTCCTCTTTTTGAACTCTTGAAGTCTATTGGCATATGGGGGTGAGTTCCTTCAATTAGGGCTTATTTTCCTTGATTTTAGGGTCCCACATTGTAAGTTAGAGTTGTGGAGTGAATCTAGGGAGTTTACTCCATTGTTCAAGGACTCCCTGCATCTTGTTTTTTAGTTATTATGAGACAGTAGTGCCCTCCTTGAGTGTTTTAGGAGGGCACTACTATTCATGGACTTCATGCACATGCCTTCAATCAGTTGCATGTGCCTTCTGTCAGTTGCAATCAGTTGCTCCTAGAATGTAAGGAGTTAAGGCCTCCTAGGGTAGTCATGGGTTAGTAAACACATATTAGAGATTGTGCATGGCTATTCTAGCTCTTGTTAATCCTAGCTATCATCTCATGAATTGTAGAGATGGAAGGCATATGCCTTCCATCTCTACCATAAACTTTATATTTTCATTTGTCATATATATATATATATATATATATATATATATATATGTCATTGGGAAAAATTTGGTAGACAATCATCATTAAGACCATAATATTATGTTTTTTTTTTAATTATTTTATCAAAGATGACAAATTCTATCATAGCTTAGTTGTCAAGCTGGCAGTGAAGACAACCATTATTAGTTTCTATATGCAAATGTGATTTGAATTATCACAAGTATTTAAGGAAAACCACGCCTAATATAACTCATTGGCGGTTCATAAGGGGGCAAACTTCCACTCCTACCAAATGTTTTTGGGTCTTGGGTTGTTGTTTTTTTTCCTCACGTACGAGGAAAACGAGATATTGACAAATAATAAGTAGTTTTACATCTCATTCCATGACCAAAAGGGAATTTGTATCTCCCTATGTGTAATAACCCTACATGGAATTTTGGGAGAACAATGCAATTTGAGAAAATTCGGGCTTAACTAGTCATGACTATGGGGGTTCCAATTGTATCGAAATGGTCTTGAATCTGAAATGAAATGGTTTGGTGAGTCTTAGTACAACCAAATATGACCTATGAACACTTTTTATCATAATTTAGGCTTATGCAACTTGTTTTGGGGCTAGTGATAGAAAGTGCAAATTTCCTAGGAAGGTGGTCAAATTCCCCCTAGGGTGTGGGCTAATTTGGCTTACCAACTCAAGTATGACCCTCCCAAATTTGTGAAAAGAGTATGGGGATTAATATCAGAAATAAATTAATTTCATTACAGATGGTTATTATCTTTGCAAACTGATTATAACGTACAACATTCATATGACCATTTTCAGGGAATTTGCTTAAAGGAAAACTGCATAACTAGCTCGATTTTGACATATGAAAAGTAGAGTTAAGGTTTAGATAAATACATGAAATATAGATACTATCCATAAGGTTTAGATAAATACATGAAATATAGATACTATCCACAAAATTAAAATTTCTGCCCCAAAAGCATCCAACATCAGAGAAATTCCTTCATACAAATCTGGTATACAACTCATTCAATATAGAAGTCAAATACATGAAAAATAGTGGTTCAATAACATGGAATTGCAAGATTTTCACATATGGATTACTTAGATTTCGATTTTCAAAGTTCATGGACAGGAGAGTACAGAGCCATACATCATATACCCAAGCTTTGGCATCAAATATACTCATCCAATCACAAGCACCACTCCAACAAGCGAGCCATCACATAAGAGTATGGGGAATGGTGAAGAAGGATTGAGACAATAGGGAGATATGAGAGAACTAGAATTATATGAACCTTCAACCTGCAAATAACACACTTCATTCAGATCCAATGAGAGGTATAAATTTCCTATCCATCAACCACCTTGGAAAGGAATCCAACTCCCTCGAAATTGGTTCATAAGCAGGGAGAGTGAACACTCACCATGCAGTGGATACGAAAAATCTCTCCAAAATGCCAAAGGCCAATTAAAAAATATTCAAAATTTGTTCTCCTTCCTCAATACATCCTTTTATTAACTTCATGATATCTCCTTAGGTCTAATTTCCCTCCAGATGATCCCTCCAACTCATCTTAGTGGTTTAGTAACTCCTATGACACGTGTCTTCCCCTTCATGCTCCAATTATTTCCCCAATTCGAATGGTTTCATATAAATTAAAAAAACACCCTCTTGGTGGCTATTTGTATCCCTATCATAGGTCTTCATTCAAGTCTAAATTTCTCATATTTGTCATATAATATTCCATCATTTGTTGTCATATAGTGCATGGAATCTCCTTCCAAGTGGAACACGTTGTCTTCTTAGTCTCTTCCATGGGATTTACTCTCCTTTACTAATTCGAATTCCTTGGCTCATGATATGCTATTTGACACCAAACCACCATCCAAGAATGTTACATTCCCCATGGACTCGAATTTGGATAAAGGTCATGCCAAATGTGTGGGGGAATCTAGCCACCCAAGGACTCCATAAGCCTCGAAGTCTCTCCATGAACCAATTCCACCTTATTTTCTTAACATTTATTATTTATGTGACCCAATTTAATGTGAATATGGTAAACTAAGATATTTTTGGGTCTCATAGATCCCTTATCAGAAAATGTTATGCCTCTACCTCAACCTAGGGAACTAGTAGGTTGGTGAAACATTGTTTGCAAGCAGTCTTATTTGGATGGGGACATGAAAATCCTCCCAACCAATATTTATTTTCCTTAAGAAATGCCAAGTTTGGATGCTAATTTTTTTTCATCTTCCTAAGTGGATTCCCCACTAGGAAAATCCTTCTATTGTACCAAGCATTCCTTTATAGTTCTGCTCCTTATCTTTCTTTCCCTTGTCTTCACTGTTAGCAGGAATATTTCACCTTCTGCAGACAGTAAGGTGTTCCACTGGTCTGAATGGTTCAGATCCAGAACAAATGAACGACAAAGGTTGAAGACCCTCCCTGGACGCCGTAGATACCTGGAATGTGATGCTTCGATAGTAACCCTGTGTACCTACAATAAGATTAAACACGCAAACACATCAAAGCTGCAAGAATATAATCTACTGATCCATGTTAGTGACTAAGGAATCTAACAACATATACATGTGAAATCAAACAACAACAGTAATGTGGGACGGAAATCAGCTTTGCATTAAGATAAAATGGAGAAGTTTACAACCAATTAAGCCTTAGTGTTGACATGCATCTTGATGAAACAAAACACTCTCATCCCCATCAGTTCCAACTTTTGCTCTCTATGCTCTCCAATGGCTTGGGCCAAGTAATCAATCCAACATCATAACAATACCTTAAGAGTTCCCCCCTCAACCATGGACATGAGCTCATATTTATAAGGCTCAATGGATAGGAATGGTTGAGAGATTTGTGGATGAGGTGGCCTCTAAGATCCTAGGATGGGGGATCTCGAGCTCAACTAACCCACAATGATAGGGATAAGGGAGGACACGAGGCTCATGATCTAGAAGCCTCGAGAAAATTCTCTTTTTCCCATTTTAACCAGGGTACCTCTTTTCTCCTTCAATGATAGAGTGGTTCAGGTAAGAAACGCTTATGGACTAAGGGCCATAAGCGATGGCACCGCTTGTGGCTAACAAGGGATAGGTGGTGTGAGCAAGGAACCGCTCATGGATAAAAGGGGAAGCGCAGTGCTGAGCATTTTTGTGAAATATTGACAAATGGTATGAGTTTCCACTCCAAGTGCTGGGATTAAGGGCAAATAGGTATGTTAAGAGTCTTATCACATGATGGTGACAAGATTTTGGTATAACATTCACTATTCTTTCTGGAATGAGAATGATTTTTCCTTCATCATCTAAGGGAGGTAATGTTTCTGAAACTGAAAGATGCTTCCCTATCCCCTTTTTAAGGAAGGAAACATGAAATACATTATGGATTTTACTTCCTTCTGGAAGTTCCAATCCATATGCCACTTATCCAACTTTTTGAACCACTTTGTAGGGACCTAAAACCTTGGTTTGGAATTTTCTGAACCTCTTCCTTTTAAGGATGTTTGTTTGTAGGGTTGAAACTCTATGTTGATATGCATATTTTTTTTTTTGGTTTGGGGAAACTTGCAAGTTATCTTTCAAAACCTTCAAAATAACTTGACTTTATTCAATCCAATACTTATCTTTTGGAGCTCTATTATTACCAAAGATGTGGTCAATAAAAGTTGATGCATCATAACCATAAATTTATTTCAAAGGATACATGCCAATGGACATATGAAAAATAGTATTATAGCAAAAGTCACCCAAATGCAACCATTTGATCCATGCTTTTTTCTGCCCACTAACATAGTTCCTCAAGTAACCTTCCAACCATTGACTCACCCTCTCTGTTTGTCCAACCATTGACTCACCCTCTCTGTTTGTCCATCAGTTTGTGGATTATAACTCGTGCTAGGAGTCAAGTTTGTTCCCACCATTTTGAAGAGTTCTTTACAAAATGCACTAAAAAATATGTTGTCTCTATCACTAACAATGTTCTTGGGAATCCCATGCAATCTGAAAACTTATCTAAATAGCTCAACCACTTGTGCAGTAGTGAAGGATGTAGTTATAGAAAATAAATGATAAAATTTAGTGAGTCTATCACGTTATCTCTAGATTTGTATCTTAGTACTATCTTAGATATTTTTCCTAGAGGATCAATTTTTCCCTAGCTTTACCTCAATTATTCTTTAAATCTTGCTTTACTTTAGCCTTACACTAGTTCTTATGATCTTTAAAAAAATTATTTTATCATTGTTCTATTTTAAAACAAATAAGGCTCATTTTTTCATTAATCTTTCAAAGTTATTTATTGAAATAATGCATGGCCTAATGTGTGAGTGGTTTCATTTTCTAAATAAATAAAATCCATACCTATAGATGATGAAGGTTCAGATGTTTTTATGGTGATTGTACTTCATTCATGGTTTTGGTACATACCGACAATGCATTGAACAGTGGAGGATATGATGTCACTGTCAGATTGTTTCCACCTGTTAAGGGTAGATGACATGTATAGGAAACGTGGTTCAAAAACAATCCTTCTTAATAATGAAACTATCAGGAGCTCAGAATGGGTGTCAAGGAATTAGTGCAATGTATTTATGCCCAGGATGTACAGGGATATTTTCGATATTTTCAAAGAACATGGTTTCAAACTCTTAGTTAACCTTACAGACTATTAATCAAATTTTATCTGCATAGTTTAGGTTTTTGTTTCAATGTTTTAATAGGAATTGAAGCTAGCAGTGTCTCCAGATCACGATGGAAGTGGTTAAAAAACTTAGTGGAAAAATTGTTAACCCAAAAAATTGCTCTATCTAGCCTACACCATTTGCATACATCCATCTCCTAACCCATTTGACCTCCACACCCATATTTAGCCTATGTTTTCTGCCAAAGGCTCAAAAAGAATGAAAAAGGTCTTAAAAACCCCCAAAAGAGCCAAAAACAGCTCACCTAGGAGCCAAAAGGTTCACAAAGGGGCTAAAAGGCTCACAAAGGGGTTAAAAGGCCCACAAAGGGGCTAAAATCCCTAAAAGGTCTTAAATTTACCAAAAGGAGCTACAGAATAAGGAAAAGGGGCTTAAAACCCTAGGGAGGGCCCAAAACCCTGATCAGGGGCTAAAAGCTCGAAGTGAAGAAAAAGCTATAAAACAAGGGGTGGGGGTCACCATCAAACACATCCATTTTTCCCTGTCATTAGAATGCTGGCATGAGTACCTTGAGAGCCCTTTCACTCTCAAGCTGATCTGTGTGACATTAATGCACCTAACTGTTAACTAGTGGTTACAATCAGTTACAGTGAGTTAAGGCGCCTCCATTCATTAAATATATTATTTAATGATTATTTTATTATTATTTAATGAACTGGAGTTAACAAGGCGCCTTCACCAACTTCTGATGGTCAGTTCAGCTTCAGTTAACCTCATCAGGGTTTATTGGAGTCATGCAGTACTAGCACTTGATGATTGGATTGCTATGACATGTGTTTGATCTCCTTCAGTTGAGATTCAGTCATTTATTGCACTCCAACTTCAGTTAGGGTTTGGTGAGTCAATTAGGGTTTTGGTCAAGTGGTTAACTGAGTGAGATTGCATGGCAAAGAGTTAGTTAAGCTAGACTCACTCACTGAATTTGAATTGTCCCTTAGGTATTCGAATTCTTCATGGAGTTAAGCTATTGCTATGCATGGAAATTATAATCCAGTTATTTTCCAATTCAATGAGTATTTGTCAATTATTCTTTGATGATTTTGATTCCTAGTTCCTAGATCATGTGCAAGAATTAATACATTTTAGAATAGTTTACTAATAACCATTTATTAATTATTAATTATTAATATCAATATATATTAATATTAATAATTAATATTGATATTTAATATATATATATATATATATATATATATATATATATATTGTTTGTTGCTTATTATTTAAGTTTGTTACATTGCCTTTGGTTCAAGATGCTTTGTCCTCAAAGCATATTTTATAAAACTACTTTATAATTTAAATATTGTAAGTGAAATGTTGGGTTATTTCATAAAACCATGGGCTATTTCACTTTGTTTTTTGACTTTTCCCCTTTTATTTCTTTGTTGATAATTTTTTTAAATTTTTTTTTATTCTTCACTTTTTCCTCTCGTTCTTGCTTCATATTTGGATTGGAATTAATACTTCTTCAATGAAATTCAAAGGCCAAAGGCCAATTTTTGGTCAAAAACCAAATTTTACCAGAGAAACTCTGAATATGGATGGCTAAAAGTCATTGTGAGGTCAAAGACCTAAATTCAAGGAAACCTTGAACATGTTTTTTAACTTTTCTTTTTAACTTATGTTTTTTAACATTTCCCCTTTTATTTCTTTTGTTGATAATTCTTTTTCCTTTTTTGTTTTTTTTTATTATTCTTCATAATTTATTATTCTTCATTTTTCCCTCTCGTTCTTGCTTCATATTTGGAGTGGAATTAATACTTCTTCAATGAAATTCAAATGGTGAAAGGCCTATTTTTGGTCAAAAACCATTATTACCAGAGAAACTTTGAATATGGATGGCTAAAAGCCACTGTGAGGTCAAAGACCTAAATTCAAGGAAATCTTGAACATGTTTTTTAACTTTTCTTTTTAACTTATGTTTTTTTTCTTTATTTTTCCCTCTCGTTCTTGCTCTGATACCACTTGAAGCAAACAAAGACTTCTAAACCCACATGATTCGCATTTTAACCCAGAATGATTACTCAGTTGAATAATCAACCAATGGAAAACAATTCCATATTGAAAATATTAAATAAATATTAAAGATGAGTGATGATAAAAGATTACAAAGTGAGTGCCATATATATATTAATTGTAAAGGCACTTGTATACCCCCATGAAAGGATGCATGATTTTAGAATAGTTTACTAATAACCATTTATTAATTATTAATTATTAATATCAATATATATATATATATATATATATATATTGTTTGTTGTTTATTATTTAAGTTTGTTACAAATTTCATAGCTCAACTACAAATGGCACAAGGGTTTAATGGAATTTTTGTCGTGGTCGATTGATTTTCTAAGCATGCAACTTTCATTCCAATGAAAGTTCCATGCTTAGTGGAAGATGCCGCAAAGATGTTCTTTTGACATATAGTGAAGTTATGGGGTCTCCCAATGAGCATTGTGTCAAACAGGGACAAAAGTTTCCTAGGTCGATTTAGTACAAAGTTGTTCAAACTTGTGGTAACCAAGTTGATGAGTTTCACATATCATCTGCAGATTAATGGGCAGACCGAACTAATTAATAGTTTGTTGGAGGGTTAATTGAGGAAATATGGGTGCTAAGATCAAACAGATTAGCCAGATATATTGGACATTGTGCAGTTTAGTTAAGACATGTAGAAGAGTTCAACAAGAAGGTATATTCCATTTGAACTAGCTACAGAGAAACAACTTATGGCACTTCATGCCGTTGTACAAGGATTCTATGGGAAAGGTCCAATTACCATGGAATTCATGAAGGGATGTCAGGACAAAGTGGAAAGGGTACACATCCAAATAATGGAAGATACTGAGAAGATGAAACGTTGGGCAGACCAAGGGAGATGGCAGTTGAATTTTCAAGTTTATGACCATGTCCTTCTGAAGTTGGGGAAGGAGCAGTTCAAACAACCTCTTATAAAAACAATTGCATTTCTACAAAATTTTGAAGGCCTCTTTGAGATACTTGAAGAGATCAATGAGGTTGCACACAAGTTAAGTTAGTATATCACTTCAAATCTTATCATCAAGTTGTCCACATAAGTTATTTGAAACCTTGTAGTATTAATGGATATGATCCTAGCAAGGAGATACCATCCCATGATCCTACCATGATCTTGGAGTGACTGACACACAAGGTAGATAAAATGTTGGCTAGGCACTTTGTAAAGCACACAAGTTAGGCTTGGCATGAGTATATGGTTAGATGGAAGGGCTTTTTGGACGATGATAAAGATTGGGAATAAAAATAATATCTATGGAAGTATGAAGATATGTTTCGGAAGTGGGAGGAGCAAAATCATGTAGCCACTATTAAATCAAGAGACAAATAAAGAGGTGTTGTCGGGGAAGAAACAAATCAAATGGGGGAGGATATCCCAATCCCACACTTGGGTCGCACTAAGTGTGCATCTTGGGAGGGAATTAGCATGACTCATGTAGTGTGTAGAAGCGGGAAAGAGCATGGTGCATGGTTTCTCCAAGAGACTAAGGGAAAATGGTCTCACGGAGGCTTTATAGAGATGAATGCATGAAACTTAGGGTACATCAAGTTGGGTATGGATCCAAGGCACCAATATGTTGGTTCAACCGTATGAAGTCAACTCTCCCTTATGTTGCAAGCAACCAACTTGTGAAGATCAGTGTGGGATGGTCAGGAACACTTAGAAATATGGATGTCAGCTTGAGGAGTGCACCTTGGCACGTATGCACCATAAAAATAAAGTGGGCACAAGGAAAACAAGGCAAGGAAGGAAAGTGTGAGGAAGAGTTCTTAAACGTGTGGTTTGCAACCTTGTATATACTACAGAAGTTGTAGATTGAGCGCACTTGGCCATTCGGTAGACATGGCAGCGTTGTGAGTAGTACTAGAAGTGCACAGAGGTAGTTCTAGGCATTGCATGGAAGATAGTTATGTGATAGTGCACGAAGTTGGAGTAACAAGGAAACATGGGTGGAAAGGTATTCTTGGGTTCTAGCTAATTTTCCTTGGTTTCCTTTGTAATATATAAAACACCACAGGAAGTAGATAGACACCATGTTGTACCTTGTAAACTAATGATAAAATTGTAAGGAACTCAGTTGAGTGTCACATAATATATGTTGTACGTTGTGTTGTGACTTTTTCATGCTTGGTTACTTGCAAAGTTTATTTGATTAACCACACCTAAATATAACTAAGTATAAAGGAATACATAACATAACTAAGGGGGTTGGGTTTCATATAGGTGCATTATGGCATGTTGCCTTAGGCGGCCACACCACTGAGTGCAATATGGGCAGTGTTGCCTGCCCTCTAAGAGATGCTCATCATATATTTGAAGGGCGACACTTGGGGGGTCGTGACACCTGGAATTTTCATGTAATAAGAATATATGGGATAAAAATATATGAAGGCTTGCCTAGATTCAAAATTCTAACTGTGCATAGGTGGTTGTATGGCGGTGGCAGTTGTTTAGAGGTAGTGGTGGTGGTGAACAAGAGAAGTGGTGGTTAACAAAGGCCTTGGTTATGCTAATGTATTAATGAAGTTATGTTAGTACATTTAATAGTATATTTTGTGCATGTTATGTTTCTTTAATCTTAAAACTTTGGTTATTACTCTTCAATTTTTATGGATGCATATGAACGCTCATATAACTAACACTAAGACTGTTTCAAGATTTCTGATATGTCAAAATATCTATTAATGAGCCCAAACATCGAGATGAAATGATCCTCACTACCAAGAACTCTAACACAAAACTGCTCAAAATATTATTAAAATATCATTAGAATATTATAAACATTTGGATGTATCTATTAATGGGTTGTAATATAGATAATAAACGAACTCCATTCAGACAACCCCGCCTCCCCGACAAAAATGACTCAAAGTACATGGCCAATAGCATTGAAACAAATAAATTTAAGCATATTATTTAATAGAAAACAAAAGAAACTATTGCATAAAAGTTCGGTTAAAAAAAAGTCAAACTCAAAATAATAGGGGTCAATGATCAATCAATTGTGATAGTACTTGGCCTTTAGTAGGGATTAATAAAATTTAGAATATATTTCCTCTTCAATACTACTGCCTTGAAAAAAAATGAATCACATGTCCTTGCAAGTAGTTGTAAAAGGAAAATGATCTATGCCATGAATATGGAAGTGGATGTAGTAAAAGTAAGCACACGTGCCAACCAAACAATGCCTTTGAAGCTCTTCATTCCATCATTTTGCAATCACAAGAAAAATTATTCATTAGTTTATCATGACTATAAAATGGTTAATGGGTGAGATAAAAGGAGGGAGGATGAAGAGATTACCCTTAATGAGTCATGTATTACATACATGGCTAGGAGAAAAAAATGATTGGATGAAGTAGACTCAAAAGAAATGAGATGGGAGGATAGGCTCAAGACAAGGCTTGGGGAACATACTTGAGAATGTTATTTCTCAGTAATCTTCTTTGGATATTTCTATTTTATAGGAATTGGATCCTATTTGAATGTCAATCTTAGGGTTTCTACTATGATTTTGTTCTTCTTTGATTTTGGAAAGTTGTGGTGTAGGAGACCCTTCATGTGTTTTATGTTGAGACATTGGTGGTGGATATGGATCTTCTGTGTAACTTTTGTGTTATGGGGGAATCAATGCTTCCATTAGTTGTTTTACAAGACTGGATAATAAAGCTTCACTTGACATTGAAGAAATATAAGTAGATAAGGATTTGTTTCATTGTGGCGAATTAATATAATGAGTATAATCCTTGGCATGGACAAGATGACATTGTTTCTTACAAGTAATACTAAGGGGATAGTAGGGTAGTGAAAACATGAAATGGGTAACACTTTGCTTTTTTTTTAATGAAGAAAATTGCAAATATATATATGTTTTTCTAACTTCAACCCCTCTAAAATTATATCTGCAAAGAGAATTTCACTTTGAATTTAAAACAAGATTTGTAGATAATTGTTTTAACTCTATACCTTTGTGTGTGTTTGTGGACATATAATGGGATAAATATGAGATTTTTTAATTGCGTATACTTTAAAATTTTAGGTAAGAATAATGAGTGGCCTATGTGGACGTCTAGTGTTTTAGAGATGGGTATTCAATTTAGGGAAAACACACACACACACACACATTCATAATATAAACATATTGCACTAGTTCCTAAACTATACTTTTTATTTTTTGGATTCAAGTACCATTTTATTATTATTTATTGAAATAGAGCACACAAAAAAGTGTCACGTCGACACATTTCTTTGGCCACCAATTTTATTTTTTATGTGATCATTACCAAGAAAACTAAAAACACCCTTTAGAATAGGATATTGTGAGCAAGTGCACTATCTTTTTTCCATTCTTTTGGTGATGTGGTTTTGAAAATATTGAATTTTCATTTAGGCTATTTTGAGAACAATCAAGTTCTTAAGCAAAAAAGTTTAGAATAAAATTTAAAATTAGCAATTCTTAATTAAAATCAGCAATGTTTATATCATTACAAACTAGATTCAAATATGAATCCATTACTATCAAACCCATCAAATGAAATTTCATTTTAGACTATGTTGAGAACAATAAAGTTCTTAAGCAAACAAGTTTAGAATAAATGATTAAAAATAACAATTCTTAACTAAATCAACAATGTTTATATCATTACAAATCTAACCATTTCATGGCTGGGCAAGGGGTTAATCTGGCAAGTGGGCAGTGGTTCAGCTATACGATTGGGTGTGGATCTTGTAATCGGTTTGGGGTCTTCCTTTCTTCTCTCACGTGATTTACAGGACTATCTAGAGGATTACGGTATTTGTACATTAGCTCATGCAAGGAATCAAACTTCATTTGCTACGAGTTATTGGTTCTCGGCAGATGATCTCGATCTCCGGGGTGATTGGAAAATTATTTGGGAGAATTACATTAGAGGGCTAGCATTTGGAAGAATACGTCTTTCTGAACAATGTGATTCTCTTCTTTGGTCACATAACAATTATGTGGGGCCCGTCTCAGCAGCTATGGTATATGACTGTATATCATCCTCGTATTTTTCTGAGGATCAAATCTCTGTTCTGGATAAAATTTGGACTCTCAATATTCCATTGAAAATAGGTTGCTTCACCTGGTTATTGAGTAGGGACAGGATTCTAACCTGGGAACAACTTCAACACCGTGGTTTTCAGGGTCCAAGTCGATGTGTTCTTTGTGGATTGAGTGCAGAGGATATTCAATACCTCTTTCTGGACTGCTCTTTTTCTATAGGTATCCATTCATATTTCTCTGCTCGTTATGGATATACTTCCCCCCATATTAAATTTGTCTCTTCCTATTTGGGTTATTGGTTTGGCCATACCGCACTCTCGGCACACTACAGATATATTCCGATTTTTATATTCCGGTGTTTATGGAAAATCAGGAACATATGCCTTTTTGATAATGAAAATCCAAATGTTCCTGTTATTATCTCCCAGGTTGATAGCTTTCTAAATTTATACCTTGTTCCAAAAAAAAAACAAAAGTTTAGGAACATCGGCCTAAGTCCTATGAAAATTTATCCTTGTGGCTTCTTTGATGGGGCTGCTGCAGAGCATCTTAGGGGTGCTGGTTTGTGATCTTTCTTAGTGATGTACATTTTTTCAGCTTCCCCATGGGCTGTGGCTGTAGCTCTAACACTAGAGCTGAACTATTGGCACTATGGGCCATTCTTAGAGTGAGTAATCTGATGGGTTTACCCATGCACATGATATTTGGTGACTCATTGGTTATTATTTCTTGGCTCAACAGAATCGCATCACTAAATGTTCCATCTCTGATTCATTGGTGTGATGATATACGTTCTATGCTGTTACATGTCCTGCATGTGATCTTCAAACATATATATCGTGAGCATAACTCGATGGCGGATGGTCTCTCCAAATAGGATTTGAAGTTGAATATGGGTCATGGAATCTGCTCTGAATCCCTGGAAGGAATGACCATAGATCATGGCCAATTTATACTTTTCTAGATTGTGCGGAGACTCTTTTGTTTATTTTTGGCACTCAATATTTGATATGTTTTTTAGACTATGTCTACTTTGTTAGAGCCCATCAGCCGGCAAGGTTTGCTCAGGATCTGTCTGTTTGATGATCACTCTCGATCTTATCCAGCATATTCTGACCTGTTCTATCAGGGATGATGAGAAAAGTCTGCTATGATCAGACTTTGTTGCTTCTTCACTATGGGATGATTGTATGCATGCTCAGTTCTATTATGTCTTGTTGTGGTTACATATTGCTTCCTGCCAGGGAAGCTAGCTTATTGTATAAGATGTCTTTTGATTCTGAATGAATAACAAAGACTGGTATTTTTTCCTCTGAAAAAACTTCAATATTTAAGACTATAAATTAATTTTTGTGATATAATTTCAAGATCTAAGCGATTTTACAAATACATCTTGATTTGTGAACAAAACTTAATCCCTTGAAATAATTATTTAGTGGTCTATCAGAACTTATTCATTTATAATAATAAGGATATGAATGTTTGTGTTGGTGTGAGGTTTATTGGTGTTGTTGGATAAGCTAATGGTGGTATTGGAAATGTTGGTATTGGTGTGAGGTCTACTGGTGTTGTTGGATAAGCTAATGGTGGTATTGGGAATGTTGGTATTGGTGTGAGGTCTACTAGTGTTGTTGGATAAGCTAATGGTGGTATTGGTAGATATGCTTTTATTAGTTCCATTATTGGTTTTGTAGATCAAGCAATGAGGTATGAATATGAAGTTATCATTGATGGTTAAATAAGGTAAACAACTGGAACTGGGTCAACTGGATATACACTTGCTACTTATGCTAGCTCTACTACTAATCCATATTTTTTTATTGTTATCATTATGACTTTTTTAATACACGTAGGGTCGCCCCACTTCTTATCTACTTCTAAAATAGTAATAATAAGGGTAAAATAATTGTTAAATCTATTGTTGGTGTTTGTATTTTCCAAATTTATTGGTTTGAATTGTCTTATAAAATAAAAAATCTAGATCTGAATTGAAACTAGGCTAACCTAGTGCAAATTAAAATATATGGAAACTTAAACAAAAAAATGGTAAAGCCATGAAAAAGCAAATGGAGTATGGTAATCAAATGCAAAAATTTGAATATAGATCATTTTCCAAAAGGCAAGTTCTATACTGGAGTTACATTCCCACATAAATTTACCATCAAAAGTGTTTTTAAATTGAAACTAGCCTAATATGTGCATGTAAACAAGTGAATAATGCATATTTGAGACACGTATCAACATTTAATACTAAGAGAAAAGTAAGTAATGAGAGATAGATTCAATCAATCCTAGACCAAGTGGTTGTGGGATGGAGTGTTATCCTCCCATCCAAGTTCTATTCCCCTAGGTGACATGTTGAGTTCATATCAAATATATTGTTGTATTGGATTTGAACCTTGTTGTTGACTTGGTCCCTAAAGAATCCAAGGTTTACTTGGGTACCATCCTCTAAATGAGGGAATTTCCTAAGAGGTTTTCCTTGGGAAATTTACCAACGGAATTCCTTAGGACACACCCATGAACTAGGCCTACACATTAAACATACAATCCAAAATGTCATTTATTTCCATATTTCTTTAGTAAATCCACACCAAGAAAACAACAATAAACATTAGCAAATAAATAAAGGAAAAGCAAAGTAAAATAAGAATGAAGAAAGAGAAGGGAAGGATTAGTTACTACCTTCCTTATGTAGGTTTTGTTGGAGCATATAACCCTCTCCATAGCTTCATTCTCCTACCTAAGGACTTAGGATATGATCTCATGGGTCTACTTGGCTAAATCCCATTCAATTTGGCTCCCCGAGTCAACTTGGAGCTTCCTACTAAACTCTAGGGTCCTAAAACATCCTTATCTTCCTCTTTTTGAAATCTTGAAGTCTATTGGCATATGGGGGTGAGTTTCTTCAATTAGGGCTTATTTTCCTTGATTTTAGGGTCCCACATTGTAAGTTAGAGTTGTGGAGTGAATCTAGGGAGTTTACTCCATTGTTCAAGGACTCCCTGCATCTCGTTTTTAGTTATTATGAGACAGTAGTGCCCTCCTTGAGTGTTTTAAGGAGGGCACTACTATTCAGGGACTTCATGCACATGCCTTCAATTAGTTGCATGTGCCTTCTGTCAGTTGCAATCAATTGCTCCTAGAATGTAAGGAGTTAAGGCCTCTTAGGGTAGTCATGGGTTAGTAAACACATATTAGAGATTGTGCATGGCTATTCTAGCTCTTGTTAATCCTAGCTATCATCTCATGAATTGCGTGAGAAATTTGAATTGCCTCCATAACCTAGTAGAATTGCCTTGTCTATTTATACTTTTTACTTCATTAATTGAAGGTTAATGTAATACAACATTCTCTCATGTTATTGATTTTTCTCTTTTTCGTAATGATTAATGTTTAACACATTTTTGCATGAATTTGTTAGATTCTTAATCTCTTTCACATGATTTCTATGTTGCTTAGTATATAGATCTACATTATCAAATTATACATGGTATCAGGGCTACAAGGGTGCTAAAAAAATATGTAAACTAATTATTTTATAGGGATCTAGTCTTATTAAAGGTTGGATGCCCGAGAAGCTTTGCAACATATGCCCTACGAGGACATATTTAAATCCATTGATAGGTTGAAAAAGGACCTAGAAGTTTCAAAACATACGACCTACAAGGAAATATTCGCATTCATTGAGACTTGCACAACACCTACCACAATGGTAAATGCACCGGTTTTGATCCACCACTCATCTGAGGAAGACCCTTTTACAGGCCCAAAAGAAGAGCTGATCAACATTTTTTACTATACATTGGAGAACTTGTTTCAAATCAAGTTCTAATTGAAGAATACCTCTAGAATGTCTCTTCATACTTAGGATCTAGAGAACTTGTCCCAAATAAAGCTGCCATTAAAGGAGGCCTCTAGAATGTCTCCTCATACTCAGGATCTACAACTTTTGCGCCTATAATTCACCTTGTTCCGCACAAAATATTTAAGAGGTTTCCTCCTTTCAAATCAAGGAGTGTTAAAGAACCATCATTCATGCACTTCAAAGTGTTTGGATCTCGTGAATGGGATCACATGCAATCCAAGGGAAGGAGGAGTTCATAAAGTTTGCCAATGGATCTTCGCAAATCCCTTCATTAAGAAGTAGCCCACCAAGTTAGGAGCTTCCTTGAAATTGAAGGCTCATTTTGAGCAGGCTCTTTAGCCTTCTCATATACATTCCCTTTTATGGGGTGGGTTCCCGTGTTTTTTATCCTTCATACTCGTTTTTAGGGAATCATTTGTACATGGGTACCTAACATGGATGCAAATTGTCGAGACCCTTATTTTTGCATTGATTTCACCTTGTTCAACTTATGGGGGGTGTCATAGAATAATAACCCTCTCCATAGCTTCATTCTCCTACCTAGAGACTTATGACATGATCTCATGAGTCTATTTGTCTAGATCCCATTCAATCTGGCCCTTTGAGTCAACTTGGAGCTTCCTACTAAGATCTAGGGTACTAAAACATCCTTATATTCCTGTTTTTTAACTCTTGAAATCTATTTTGGCATATGAGGGTGATTCCTTCAATTAGGCCTTATTTTGATTGATTTTAGGGTCCCACATTGCATGTTAGAGTTGTGGAGTAAATATGGGGAGTTTATCCATTGTTCAGGGACTCCATCCACCTCTATTTTAGCTATTATGAGACAATATTTCCCTCCTTGAGTGTTTTTAGGGATGTGCACCTCATGCATGTGCATTCTATCAATTGCATGTGCATTCTATCAGCTGCAATCAGTTGCTCCTAGCATGTAGGGAGCTATAACCACTTAGGGTAGTCATGGGTTAGTTAACTTGTCTCAGAGAGTCTGCATGGCTATTCTGGATCTAGTTAAGCTTAACTAGCATCTCATGCATTGCATGATCAATTTGAATTGCCTCCATGACCTATTCGAATTGCCTTGCATATTTATAGTTTTTTTACTTCATTCATTGAAGGTTAATGTAATGCAACATTCTCCCTTGTTATTGAATTCTCTCTTTTGTGTAATGATTAATGTTTAGCACATTTATTTCGTGAATCTCTTAGATTATTGATCTCTTTCACATCATTTCTATATTTCTTAGTATCTAGATCTACATGCTCAAATTCTATAGGTTCCACACTAAACCCTATCCTCCATTCATGAAACTCCTAACTAGTAGCAACATAATTACAATAAATAGTAGCAAATGAATAAAGTAAAATAAAAGTAAAAAAGAAAGAAAGAAGAGAATGAAAAGGAGAATTCATACCTTCACCATGGAGGTTCCTCCATTAACTCTTAGCCTCCATGCATAAAACCCTAAACATGTAACAACAAAACAAAACAAATTTAAATATTAACAAATAAATAATAGAAAAGCAAAATAAATAAATAAATAAAGAAAAATTGCATTGCCTTCCTCATGAAGATTCCTCCATAAAACAAAAACTGAAACTCTCATTCCATAATTTCATACATGCGATCCTTAGTGCATTGAGAACTTTGGAGATAGTTCACATTAAACCACAACGATTTCTTTACATTACCTTAAATATGCCTTTTATTGCCGTTTATTCTTTTATATATCAATCATAAATGTATAGTTAAATACATAATCATATCTTATATATTTAAGATTATCTTTTATCTAAATATATAATATTGTTTATATACTAATGCATTTAACTTATTTTCTTAAACCACATTAATATACCTTATAATTAAATTTAGATCTATCCAAACCGTTAAATTTACATCTATCCAAACCATATTTTAGAGTTTCTAACTATTACAAAATTATTTTCATCCTTTGCATAAATAAAAAACACTTAGTTAAGATATCGCCACCTCATTATCGTTAACACTTCATAACCAATTTGGTTGGAATACTTTAACACTACACAAATTACATTCTCATTAATTAAATAGAGATGTATACCAGGTGTTACAATCGCAACTTATTCTACATCATACTTACACTTTAAATATTGAAAGATATAAAAATTCCATATTAAATGACATCAATGATACTCGAAATTGTATTTTGATAATTACTTTGTATAAACATTAGAATGCAATGCCTATTATGTTACACACTTCCTTTTCCATGACATTATCGATATAACATTCATGGCTCTTTTCTACTTGGATACACTTCCTTTGCCACGACATTATAGATATAATATTTATGATTCTTTTCCACATCATGTCTTCTTAAGTTTATGGAATTAATTCTCAAGTTATTTTATTTTTATGATAATTCTCAAGTTTAAGAATTATTTTATTTTTATGATATTTGTAATTTGTTTAAGTAAGTATTTTTAAGTTATAATAATAATAATTTAATTGTAAGATTATGATTAAGCTTTAAATATTAAATTGGTGTATGAGACTTTTTGTTTGCGAAATAAGAGACCTTTTATACGTAATAATTTGATTTCAAAAGTTTATGGAAGTGCACATATCCTATCCCTCCAGATTTAGACTCATAAACTTATCAAAATAACCACATAATCTTAATCGTTTTGACTACTCAAGTTGTAATTAACTAATTACTAATAGTTCTGAAGACTTTAGTTCATTAAATAATTCGTGTTCTAACATCAAATAATGCCTTCTCTTTCATTTTATTTTCATCCATTATATTTTCATTTGTTCGTTGATTTCATTTATTTATATATATATATTATATTTTCATTTGTCATATATATATATATGTCATTGGGAAAAATTTGGTAGACAATCATCATTAAGACCATAATATTATGTTTTTTTTTTAATTATTTTATCAAAGATGGCGAATTCTATCATAGCTTAGTTGTCAAGCTGGCAGTGAAGACAACCATTATTAGTTTCTATATGCAAATGTGATTTGAATTATCACAAGTATTTAAGGAAAACCACGCCTAATATAACTCATTGGCGGTTCATAAGGGGGCAAACTTCCACGCCTACCAAATGTTTTTGGGTCTTGGGTTGTTATTTTTTTTCCTCACGTACGAGGAAAACGAGATATTGACAAATAATAAGTAGTTTTACATCTTATTCCATGACCAAAAGGGAATTCGTATCTCCCTATGTGTAATAACCCTACATGGAATTTTGGGAGAACAATGCAATTTGAGAAAATTCGGGCTTAACTAGTCATGACTATGGGGGTTCCAACTGTATCCAAATGGTCTTGAATCTGAAATGAAATGGTTTGGTGAGTCTTAGTACAACTAAATATGAACTATGAACACTTTTTATCATAATTTAGGCTTATGCAACTTGTTTTGGGGCTAGTGATAGAAAGTGCAAATTTCCTAGGAAGGTGGTCAAATTCCCCCTAGGGTGTGGGCTAATTTGGCTTACCAACTCAAGTATGACCCTCCCAAATTTGTGAAAAGAGTATGGGGATTAATATCAGAAATAAAGTAATTTCATTACACATGGTTATTATCTTTGCAAACTGATTATAACGTACAACATTCATATGACCATTTTCAGGGAATTTGCTTAAAGGAAAATTGCATAACTAGCTCGATTTTGACATATGAAAAGTAGAGTTAAGGTTTAGATAAATACATGAAATATAGATACTATCCATAAGGTTTAGATAAATACATGAAATATAGATACTATCCAAAAAATTAAAATTTCTGCCCCAAAAGCATCCAACATCAGAGAAATTCCTTCATACAAATCTAGTATACAACTCATTCAATATAGAAGTCAAATACATGAAAACTAGTGGTTCAATAACATGGAATTGCAAGCTTTTCACATATGGATTACTTAGATTTTGATTTTCAAAGTTCATGGACAGGAGAGTACAGAGCCATACATCATATACCCAAGCTTTGGCATCAAATATACTCATCCAATCACAAGCACCACTCCAACAAGTGAGCCACCACATAAGAGTATGGGGAATGGTGAAGAAGGATTGAGACAATAGGGAGATATGAGAGAACTAGAATTGTATGAACCTTCAACCTACAAATAACACACTTCATTCAGATCCAATGAGAGGTATAAATGTCCTATCCATCAACCACCTTGGAAAGGAATCCAACTCCCTCAAAATTGGTTCATAAGCAGGGAGAGTGAACACTCACCATGCAGTGGATAAGAAAAATCTCTCCAAAATGCCAAAGGCCAATTAAAAAATATTCAAAAGTTGTTCTCCTTCCTCAATACATCCTTTTATTAACTTCATGATATCTCCTTAGGTTTCCCTCCATATGATCCCTCCAACTCATCTTAGTGGTTTAGTAACTCCTATGACACATGTCTTCCCCTTCATGCTCCAATTCTTTCCCCAATTCGAATGGTTTCATCTAAATAAAAAAAACACCCTCTTGGTGGCTATTTGTATCCCTATCATAGGTCTTCATTCAAGTCTAAATTTCTCATATTTGTCGTATAATATTCCATCATTTGTTGTCATATAGTGCATGGAATCTCCTTCCAAGTGGCACATGTTGTCTTCTTAGTCTCTTCCATGGGAGTTACTCTCCTTTACTAATTCGAATTCCTTGGCTCATGATATGCTATTTGACACCAAACCACCATCCAAGAACGTTACATTCCCTATGGAATCGAATTTGGATAAAGGTCATGCCAAATGTGTGGGGGAATCTAGCCACCCAAGGACTCCATAAGCCTCGAAGTCTCTCCATGAACCAATTCCACCTTATTTTCTTAACATTTATTATTTATGTGACCCAATTTAATGTGAATATGGTAAACTAAGATATTTTTGGGTCTCATAGATCCCTTATCAGAAAATGTTATGCCTCTACCTCAACCTAGGGAACTAGTAGGTTGGTGAAACATTGTTTGCAAGCAGTCTTATTTGGATGGGGACATGAAAATCCTCCCCAACTAATATTTATTTTCCTTAAGAAATGCCAAGTTTGGATGCTAATTTTTTTTTCATCTTCCTAAGTGGATTCCCCACTAGGAAAATCCTTCTATTGTACCAAGTATTCCTTTATAGTTCTGCTCCTTATCTTTCTTTCCCTTGTCTTCACTGTTAGCAGGAATATTTCACCTTCTGCGGATAGTAAGGTGTTCCACTGGTCTGAATGGTTTAGATCCAGAACAAATGAACGACAAAGGTTGAAGAACCTCCCTGGACGCCGTAGATTCCTGGAATGTGATGCTTCGATAGTAACCCTGTGTACCTGCAATCAGATTAAACACGCAAACAAATCAAAGATTCCAGAATATAATCTACTGATCCATGTTAGTGACTAAGGAATCTAACAACATATACATGTGAAATCAAACAACAACAGTAATGTGGGACGGAAATCAGCTTTGCATTAAGATAAAATGGAGAAGTTTACAACCAATTAAGCCTTAGTGTTGACATGCATCTTGATGAAACAAAACACTCTCATCCCCATCAGTTCCAACTTTTGCTCTCTGTGCTCTCCAATGGCTTGGGCCAAGTAATCAATCCAACAGCATAACAATACCTTAAGAGTTCCCCCCTCAACCATGGACATGAGCTCATATTTATAAGGCTCAATGGATAGGAATGGTTGAGATATTTGTGGATGAGGTGGCCTCTAAGATCCTAGGATGGGGGATCTCGAGCTCAACTAACCCACAATGATAGGGATAAGGGAGGACATGAGGCTCATGATCTAGAAGCCTCGAGAAACTTCTCTTTTTCCCATTTTAACCAGGGTACCGCTTTTCTCCTTCAATGACAGAGCGGTTCAGGTAAGAAACGCTTATGGACTAAGGGCCATAAGCAGTGGCACCGCTTGTGGCTAACAAGGGATAGGCGGTGTGAGCAAGGCACCGCTCATGGATAAAAGGGGAAGCGCGGTGCTAAGCATTTTTGTGAAATATTGACAAATGGTATGAGTTTCCACTCCAAGTGCTGGGATTAAGGGCAAATAGGTATGTTAAGAGTCTTATCACATGATGGTGACAGGATTTTGGTATAACATTCACTATTCTTTCTGGAATGAGAATGATTTTTCCTTCATCATCTAAGTGAGGTAATGTTTCTGAAACTGAAAGATGCTGCCCTATCCCCTTTTTAAGGAAGGAAACATGAAATACATTATGGATTTTACTTCCTTCTGGAAGTTCCAATTCATATGCCACTTATCCAACTTTTTGAACCACTTTGTAGGGACCTAAAACCTTGGTTTGGAATTTTCTGAACCTTTTCCTTTTGAGGATGTTTGTTTGTAGGGTTGAAACTCTATGTTGATATGCATATTGTTTTTGTTGGTTTGGGGAAACTTGCAAGTTATCTTTCAAAACCTTCAAAATAACTTGACTTTATTCAATCCAATACTTATCTTTTGGAGCTCTATTATTACCAAAGATGTGGTCAATAAAAGTTGATGCATCATAACCATAAATTTATTTCAAAGGATACATGCTAATGGACATATGAAAAATAGTATTATAGAAAAAATCACCCAAATGCAACCATTTGATCCATGCTTTTTTCTGCCCACTAACATAGTTCCTCAAGTAACCTTCCAACCATTGACTCACTCTCTCTGTTTGTCCATCAGTTTGTGGATTATAACTCGTGCTAGGAGTCAAGTTTGTTCCCACCATTTTGAAGAGTTCTTTACAAAATGCACTAAAAAATATGTTGTCTCTATCACTAACAATGTTCTTGGGAATCCCATGCAATCTGAAAACTTATCTAAAGAATAGCTCAACCACTTGTGCAGTAGTGAAGGATGTAGTTATAGAAAATAAATGATAAAATTTAGTGAGTCTATCATGTTATCTCTAGATTTGTATCTTAGTACTATCTTAGATATTTTTCCTAGAAGATCAATTTTTCCCTAGCTTTACCTCAATTATTATTTAAATCTTGCTTTACTTTAACCTTACACTAGTTCTTATGATCTTTAAAAAAATTATTTTATCATTGTTCTATTTTAAAACAAATAAGGCTCATTTTTTCATTAATCTTTCAAAGTTATTTATTGAAATAATGCATGGCCTAATGTGTGAGTGGTTTCATTTTCTAAATAAATAAAATCCATACCTATACATGATGAAGGTTCGGATGTTTTTATGGTGATTGTACTTCATTCATGGTTTTGGTACATACTGACAACACATTGAACAATGGAGGATATGATGTCACTGTCATATTGTTTCCACCTGTTAAGGGTAGATGACATGTATAGGAAACGTGGTTCAAAAACAATCCTTCTTAATAATGAAACTGTCAGGAGCTCAGAATGGGTGTCAAGGAATTAGTGCAATGTATTTATGCCCAGGATGTACAGGGATATTTTCGATATTTTCAAAGAACATGGTTTCAAACCCTTAGTTAACCTTACAGACTATTAATCAAACTTTATCTGCATAGTTTACGTTTTTGTTTCAATGTTTTAATAGGAATTGAAGCTAGCAGTGTCTCCAGATCACGATGGAAGTGGTTAAAAAACTTAGTGGAAAAATTGTTAACCCAAAAAATTGCTCTGTCTAGCCTACAGCATTTGCATACATCCATCTCCTAACCCATNAGTGTCTCCAGATCACGATGGAAGTGGTTAAAAAACTTAGTGGAAAAATTGTTAACCCAAAAAATTGCTCTGTCTAGCCTACAGCATTTGCATACATCCATCTCCTACCCCATTTGACCGCCACACCCATATTTAGCCTATGTTTTCTGCCAAAGGCTCAAAAATAATGAAAAAGGTCTTAAAAACCCCCAAAAGAGCCAAAAACAGTTCACCTAGGAGACAAAAGGTTCACAAAGGGGCTAAAAGGCTCACAAAGGGGTTAAAAGGCCCACAAAGGGGCTAAAATCCCTAAAAGGTCTTAAATTTACCAAAAGGAGCTACGGAATAAGGAAAAGGGGCTTAAAACCCTAGGGAGGGCCCAAAACCCTGACCAGGAGCTAAAAGCCCTAAGTGAAGAAAAAGATATAAAAGAAGGGGTGGGGGTCACCATTAAAGACATCCATTTTTCCCTGTCGTTAGAATGCTAGCATGAGTACCTTGAGAGCCCTTTCACTCTCAAGCTATTCATCCCCCTTACCATTCCATTCTTCCACCTACACATTCCCATTCTCTTTGTTGTGTTGAGCCATAGCTCCACCCATTCCCATCCTGTGGAGAGGCAGTCTTTCAGTTTGGGCATGGTTGCCCTCTTTCAATATAGATAGGTATAGCAATTTGTCTTGTTCTGTTTATTTTGCATCATGTAGATGATCTTGTTTACCTTAGCTCGAATGGTTTTTTGCAGGGTTAGTTCTATTCGGTTCTAACATTGTATTACAGGGTTTTATTTTGCTTTGCTCACAAAGGATCTACCCTTTCGTCCTATAGACAGAAGGGTAGGTGCTTCTGCACGTAGCTAGGGCGTATTCCCTACTACAAATTGGCGACCATACCGGGTCGATCCCACAGGATCCTTGGATTTGTTTAGTATTCTAGATTTTTAAGTAGTTTTTAAGGAAGTTTTTTCCATTTATTTACAGTTATGTTATTGGTCAAGCCCCATTGAGGCCAACCCGAGCCCATTCGGCCACAGTACCAGTTACTGTCGGCCGTTCCCAGCTCGGATTTTAAAAAAAAAAAATCGTCTTTGGACCAGGTCACTGATTTCGGGTCAAAAAGGGTGACCCCGTCGCTCATATTTAGCCTAGAAGAGCAACCCCCTAGCTACATTACCCCCGATAGGAGAGACCTGTCTCTGTAGGCTGAGTCGCATGTTTTGGGCTGATAGGGGCTATCCCCTCACCTATTTTGGGCTGATAGAGGCGACCCCCTCACCACATTGGCCTCGAAAAGAGCGATTTACCTCCTGGTTGTCTATTTCGACTGTTCGGGCTGTCAGTGCAGCTCTATCGCCATTGTCCAGCAACTTGTCTTTTCCTGCAAGTAATTTGTTCAATTTGGCTAAGTATATGGTTAATCATTTACAAATACAAATCTTCCTAAATGCTTAGTTTTATTTCTGCACAATTTCAGTTTTAAAAATCATCAGTGGAAATAAACTTCCTTGCACAACCCTTCCTCCTTTGCTCAGTCATCACCCTTTGGGGTATTCTGAGATAAGATGGAGGGTTGAGCAAGTATAGTAATAGGAACATGTCAGTTTTATTCTTTTAAACCATTAAAAACAGGTGACTTGAAAGGTAGAGGGGGTGGAGACCGTTGGGGGTCTCACAGCGTTCGCGTCCTCCCTGTTGACCGACCTTGCATTTGAAGGGTGACCTATCGATATACGGGTGGGCTTGTTAACACTTTGATGAGAGCCCAGCAACCTTTCTTGGCCTAAGAGGGATATACGGATAGGGTAGTCATTGGAAAAATGTACATGATTGTTGGTTCATAGTTGCATTTTCAGTTCTGTTTAATTTTACCGGTTTTTTCATATATTACAGGTTTCCCATTGTTCAAACTATACAAAAAACTAGAAACATATGCTAACCATACTCATACACCAAATTAGATTTGAAATATGATGGCAAAAAATAACTTAAAATGAACAGTACTCATGCACTTAAAATGCACACAACTACACCATTTAAGCCAACCAAACTCGGTTCATGACGCCGAGCGAACCTCTTAAAATCAATCAATTTACATTAATTCAAATTTTTGTAGTTTGAGGACATAAGTCCTTGATTTCCTTAACCATGGTAAGTGCTTGGGCTATACCCTAAAACTCATTATGAGGAGTAACATGGGAACCCCAAAGTAGCTGGCCAATGAGAGGAATTGCCAAGCGAAACGGGCAACGACCCCTACCGATTTACTAGTAAAACCTGTGAGAAAAAATCCAAGCGTTGTCTTCTGGAAGTCTTGGTGGCCGAGCGACCACCTGCAAGCCAATAGGAAGCCATTTAACTAGGGTCCAAATATTCATCTCCAGTTACATTGTTTAATTCACTAAAAGACACCATTGATCCATCACGTTCCTCCTCTCATCCTAGGGGGGAGTCCCCTCAGTTTGGCCCATTGAACCAGCACCGTCGAGACCATTCTCGATGACCTTCTGCATCATCAGAAGGTCACACAACCTCTGATTCTAACTCAAATTCATACCAACCTGAGCCAAATTTGCACACTGCACAATCCAACCCCATGGCTGGTGCAAACCTGAATCCCTTCACTGGAGGGTTGATTGGAGGTGGACCCATGTCCATCCCTCAAATCATCACCAACATCCTTGTCGGTGGTCCTAGCATAGCTATGCAGACCATGATAAGTCAGCTACCCAATAGTAGAGGACCCACACCTATACCGACCATTCCCTTCGTCCCACCAGTCATACCTGGGGGAAATGGCCCTTCCACGACTATGTCGACTATCCCCATCGCGGGAAGTCAGCCGCAGGTGCCCCCTGTCACACAGGGCCATCACATTCCTGTAAACCCTGGTGCCATTGTCAGTCCTTCCTTCACTAATGTTGGGTCTAACCTCCCTTTCATGGCTCGCCTGAACTTGCCTGATTTGGATAGGTTAACCAATGACCCAATCTGCCATCAAACCCATTGGCCTCCCATGCCAACCAAAATCCCATCAGACATTCCAAAGTTTTAGGGGAAGGTAGAGAAATGCCCTCAAAACCACATAATGACGTTTCACCTATGGTGCTCATCAAACAATGTCATAGATCAATCGATCAGACTGAGGCTTCTCCAATGCACCCTCACAGGTGTCACAACCAAATGGTACATTGAGCTACCCTAATCCAAATACCCAAATTTTAACTCCTTGGATTCTATGTTCCTGTAGTATTTCCAACTCCCAGTCAAATACAATGAAGTGGTGGAGATCTTGCTATCTTGCCGCCAGAATACTGCGACCCACATAACCGATCACATCCATGAGTGGCGACGACACCGTAGTTTGTACAAGATTCAACTTGATGACAGGATCTTCTTGTATTGGTTCCTAAAAAAAATTCTACCACCTATAGAAAAGGACATTGCATCTGAACATCCCCAATCCGAAGACTAAGCTATCTTGAAAGCCCGACAGTTTGATATGATTTACGCTCAATCCAGATACCTTTATACCATTATTCCATATGCCCCGTGCGGGCACTTCTTACCGTGACACGTCGGGGGCATCCCATGCCGCAGATGGCATCATAGGCTCTGTTTCCCATCAATCACAACACCATGTTACCCCACCTATGATGCCACCACACTCAAGCAACAACCCTATTGTTTGCCACCCAAACCAGGCTCCTGACTACTTAAGGATGATGTCTCCATCCGGAGCCACAACCTCCTATGCACAACCCATGAACAGATTTGTAGCACAACAATGTCAGGGACATATGACCATATTTGTAGCACAACAATGTCGGGGACATATGACCATATTTGTAGCACCAACTCCTCCTATCTACTACGCACCACCAGCACAAGATGCCACAGCCCCTGTCCCAACCCCCACCCTAGCTCCGTCAGCACCTTTGGGACAAGTGTTTTCTCAACAAAATCGTCCCAACCAACCTGCCCCTAATAACCAACAAGGGCAAGCCAGAAATAACCGAGCTAGGAATCGAGGCAACAACCAACCGCAAGGAGGCAACCAACAACCAAATCCTCCCAACAACACCGGGGAAAACTGGCTAGCTCAAAACCCCCAGCAACTAAACCCGCCTAGATGCAACTCTTCGTTACGCACAAATCAGCCATTCAAAATATGCAACGTCTATGGGAACTATACACATGATCGCCCCTTCATGGGTCGCACTAAGCAGGCCATTCAAAATGAAGTTCAACAAGGTACCAATGTGGCAGTCCCAGCTCAACCCAACCCGGCACCACCAGGCCCTCCACCCATGGTGCTCCAAAACCTGTTACCACTCCAAGGACTGGTAGCAACCAAACCTGCTCCCCAACCTACTTCCACAGCCCTTGCCGCACCTTCGCCAATAGGGACAGGTGTTCACCACCTGCTAGCCCTGAC
This sequence comes from Pseudotsuga menziesii, assembly GCA_001517045.1. NCBI lineage: Eukaryota > Viridiplantae > Streptophyta > Pinopsida > Pinales > Pinaceae > Pseudotsuga > Pseudotsuga menziesii. Next base: position 124,887 of record LPNX010158638.1, on the reverse strand, counting down.
AATTGAAGAGGTCAATTTATAGACCAGGAGAAATCAGTATGGATCCAACACTGAACCCACTGAACCATCAATGACATCCACGTCCAAAGCAACCAACATACCTCTTCACTTATCCCCTTTTCCCCCACACCCCCCCATCCGACGGCTTGCCAACAATGCCACAACTAGAGCTGCAGTGAGCTACATCATCATTGATGACTTGGCCCAAACACCTACGGCCATGTCCACTCTCGAGGTACTTAAAACTTTCCCAATGCAGTGAAAAGCTTTACTATCTTCCCGCAGTGCCGTAGATCCCTCCGACTCCAAGTTGATCACTTTTGACATAGATAACGAAGAACCCCAGATGCCATCAACCATTGCCTTCCAAATTCTAGTGTCCATTCAAAGTTTGGTCGTACACTGGTGCATTATCGACAAGGGGGTATCAACTTGTGTTATGTCAACCTTAGTCTGGTAGAAACTTGGGTCTCCCAACATGCAACCATCCACCACTACTATGCGGGCTTATGATGGACATCCCATAAAATCCCAGGGTATCCTTCCACATGTCCCCATAACATTAGCCGAGAAAAATAGTACTGATCGACATAGAGGTTGTCAACGCACAGTTGGACTATAACATTCTCCTGGGAAGGAGTTATATGTATGCCATGAGAGTCATAGCATCCATTGTTTTCCACCTCATGATGTTCCCTCATGATGGATTACCAACTAACTTATCACGATCTGCACGGGCCAATGGCACCATTCAAAGTTATCCCTACGGTCGACACTACTGTCGACATCACAACCACCTACCCATTTTTGAATGTAGGCCTTGGGTTGTTGTCCGACACCTCCATGATGTCTTCCTTCCCCTTTGTGTCACCACCACCGACACCAAGCGAGACTGCATATTTGTACATGCTATCATCTAGCACCGCTGCACCTAAACTCCAACTGCAGGTGCAAGATCATCTGTAGCCACAACTACAATATCAACTGCAACCGCAACATCATCCATAGCCACAATATCAACCCTAGCCACAACCATAAGCACATCCCCAAATGCACTCACCAGGGAACTACTGGGGATCCTTCCCAGTCCATACGATTCCCTTCCTATTTCCCCCATCTGGCATCGTAAGTAAGCCCATAATGGCTACCTTAAACTTACCCAACTTCACATTGGGGATTCTCGTGTGGTACCTCGATCCACCGACCCAACCTTCGATGCCCCAAGTTGTGTTGACCCCTGTTCAACCCATTGCGGTCGAATCACGTCCTCCACCTTACCCGCAAAAACCAACCACTCCACCTGCACCTATTGTGCCCCACCCAAAAAGGGATAGGGGAAAAAATGCGAAAGAAACAACTGAACCCCAGCAGACCCCACCATGCACTATGCGATGAACAGGGCCATGCAACTCAAAATTTCCTTGAAATTCCCATGCTTCGCGCACATTTAGATGCCATGGATACAACATAAAACATCCCCGTGGTTGAACTCCCAAGTTGGCCAACAATGAAAAACAAGTCTTTGAGGATGAACCATGCATGCGCCCTTTGCGGATTGTATGGACACTATTCTCACCACTTCCAGGACTTGTTCGAGTTTTGAACAGCCCTAGATAACCTTTAAAAACATGCCCTTGAATATGATATCACTCTGATCAAATAAATCCACCCCCACCCCCTTCTTCAGACACCATGTCCATCTACATGGTGTCCAGTTCCACAGACCCGCTTATCCCTGCAATCACTGACAGTCCCTCGAATCTGTCCCATCGTTGCTTCTGCAACGACAAGGAGGTACTTGAAGCCATAATCGGTCCTGAATACCCTTGGGACAACATGCACCATCGCTCGTTCTTCATCCTCGAAGGACCTATGTTGCTGTCTGATCAGTTTTCTGTCAAGACCAAGGATTTCATTCATGGGAAAGTTGATTGGTTCAAATATCCCGTTCCGACAGTCAATTCTTTCGAAGAAGGGAACATGGCCAATATTTCACCAACCATTAAAGTCAACATCTCAACCAAACCCGAGATGGTTGAATAAATTATGCGCTTGATCACGGAAGCGAGCACAACACATAGACGACTTGCAGCAAGTCTTTTTGCAATGTCACATGTACAAAATTCACTTGAACCCCCTCAAGTGTGTTTTTTGTGTCCCAGCAAGCCATCTGCTTGGGTTCATCATATCTCATAGAGGGATAACGGTTGACCCTCTCAAAGTTCAAGCTATCCTTGATCTCCCTTCACCACAAACTCTACATGAACTACAAAGCCTCCAAGGCAAGGCCAACTTTCTTTGTTGCTTTGTATCAGAGTATGCGACGAAATCCCATGGATTCATACACCTGCTCCATACCAACATTCCCTTTGTTTTGGATCAACATGCGTAGGAATCATTTGATGCACTCAAACAAGCCCTGGCTTCCGCACCATTACTCTCAGCATTTGACTTCACCCGAGACTTCATTCTTTATGTGTCAACCTTAGAAAATGCCATTGTCGGAGTCTTGGTCCAGGAAGACGATGCTTGTCAAGAGCACGTAATTTATTACGTTAGCCAGAAGCTGATAGGTCCCCCACTACGATATTCACCCGAGGAGAAACTGGCCCTCGCCGTTGTTTTCTCGGCCCAAAAACTACACCTCTGCATTATTACAAACCATACCCAAGTAGTGGTTGATTCCAACCCAATGCAGTACCTCTTAATCCGCTGCCTCCTACAAGGTCGTGCAGCCAAGTGGGTAGTCATTCTCCAAGAGTTATACTTGGAGTTTGTTTCCCTGAAAAGCACAAAGGCACTAGCGCTAGCCGTGCTCATGACAGATCTACCCACTTTGACTACACCACCACTACCCAAGGACGACCTTCCTGATGAATTCCTATTCGTCATATCCATGGAAAACCCATGGTATGGGGGTATCCTTCTGTATTTACGCACCCAGAAGTTCGTAGCCCACTTAAACCTCGAACACAGGCGACGCATCTGACATCAACCCACTCGCCATATTCTTATTGGGGATCTTTTATATCATCGGGGCATCGACACTGTGTTATACCTAAATCTTGTCACCATCATGTGATGAGACCCTTAACTTCCATGTTTTCCCTTAATCCAAACACTTAGAGTGGAAAATTGCTCTATTTTTCAATTTTACTTGAAAAAACCTAGTACCGTACTTTCCCTGTGGCTAATGAGAGGTACCATGCTCAGCACCGCCTGTATCCTGTTTTAGAGAAGCGGCACCACCACCTATGGTCTTTGGTTTAAAATCGGTTCTCATCTAAACCACTCTATCATAAGGGAAGAAAAGCGGTACCCTGGGTAAAATGGGAAAAAGAGAAGTTTCTCGAGGCTTCTAGAACCTGAGCCTCGTGTCCTCTCTTATCCCTATCATTATGGGTTAGTTTGAGCTCGAGATCCCCCTTGGTAGGATCTTGGAGCCACCTCACCTATAATTCTCTCAACTATCCCTATCCATTGAGCCTTATAAATATAAGCTCATATCCATAGTTGAGGGGGAGAACTATAGAGGTATTGTTATGCTGTTGGATTTACTACCTAGTCCAAGTCATTGGAGAGCATAGAGAGAAAAGTTGGAGATTATAGGGATGAAGTGTTTGTCTCGTGGAGGGGCTTTTCGACACTAAGGCAACGGTTGTAAGCTTCTCCATAAATTCTTAATGCAAAGCTGATTTTCATCCCACATTACTATTGTTTGGATTCCACATGTACATGTTGTTAGATTCCTTAGTCACTAACATGGATAAGTAGATGATTTTCTGGTAGCTTTGATGTGTTTTCATGTTTGATCTGTTTGTAGGTACACATGTTCACAATCGAAGCAGTATTCCAGGTGTCTACAGCATCCAGGGAAGGTCTTCATCATTTGTTGTTCACTCATTTGTTCTGGATCTGAACCATTCAGACCAGAGGAACAGCTTCTGTCTGCAGAAGGTGCAATATTCCTGATAACAAATCTGGCGACTCCACTAGGGAGCAGTGCAAATCTCAGTTGATCTGATCTTCCTCAGTTCTTGAACTCTTGTCCAAATCCAGGCTCTATCTCCAACTCTCTTCAATCAGATCTGTCATCTGACTTAGTGAATTTTGGTTTGAAACTTTCAGATCTGTTCAGATCCGAACTATTTCGACTTTTTATGCTCTTTTTTACTGTTAATCCATCAATGTTTTCCTTGATCTGATCAATTTCTAACTTGATCTTTTGTTCTCCTTGTATTTTGGATCTGTTCAGGGAATCGCACATGTGCTGTTGGCAACAAGCGGTGCCACCGCATGAACTCTGTTAGCCATAAGCAGTGCCACCACCTGAGTCCCGTTATCTAGAACCGGTGCTCATCTAGAACCGCTTTGTCAAGACCCCTCCAGCGCAGTGCGAGGTAGGCCTTGTTCCAGAACTAGTTTTTCATCATTTTTTGCAAAAACTTGAGTTTGTTTGCTTTTAACCCTTCCCTGTCAGGCTTGTTTGTTAGAATCTGAATGTGCATGGTTGGGAATTTTGTGGTAAAAGATTGGTTTGATTGAAGAATTCAAAAGCTAGACTAGGCTTGTTGAATATTTATTTCCTTCTGTGCTTGTTGGTTGTGATTGTGAAAGGAATTTTTTTTGAAAGCTTAGGATTTAGTGATCTCTCTTTTCAATTATTTTGTCAAGACTAAAAGAAAAACCATTTTATTAGCATCTTGATTTCATTTTTTGTTTCCATAGAAGACTTATTTTTGCTTGTAAAAAGGATTTTTTTTTTTTACTGAGATTAGGTTATTATCATTATTGAGCATAAGACATTGGATCTCTGATTAGCCGCACAAGCTTTCAGGTTCTCTGTGTTCTCTTGTCTCTTTTGCATTAGTACTATCTCACCAAAAGAAAAAATAGTGTAGTTTTAAGTTAGATCTATCTATGTTTTAAGAAAAATCGAAAAATAGAGTGCATATGCATGTAGAGTGCTTTTTGTTTTTCTTTTAGGAAAAGAGACTCTTCCCCTTTTGATTGCTTTCAAAAACGGAAAATGAGTTTGGAATGTGTTGCTTGTATTTGATTTTGATTTGTTCAAGATAGTTGTTTGGGAATTTTTGTCTCTAAAATGAAAAGAAAATACTCTCTTTCCCTCCCGTAGGTAGGCACACCACGAACGGTAAAGTGAAATATTTGCATCTACATACTGCATGGTTTTACTTTTTCTGTCAAAATTCCATGCATTCACCTAACCGTCAACTTTAAAATTAATGGTAGTTATAGGTTAAAATTTACATAGCAATTTGAGTGATATGCTAGAGACATGTTCAGGCGTCGTTAAGTGTAGGAGCTGTTGTTACTCGTCCTCATTACATCCCAAGACTCGCACGGTTCTTCCTCGTACCGTTGGTATATAGAAAGGTACTTCACATACTCGATTGTATATAGGAAGGTCCCTTTGCGAACGGTTATGCATTAGACAACACTACTACCGATTTGAGCTCTCATGTACCTTGCGTATATCGGGAGACCCCACTAGGATATCTTATCTATCTAAGAAAATCCCTTTGGTCATCTTGCTTGGAGCCATACACCAAAAACAACATTTGAGGAGATTACTATGCATGTACCCTTGAGGTATATTGCAGCTGTTCCTGTGGGATATTGTTCACTTGTCAATTCTATGAGACCCATTGAACCGATTCTAGATCACAGTGATTCCACATAATCCAGGTCAAACTTCCAACCCCACCACCTCCCATATTATGTTTGTTCCCAATCCTCCCAGGTCTTCTGTACCTGGGGCTCAACATTCAATTCATGTTTCATCAATACCTTCTAGTGTCGGGGGGCAACCCCCGACACGACCTATGTTATCTGTCACCAGAATTGTACCTAGTCATGGATAGACCTCTAATATAGAGCAATCTACAATTTATGTCCCTCCTACCCACACAAATGTGGTTAACCCCCCATCCAATTCAGGTCAGTCCTTGGGGGCACAACCTGTAACCAATCAAACCTCTTGGGGTTATGGTTACACAGTAAATCAAGTACCTGTAGGAAACATTAATTATCCATCCAACCCTACAGGAATGCCTTATGCTGGAATTCCATATCCTAGTAATATTTTCACACCATGGGTCAACCTAATTGGTCCTACATGCCAGCTATGGGGGGGATACCTATACATACTGCGGGGGGTGCCGGAGGACCACCTTATGGAGGTCCTCCCCCTGGGGAGCCTAATGGTCCTGGAGGGCCTGGTGGATTTCCTCCTTATGGTCCTAATGGTCCTGGTGGTCCTGGGGGGCATGGTGGCTTCCCTCCTAATGGTCCCGGAGGGTTTAGTGGCCCTCCTCCTAGTGGTTCCAGTGGCTCTAGAGGTTTACCTCCCAGGGATCCCGGAGGGTCTAGTGGTCTGCCTCCTAGTGGTCCAGGTGGTCCCAATGGTCCTAGTGGTCCCAGAGGCCATGGTGGTCCTCCTCCAAGAGGCCCCAATGGTCCTAAAAGTCCTAATCTCGGAAATCAACCCCCTGCGGGTGCATCTTCCGATATTTCTTCATCACAACAACCTGTCTATCAGTCTACTTATGGTCCTACTGGTATTTATATGCCATATCAGTATTACCAGTATGTGAAACCTAATCATCAGTTACCTTTCCTAGCAACTTTGGACTTTCCTGATTTGTCCAAGTTGATTAATGACCCCATTCGACATAACCCCTCGTGGCCTCCCATTCCGGTAAAGTTACCATCGGACATTCCAAAGTTCGATGGGAAGCAGGGAGACGATCCGAAAAACCATGTCATGAAATTCCATTCGTGGTGTTCTTCAAACTCCCTTATGGATGATTCAGTTCATTTAAGACTCTTTCAGTGAACTTTGACCGATACAGCCGCAAAATGGTACATTAAACTTCCGCAACATTCGTTTGTGGATTTTGGCTCATTGGCAACTGTATTTCTTACACACTTTCAGATTCCTATCCGTTATGAAATGGGTATTGATCTCTTAACTTCTCTACGACAGAACACCTCCACCCACATATCCAATGATATCCATGAGTGGAGAAGGCGAAGAAGACTTATTAAGGCTCCTATCCCAGATCAGTTATTAGCTGATTAGTTTACTAAATCATTGTTTCCTCCGATTTCCCGATATGTGGCTATGGGAGGTGCCATTACTGAAGAGAAAGACTAGACCTGGAATCACGTAGTGTAGTTAGTCCGATCTATATCCCTTTCCTCCCAGTCCGAAACTTTGTATGACTTGATCCCTCAAGCTCCTCGCCCAAGCACCGATCCTGTAAAGCCACCAGTAGAAGTCCTTGTTGATGGGATTGTTGGTTCAATCTAGTCCCCTTCAGCAGCAAAACCTGCCAAGCAACCCCAGAATTCCACCCCTACTCCTTCAACTCCCAAGGTTTCCGTCGAGGTCAATTCTATTCAAAGTATTCAGACAGCCGGCAACAATAAAAAGAAAGGTAAAGCTAAAAACAAAAAACCTAGAAACCAACAGGAGAATCCAAAACCAACCACCAACGATAATGATAAGGGGAAAAGAAAAGAAAAATACCAATGTTTGCTATGTGGAGGTGACCATTTCACAAAAGAGTGTCCTCGTCGGGACGAAATCACCCAATTTTTGAAAACAAATCACGCACCCGCAGTTCTCACGGATCTGTTTCCCTCTCAACAACAACTGATAGACCACATGTCTAATCAAGGAAACTCTAGTTCTTCAGAGAAAATTCGCATGATGTCCTCGGATACTATTAGTTTGAAAACTTGAATTCAAAGTTATGACAAACCCACAGACAAGAAATAAGACAATTCTTCTTCAGGAAAAGCTCCCTCTACTGGTTCTCCCGAATCCTCATCTACTGTCCCCCTAACCATCAAGAAGCCTACTGATCCGGATTTATGCAGGAACGCAACAGAATACACAAATAACCATAGAGACAAAAATGCAGCAGAAATAACACTTCATTTCATTAATTAATAACTGAAACTTGTTTACATACAGAATGGAAATAAACTAGCTAGAGTGTTGGTAGCTTATCTCTGAGAAGAGATGTGGCGGCTACATGCCTATGAACTCTATGTTACAATGAGGCTCAAAGGCCTCTATATTATTGAGAAACAATGGAAACCCTACACATCCAAAAACCTAACCCTAGGAGGTGAAACGCCTTAATGTGGGCCCCGTTGGGCAACTTGGTACATCAATTTCTCGGGGTCGTAACTTTAGCATACTACCTCCGTTTGACACGCATGATACATCGTTAGAAAGATCTATTTAAGGAATACATCCATAAACAACAAATATCAAGTTTAGAATGGACTCACATTTTCCCAACCATTTGATGCCAAAAAAACATCGTTTAGGGCCTCAAAACGGCTCCGAAAGTTTAGGACCCGAAAACTACCAAAAATAGTAAATTGTGCTACAATTAAGGAAACTGGAAAACTGAAAGAAACAATGGTGGGGGTCCAAGAGGAATAGGTGGGTGGCCACCAATAACCTCCTGGATCATTCCTCCCCCCTTAGGAATCAATGGTCCCCATTGCTTGAGTTCCTCCATGAGATGAGGAAACTTTTGTTGAACTTGGTCCCCGGTGAGCCACTTTCCCTGGTGAAGGAGTTGGCCTACTTTAACAACTCGATATAGCTAGATATTCTGTTGGTGGGTGTTCTTGATCTGTGTGTCCATAATCCGATCAGTTGTGGCTTGTTCCATGCAGTCGGGGTTCAAATCTATTGGTGTGAGTTGTTCTGCCACGTCTGATGTGTCCAATAGAGGTGGAAAGTAGGGCCGAAGGCGGTCCACATTGAACACTGGGTGTAGACCAAGGAATGGTGGAATACTAAGCTTGAAGGCATTGTCCCCGACAGCCTTGGTGATGGTGTATGGCCCATATCAGAGTGGGCGAAGCTTGCGATGGGGTCCAGCGAGGTGCTCCTTCTGTAAATGTAGCCACACTTTGTCGCCCACCTGGAAGTTGTGTTGCACCCGATGCTGATCATGTCGTTCCTTGTACTTAGCATTGCATCTGTCCAATATGTCATGAACCTATTGGTGAATGTGCTGAATGTGCTCAATGAAGCTATTTTCCTTGGAAACTTCAAACTGGATATGAGCTGAGTCAGCCTGAGTAGCTGCAAATGGCATGGCTACGTTAATGGGACATAGTGGCTGGAATCCCAAGCCCACCTGAAAGGGGCTGTGGTTGGTTGAGCTGTGGAGGGCTTGGTTATAGCTATGTTGTACATAGGGGAGGCTCTCATCCCATGTGAGTGGATGCTTTGAGTTGTACATGTGCAAAATGTGTACGATCATCCTGTTGACGACCTCTGTCTGGCCATCGGTCTGGGGATGGAAAGCTGTGGACTTTGTGAGCTTGGTGTCTAGTATTGACCATAGGCTAGACCAGAATGTACTAAGGAACCTGCTGTCCCAGTCTAAGATTATAGCCTATGGGATACCAAAGTGTACCCACACTCATTTAAAGAAGAGTTTAGCAGTGGCTTTTGCTATGATATTCTTCTTATAGGCCGCCATTATGGCCATCTTTAAGAATCTGTCAACGACCACAAACACACAGTCGTTGCCATGCTTAGTAGAAGGAAGGCCTGACATGTAATCCATGGAGATGGATTCCCAAGGTTGACTAGGGGTAGGCAACAGAGTATAGAGGCCTTGCTTCTTGAGGGATGGTTTGGCAATGGCGCAGGCAGTGCAGGATCGGATGTACTTCCCGACGTCCTATCGAAGGTTCGACCAATAGAAATACTTCTGCAGTACTACCACTATTTTCTCGACCCTGAAATTCCCAGTGACCCGACTGTAGTGCGCTTCCCAAATAATCTTGGCACGCTCGCTTGAAGGAACACAAAGGTGTCACATGTGACACAGCAGTACATCCTAGAGGTGAAATTTTGGAACTTGGTTTCCCTCCAAGAGCGTCTAGTATGTGTGGCTGAATTCTGGATCGCTCTTGTAGAAAAGTGGCCAATTAGAAGTCTCATGCCCATAAGAGTTGAGCATGATCATTATCACCACGATTGGTGGTCGGCTGAGGCAGTCTGCAACATTATTGGTGCTTCCCTTCTTGTACTTGATGTTCAAATGAAACTGTTGTAGATATGTGGACCACTTCTGATGGCGATCGTTCTGTAACTTCCCTTGTGTCTGCATGAAATGCAGGGGTTGGTGGTCTGTGTGGATGATCATTTCCTTCCCCAAAATGTAATGCTTCCATTGCCAGCAAGCCTGTACAATGGAATACATCTCTTTGTCATAAGTGGGATATTTGCGGACTGTGTCTGACAGTGTCTCACTATGATATGCCACTGGATTCCCTTGTTGAGTAAGGACTGCCCCAATATCATAGTTAGAGGCATCTGTCTCGATCTCAAATGGTTGTTGCAAGTCTGGTAATGTGAGAACTGGGGCACAACAGAGGCGATGTTTCAATTCTACAAACACCTTCTGCTGAGTTTCTGACCAAAATAATTTTGCTTTCGCTCCTCCCTTAGTGACTTGACTCAAGGGCCAGGTGATATGAGAGAATCCCAACACGAACATGCGGTAGAAATTAGCAAGGCCCAAAAAGCTGCGAAGCTCTGTTAGAGTAGTTGGGGCTGGCCAATCCCGAATGACTTGGATCTTGGTTGGATCCACATGTACCCCACAATCATAAATAATGTATCCCAGATATTGAACCCGGGTCATGCCAAAAGTGCACTTATCCAAATTGGCACACAACTTGTGCTGCCGCAATGTTTGGAGGACCTGTCAGATGTGGTGGAGGTGCTCTTCCCAAGTCTGGCTGAAGATCAGGATGTCATCCAAGTACACTACTACAAATGAGTTGGTGAATGGCCACAAGATGTTGTCCATTAGTCTCATGAAGGTTGCAGGAGCATTCGTCAGCTCGAAAGGCATGACCAACCATTCGAAAAGGCCCTCCTTGGCTTTGAAGGCATTCTTCCACACATCGGTCGGCTCGATCGGTACCTGGTGATACCCAGACTTTAAGTCAATATTGCTAAAGTATTTTTCCCCTTTATGCTGGTCCAGGAGGTCATCAATTCGTGGGATTGGGTACCTATTTCAGACAGTGATCTTGTTCAACGCCCAATAGTCAATACAAAGTCTCCAAGTCCCATCCTTTTTTCTGTACCAACACGATCAGGCTCCCACAGGGTGATGAACTTGGCCAGATGTGACCCTTCTACAGCAGCTCATGAATTTGCCTCTTGATTTCATCATTATCCAGAACAGAGCGGCGATAGATCGGTCCATTGGGCAGCGACGCACCTGGGGTCAGATCGATGGGGTCCTTGACTTGACAATGGAGAGGCACCCCGGTGGGTGAGGTGAATATGTCCCGGTACTCCTCCATGACCTTGTCCATTTTTTGTTGTCGTGCGGAGGGGCCCTGTCTAGAGGTTTTGGCCATGATCTTCTTCTTTGCCTGAGGGCAGATCATCAAGAAAACAAACTTCCCGGTTTTGGAAATGAGCTTACTGCATTGTTTTGCAATAACCAAAGAGATAGCGGTAGGGGGTGGTATTTCTGGTATCCTGTACAAATTATTTCCCAACGTAATAATAACAGCGCGAGGACGGGACTCATACACAGCATGTCACTTCCATAAGTATGGTTGACCTAATAATACATCACAAACATCAAGAGGAGCAATATCACATAATACCTCATCGGTGAAGGGCTTGATGCTGTAGGGAAGGCGGCATTGCTGGCTGACGCGAAGATCTTGTCCTTGGTGAAGCCACCCGATGGTGTACGGCTGCAAGTGTGCTATGGTCGGCAAACCCAACCGCTTCATGACCTCTGCTGAAATTAGGTTCTTTTGGCTCCCACTATCGACGATGTACTGTAGCGAGGAACCCTTTACCCACATCTGGGAGTGGAAAATATGCTCCTCCTCTTCTGAATCTTCTGGTTCTTCCTTTTGGATATTCGTGGTGGCACCAGTGGCATTAGGCTCTGCATCGATAATCTTCTTCCCTCTGTCACTCCCCTTCTCGAGTTCAGATTCTTCCCTCAAGTGGTGCTAGTTCCATAAGATCCCCACTCACAACACAAGTTCTGGGTGGCCGTCGGGATTTGCGAGGCTGATCTTGCAAAGGTTCAACCAAATTGAGCCCTAACTCTTTATACCCCGCCCTCATTGGGGACATGCAAAGAAGGATCGAGAAAGAGCAGATTGCTCTAATACCACTGATCCGGATTTATGCAGGAACGCAACAAAATACACAAATAACCATAGAGACAAATATGCAGCGGAAATAACACTTCATTTCATTAATCAATAACTGAAACTTGTTTACATACATAATGGAAATAAACTAGCTAGAGTGCTGGTAGCTTATCTCTGAGAAGAGATGTGGGGGCTACATGCCTCTGAACTCTGTGTTACAATGAGGCTCGAAGGACTATATATTATTGAGAAACAATGGAAACCCTACACATCCAAAAACCTAACCCTAGGAGGTGAAACGCCTTAATGTGGGCCCCGTTGGGTAACTTGGTACATCAATTTCCTGAGGTCGTAACTTTAGCATACTACCTCCGTTTAACACACATGATACATCGTTAGAAATATCTGTTTAAGGAATACATCCATAAATGGAAAATAACAAGTCCGGAATGGACCCAAAAAAACATCGTTTAGGGCCTCAAAACAGCTCCAGAAGTTTAGGACCTGAAAACTGCAAAAAATAGTAAATTGTGCTACAATTAAGGAAACTGGAAAACTGAAACAAACAGTGGTGGGGGTCCAAGAGGAATAGGTGGGTGGCCACCAATATCCTCTTGGATCATTTTTAAAACAAATCCCGCACCCACAGTTCTCACGGATCCGTTTCCCTCTCAACAACAATTGATAGACCACATGTCTAATCAAGGAAACTCTATTTCTTCAGAGAAAATTCGCATGATGTCTTCGGATACTATTAGTTTGCAAACTTGAAGTCAGAGTTATGACAAACCCACAGACAAGAAATAAGACAATTCTTCTTCAGGAAAAGCTCCCTCTACTGGTTCTCCCAAATCCTCATCTACTGTCCCCTTAACCATCGAGAAGCCTACTCTCGACATGATTTTGCGTCCACCCAAGAGTACTCTTAGGAAGGTTGTTTTTAACCCTAATGCCCGAGCTGCTCAATTTTATAATGTAGTTGAAGATCTCGCTCAGGCACCATGTGCAATGTCTATTTTGGAAGTACTCCAAAGTTGTCCTACACAACGCAAAAACTTGTTAACTGTGTTAGGATATTTAGACCCGGACAATACTAATTTGATTCATTTCAATGTCGAGAACTATAAGTCTAGACTACATCACAAACTCGCTTTCCAAATCATCATGAAAGTAGTTGGAAAGAAGGTTTTTAGAACTATCTTAAATGAAGGAGCTTCAACTTCGGTTTTGTCCCTGTCTTGTTGGAAAGCTATTGGCTCTCCCGAGCTTGTAACATCACCTATGACTCTGAAAGCCTTTGATGGATGAGGTTTCCAGCCCCATGGTCTCATATCATCCCTTTCAGTTGAGCTTGGGGGAAATTTTTTTTCCATCCAAGTAGAAGTATTAGACACCCCATTAGATTACAACCTCCTTCTGGGAAGAAATTGGTTTTACACCATGACTGTTGTCGCTTCGATGGTATTTTGAACTGTCCAATTTCCATATCTAGGGAGAATTGTCACCATTGACCAGCTCGATTTCTGTATGCCGGATGTTACTACCTCTACAGATAATAACATCCCTATGTTAGGCCAGTCCCCTCCTCCTTAATAGTCGATTGGGGTATGCATGTTGAAGGATTCATCCCTTATGGGGATTTTTCCGTCCACTCCTCCTAACACAGACACAACGACAGTAAATATGATTGCATCATTTTATTGTGATCCAAAGGGAAAACAAATTGTTGAGTCCACATGAAGAAATGTACAACATCATTCAAACCCTTTTCGATGACCACACTGATGAACTTCATCTGGTGGCTTCAGACCCTTACCACCTACCCTACTGGTTCGAACCCTCTCTTCCTATTCTGAATTATCTCTCTGAGACTTTTCCATCTGACAAGTCCATTATGGAGATGATGAGTATGAATGAGCCTATTTGTAATATCCCAAATTTGGCATTGGGTTACAATGGCCAAATCACATTTTCCATATTCATGAAAGTTGTCAAATGGATGTTAAAAGTTGAATAATTGCCAAGGAGGAAAATCACTAGTTTCCTAGGTTGGGGGTGGAAGCTTTGAGATTTCGAATAAGGGGGATAATAAATGATGTTTAGACATAAGAAGGGGATAAATATTTAATAATTTATCTTATTAAATAAATACAATACAAAATGTAAATGGCAATAGAGCATGAAGACACATGGAGACTATGGGGCCCACAGGCTAGCTAGAATTCCTATGTTAACTGGTATCTTTCTCTTGTAATTTTGAATCTATAGGAAGCCTAATTATTTGGGATGGATTATGAGGTTAATATACTTGTCAATATACTTCATAGGTCGAATTTGGGATGAATTTTAACTTACATGGGAGAGGAAGAGCCAAATGGAAGTTTCATGGACACTTGGCTAGATTCCCCTTACATTTATGACAGCTATGACACCAATGATGGAGATTCTATGACAGTTATGACCCAAGTCAGATCCGAAGGCTGAAATACTGACATATTAACATGTCAGGCCTGAATAGAGCATCTTGGAGGTCGAAATTGGGAGTTGGAGAAGGCCAAGAGGCTCCTACTCAAATTTGGGAGAAGAGGGAAGGTGAAGAGAGAGGCCACATGGCATAGCATGAGCAGCCACACCAATTCGACTTGGATTTGTTTTATGGATGGATTTGGAACCTTATAATGCCAATAATTTTTATAAAATATAGGTATCATCCATGAGAAGAATCTTTTGCTCATTTGTGAATTGTGAGAGCTAGTGGATGACTAGTTTTCTTGCTTAAGCCAATTTCGAGGGTGAAAGATTCCCATCCTAGTTGGTGTTTGGAAAGTCCAATTAGGTCTTTCATGGATATTTAATGGAGTCTTATTTCCAGGTGTAAGCTATAGTAAAGAATGTGGATTCTTCTATTGCAGCACTCTCTCTCAACTATTTCCAGTTTTCACACCATATTCATGCCAATGGAGGGATTGCGCTTTGGGTGAGCTATTGATATCTTTGGGGAAGATTATAATTATCATTATCTTATGTTCTGATGTATATTCTCTATATTTCATGTTTATAATACTCTCAGGTAGAAATACCCAGAAGAAATCATGTAAAAATGTTGAACAATGAAGAAATAGTGTCATTTCCCCACTATCTTGTTGTGAACCATTGTAATGATGATGATTTCGAATTGGGAGAGCCTTTAATTGTCCATTTATAATTGGAATCAGTTAAATATCCTATTTTATTCATTCTAAAAAAATTTCAAGTCGAAATTCCCAAGATTTGTATGTCAGAATGACTTTTAATGAGCAAACAATGACCATTTCCACTCCATTTTGATATATGCCATGGTAATGCTTATTATTTCGAATGGAGGAATGTATCTCTAATAAATGTATGATGGATGGAATTTAATTAATTTATATTTCAAGTCTCATGTTCATTACTTAAGCATTGGAATCCATTTTACTCATTTTTATTGCATTGGGAGAAGATTTGGTGCATTTTCCCCAAGGGTCGAAATTGTGACTTGGGGGTTGTTTTGGAAAGAGCCATAACAGACTGTATAAACTAAACCATGATGCATATGAGACTTTTAAAAGTTCCCTTACACATACCCAGCCTCTTTTCATAAATTCAAGTGACTTTGGGATCATTTGTGAAGCCATTTCCGGCAATTACCCCGGGGGAATTGGAGCCCCAATTTACTAGTAAAGACTCCCACTTTGAACAGAACATTAAACAAGTTTGCAGAAGTAATTGGGAGGTTAAAAAACATACATGAGCATGATATTTAATTTATATTATTATTCATGTGCCTTCAAATAAAATTTGGAAGCATTTGGGTCAATTTGGAGGTCTAGACATCAAAACTAGTCAAGAGCCAAAATTGTGAAAAAAATGGAAAATTGGGCATTTTAATAAAATTCCAAAAATGGACATTACAATGGTATCAGATCATGGTCTTGGAACCTATTGAAGTTATGGATGGTATATATGAATTGAAGAAATTCATTAAGCCATGTGGTGATGATATGTCCAGGCAGGTTAAGCAAGCATTCAAATTGGCACATAAAACTATTCATTGTGAAGACCTTAATGATTGGTTGAAGGAATTTATAAAAAATAATTCAAATAAGAACTCATTAAGGAATAATAATCAATGCACAAGTAGGGAGGAGACCAAGGAGCTACAAATTTCTGTGGGTGATGAAGAAGAAAAGGCATTACATGAAGAGGATCGAAATTCACTCCCAAATGACTTTGAAAAAGATGAGGAAACATCACATGAGAAGGAAGAAGAGTACCTTGAAACTATTGAATATCATTCTGAAACAAATTATACTATGGACATGGACCAAAGAGAATCTACTGATGGATGCTTGAACTATGAAGGAGTACCTACTGATGGGTGCTCACAACTCTATGTTGGTGACATAGAGATCGGATTTCAAAATGTTGTTGCAAGCAAAAATTCCATTAAACATGAAAATGAAGACCTTGTAGCAGTTGAAGAAGAAGCAAGATCAACTTCCCCATCACCACTTGAGCTTCATGAAGTTGGTCCAAGCAAGAAGGAAGAAGATTAGCATGTTAATTTGCAAGAGCCTCATTTTCTTGAAGGGTCTTTAAAGATTAATTAAAAGAATATCCAAGAGGCCCTTAGAATACTCCATGACACTCAAGCATTGGTATCAAATTCTTGTTGGAGAGCTACTTCCTTGGAGGAGCCATCATTCCTTGAAGACATAGAGAATATTCAAAGAGAGATGTGCAACATAAAAGGTAATTTCATGTCTTTGCTTTTTGATAGAAAAAATGTCATTGAGTTTATTGAATGGTTACATGAATCCTACTTGAAGAATAATGAAGTTATTCATAAGTTCACAATTCAAAATGAGCAACTTCTTGAAAAGTTGCAAGACACTTGTTTTTCCTTCAATGTTTCAGATTTTCATAAGGTATATTACTTGGAGGATTCTCATGACATGATGGATCATGAGAAACATGAAAAATTTCAGGTTCTTGATGTATTTGAAGATAATATTGATGAGAGACAATCACTTGTTGTGGTGGAAGAGGAACTTGAGTTGCCTCTTGAAACTGGTTACACACTTTTTGGAGAATTGCATGATTCCACTACATTGAAACCAAACTATGAGGAAAGTTTTGCATTTTTAAGGGAGGTGCGTAATCCTACCCCTATGGATCCTTCACATGATAACAATTTTTTACTTTCTGATCACTTGGGTGAGTTGGTTATTTGTCCTACATCCTACACTTCCAAATTTTGCAACATTCATCCTAATGAAGTATGGGTGAAAGGGTTCTTTTTTATGGTGCCACATGAGGAGAATGGAACTCCTAGATTGAATTTTTATGATGACATGGTTGGAGCACATTATTATTTACATTTTCAGCAGCATCCTTTTTTACATTATGATGATACACATCTACATGGGTGCACCTATGATGTTCACTTGAGTCACTTGGAGACTCATGATTTTCCTTGCTCCTTGCCTAGTCTATTTGATGTTGGAGGAACTTCATCACACACTTGGGTGAAGAGATATGTGATTGAAGAAAATTCTTATTGGAAGAAAAATCCTCTGTTATTTGATGATGATATACATATTCATGGGTGTATTGATGAGACTTATTTGATCCACTTGAAGTCTTCATGTTTTCTTCGCTCATTATTTGGTTCAGATTTTGGTGGAGGTTCTTCATTCACTCCTTGGATGAAAGAACACGTGGATGATTATATTGATGAACATTATATATCTTTTGAGAATCATTATATGACATGGGATCCTCACCTATGTCATTGGAGTAGATTTGATTGGTCACTTGAAGCTTGTATTCACTTGGCAAATGGTAGTCTACTCATTGGGAGGTATAAGCACTTTCATGATTTCTTGGTGAGGCACTTCCTTGATGTACATTCTTATTATGTTGTTATATAATTTGATAATATATATTATGCACTCATGATGTTTGGAAGAATTCATACAATAAAATGGGCTCCAGGAATTCTCTTTCCAAATGTATGGATTGGAGAGCACTCTTAATGGTTGGAGTGCAATGCAAGCAATGGGACCCTGGGATAGTTTTTAGTCCCATTGATTTCAAATTATTTGGGAAACAAGCAGTATGGGAGATGGATTCCCCATTTAATAAGGTGATGTTAATCAGAGTAGTGCAGCAGCAAGCATGGTGGTTCCTCTTTGAAATATTCATGAAATCTCAAAGACTCAAGGTGGGAAGCTCAGTGGCAACTTCAAAGAATCATACAGAAAGCAGGTTCTTCAACAACCATGTTTGAAATTGCTTGAGGACAAGAAATATTGGGAAGGGAGGATTTGTAATGTCCCAAATTTGGAATTGGGTCACAATATCCAAATCACATTTTCCATATTCATGAAAGTTGTCAAATGGATGCTAAAAGTAAAATAATTGCCAAGGAGGAAAATCACTAGTTTCCTAGGTTGGGGGTGGAAGCTTTGAGATTTGGAATAAGGGGGATAATAAATTATGTTTAGAAATTAGAAGGGGATGAATATTTAATAATTTATATTATTAAATAAATACAAGAGAAAATTGAAGTGGCAATAGAGCATGAAGACACATGGATACTATGGGGCCCACACTAGCTAGAATTCCTATGTTAAATGGTATCTTTCTCTTGTAATTTTGAATCTATGGGAAGCCTAATGTTTTGGGATGGATTATGAGGTTAATATACTTGTCAATATACTTCATAGGTTGAATTTGGGATGAATTATAACTTACATGGGAGAGGAATATCCAAATGGGAGTTTCATGGACACTTGGCTAGATTCCCCTTACATTTATGACAACTATGACACCAATGATGAATATTCTATGATAGTTATGAAACAAGTTATATATGAAGGCTGGAATACTGACATACTAACATGTCAGGCCAGAATAGAGCATCTTGGAGGCTGAAATTGGGAGTTGGAGAAGGCCAAGAGGCTCCTACTCAAATTTGGGAGAAGAGGGAAGGTGAAGAGAGAGGCCACATGGCATAGCATGAGAAGCCACACCAATTCAACTTGGATTTCATTTATGGATGGATTTGGAACCTTATAATACCAATAATTTTTATAAAATACATGGATCATCCATGAGAAGAAGCTTTTGCTCATTTGTGAATTGTGAGAGCTAGTGGATGACTAGTTTTCTTGCTTAAGCCAATTTCGAGGGTGAAAGATTCCCATCCTAGTTGGTATTTGGAAAGGAAACTTAGGTATTTCATGGAGATTTAATGGATCCTTATTTTCAGGTGTAATTTACAGGAAATAATTTGTATTCTTCTATTGCACCACTCTCTCTCAACTATTTCCAATTTTCACACCATATTCATGCCAATGGAGGGATTGCGCTTTGGGTGAGCTATTGATATCTTTGGGGAAGATTATAATTCTCATTATATTATGTTATGATGTATATGATATATATTTCATGTTTATAATACTATCAGGTCGAAATACCCAAAATAAATCATGTAAAAATGTTGAACAATGAAGAAATAGTGTCATTTCCCCACTATCTTGTTGTGAACCATTGTAATGCTAATGATTTTGAATTGGGAGAGCCTTTAATTGTCCATTTATTATTGGAATCATTTAAATACCCTATTTTATTCATTCTCATAAAGTTTCAAGTCGAAATTCCCAAGAGTTGTATGTCAAAATGACTTTTAATGAGCAAACAATGACCATTTCCACTCCGTTTTGATATATGCCATGGTAATGCTTATTATTTCGAATGGAGGAATTATCTCTAATAAATGTATGATGTATGGACTGTAATTAATGTGTATTTCAAGTCTCATGTTAATTACTTAAGCATTGGAATCCATTTTACTCATTTTTATTGCATTGGAAGAAGATATGGTTAATTTTCCTCAAGTGTCGAAATTGTGACTTGGGGGTTGTTTTGGAAAGAGTCATAACAGACTGTATAAACTAAAACATGATGCATATGAGACTTTGAAAAGGTTCCTTACACATACCCAGACTCTTTTCATAAATTCAAGTGACTTTGGGATCATTTGTGAAGCCATTTCAGGCAATTACCCAGGGGGAATTGGAGCCCCAATTTGCTAGTAAAGACTCCTACTTTGAACAGAACATTAAACAAGTTTGAAGAAGTAATTGGGAGGTCAAAAAAAATCCATGAGTATGATATTTAATTTATATTATCATTCATGTACCTTCATAGAAAATTTGGAAGCATTTGGGTCTATTTGGAGGTCTAGACATCAAAACTAGTCAAGAGCCAAAATTGTGAAAAAAATGGAAAATTGGGCATTTTAATAAAATTCTAAAAATAGGGACATTACACTATCTGGGAGGTTCACCATCATAGATCCTCATTCCTCCCCAACACCATTTCAGTAGAACATGACTTTGCATCCCTGTTTTCCACTGATATTGTCAACACACCTCAAAATCCTATATTGTTGGAAGACACAGATTCTGAAGGAAACTTATGCAACATTTCTCAAAAAAATCCAATTGACATATCATCCAAGCCTGGTACCATTGAGCATGTTCATGTTGGGCAGAACTGCTTGGCAGAAGAATCTGAAGCATACAGGGCACTTTTCAAATAATTTCGCAGTATTTTTTCCTGGTCTTCTGAAGAAATGTCGGGGATAGACCCATCCATTGTGGTCCATGAAATAAAAACCTATCCCACTGCTAAACCTGTCCAGCAAAAACTAAGGCAAGTCCATCCACAAAAAGCCACAGCTATTAAAGCTGAAATAGAGAAACTTCTCAAACCTGGGTTTATTTATCCCATACCCCTGACGGAATGGGTATCGAACATTGTCCCTGTCAATAAAAAGCAGGGCACCATTAGATTCTGTATAGATTTTAGGGATTTGAACAAAGCTTGTCCCAAAGACAACTTTCCTACTCCACATATCGACCAGATTATCGACAACTGTTTCGGAAGTGTCATCTTCTCATTTATGGATGGCTTTTCAGGTTATAATCAGATTGAGATTCTACCCACCGATCAGCACAAGACGGCATTCATTTTCCCATGGGGAACCTTTGCATATAGGAAGTTACCATTTGGATTAAACAATGCTGGAGCCACTTTCTAGCGTGCTATGTCCTATGCGTTTCACGATATAAAACATATTGTTGAATTGTACCTTGACGACCTCCCTGCTCATTCACAACTACGGGAGGACCACCCTGGTCATCTTAAAGACATTTTCCTGAGATGCCGTCATTATAATATACGGCTCAATCTGCATAAATGTGTTTTCTGCATTGAGACGGGATGCCTGTTAGGTTTTGTGGTTTCCAAGGATGGCATCCAGATAGACCCATTAAAAATTGCCGCTATTTTAGCTCTACCAGCCCCAACCAACCTTCTAGAACTCCAAAGTTTACAAGGGAAGGAAAACTTTCTCCACCATTTCGTGTGCAATTTTGCAGAGAAAAAACACGGTTATATGCGTCTCCTTAAGAAGGACACTCCGTTCCACTAGGATGACCAAGCCCAATGAGCCTTTGATAATCTCAAACTGTGGAGAACCTCCTGCAATAAATAATGAGAATGCAAAAATATTGGAGCACAAAAGATATTTTATTGATCGCGGGCCACTTCGAGGGGGCAACCTCCTTTGAGCAAGCTCAATACAAAATAACTCTTCGATGCTTTCAATAGACTCAACACATACTTATATACTAAGTCTACTCTAAACAACTATTATTCCACATGAATGTGGGATAATGAAACCTATTAACTAGATGGCTTAACAACTATTACTTACTCCCCATGAATGTGGGATAATACATCATACTAATTGGACGGCTTACAAAGCATATGCGTCTGACAAAATATACCAACAAAATAAATAAAGGGGTTGACACGGGTTCTTAACATCCCCTCCCTCTTAGAAAAAGCTTTGTCCTCAAAGCTTTAGATGTGGAAACATCTGTTGAATCTGAAGGAGGGGTTCCCATGTAGAATCCTCTAGTTGCATGCTGGGCCACTGAATTGAAGACCTTTGTGATGGACCGAGAGAGAAGCTAACAAGTGCGCTTATTGAGGATGGCCTCTAACTTTGAAATGATGGATCCTTCAATAACCCATTCCAGTAAAACAATTTGTGTGCTGATGTTGGCACCAATCACTTGCTGAATACGAGGAGGAAGTGCCAATTTATAAGCAACATACCCAATCTTTTGAAGAACTAGATATGGGCCAGAGATCTTTGGAGCGAGTGTTTGATGCCCTGTGTCTTTCACGGAGGATTGCTTGTAACGCTGTAGACGAAGAAAAACCATATCACCAACTTGAAAAGTGCACTCAGAACGGTGTTGATCAGCCTGTTGTTTCATGTGTGCTCTTTTCAGGTGAAGATTGTCTTGCAGGAGGTGAAGAATCTGATGTCGGTTTCAAAGAACTATATCAATTTCCTGAACTGGTGAACTACTGGGGGTGGGTGGGAGGAGTACTGGAGGTGCATGACCATATACTGCTTCATATGGAGTCATTGTAGATGCAGTATGGTAGGAATTATTGTACCACCATTCAGTGAGAGGGAGCCATTGTTCCCACTGATGTTGTTCTTCAGAGATGAAACAACGAAGATAATTTTCCAAATATTTGTTGACGATTGTAGTCGGACCCTCTATTGATCAGTGATAAACTGAACTTATATGCAGTTTGGTGTTAGGGAGGCGAAAATGACTTGTGAAAGTTATGTTGCGGTCTGAGACAATGGAATAAGGGATTCCATGAAGAAGGAATATCTGCGCCATGAAAATTTGTGCGATTGAAGAGGTGATATATGGATGGAGTGTAGTTTCACCCTTGTGGTGCTGACAAGGAACACATTCGGCAACCATATGTTGAATTTCGTGTTGCACCCCCTTCTAAAATAAGTTACAGTGCGCCAGCTCATATGTTTTGATGAACCCAGAGTGTGCTACCGATGGAGAAGCATGGAGTTCATCAAAGACCGCATGTTTAAGGTCTGTGCTCAGGGGAAGCACCAGACGACCCTTGTATCTCAGAGAAAATCCATCCCAAGAGGAATACGGTACCACAGAAGGGTTACTGGCCAATTGTTGGATGACTTCAGATAATGAGGATTCAATGAAATAGCCTTGTTGAAGAGAGTGTAACCAAGTTGGAAGAGGCATAGAAATAACTGAAAGAGAAACATGGGCATCAAATGTGTGGAAAAGAGCATCCACCGTAAGATTGTCTTGATCCTTCTTATAGTCATAATCCTTGAGTTTGAGAACCCATTGTTGTTGTGTCGGGGATGAGACCCATTGTTCCAAGAAATATTTCAAACTCTGGTGATCAGTCTTGATGCCGAAAGGATTCTCTAAGAGGGATGGCCACCACTTCTGTACTGTGTGCAAAATAGTCATAATTTCCTTCTCATATGTAGAGATGGATAAAATATTTCTAGAAGTGCATTTTTTGGTGAAGGCAATGGGATGTTCATCTTGAAAGAGGACAACCCCAAGTCCATTGTTGTAAGCATCACGCTCAAGAGTGAAGATCTTGGAAAAATAAGGCATCTGAAGGGTGCATCGAAATGAAAGATCCAAGGGAGTAGTTGAGACTACTGAAGGTTGCATCTGAATGAAATGGAGCTGAGCGATGACACCATGTGAACTTTTATTAAGAATATTTTCCATGCGATGCGAACCGATGAGGCTGAGAGACCCTGGGTCTAATCCCCACAATGTGTGTTTGGTACGATTGATTGAAAACTGCATCCAAAGTTCAGCAAAATCCCATAAAATGGGTCCAAGTGTGCGTAACCATTGAGCGCCCAAAACCACATTACATCCACCTAAGGGCAAGGAAAGCATGTCAGAGCGCAATTTATAATCCCCCATAGATATGTGCACATTACGACACTTCCCTTTGCAAGGTAAGGTGCCACCATTGGCAATCATGACTTCAAAGCTAGAGCAAGGATGGATGAAACAATCATCCTGTTTGGCGATCCTCGGGTCAATGAAGTTGTGAGTGCTACCAGAATCAATGAGTATTGTAAGAGGGAGTTTTTTAAAGAACCCTCTGACCCGCATAGTTTGTGGGGTGGTGACTCCGGCTAAGGCATGGAGAGATATCTCTAGTTGGTCCTCCGGGAGTGGGAAGTTGTTGAATGTCACCATCATCATCTGTGGGATCCTGAGCATCATAAAAAATTTCAGGTGCTGGTGGAGAATCCACATCCAAGAGATAGAGATTTTTCTCAACACATCTATGTCCCCGGGTGAATTTCTCTTCACAATTATAACAAAGCCCTTTTTCCCGACGTTCCCACATCTCTGCTTCAGAAAAATGCTTGATAGGAGTGGTTCTAGGAGCTGGCAGATTTTGGGTTCTTTGAGGAACCATAGGTCTGAATGGAACAAGAGTGGATTTGGTGCATTGTTGAGCCCAGATCTTGTCCTCTGCTAGCTTAGCCAACCCGAGGGCTTCCATCATTGTGCGGGGGCATAACATTTTAACCTTAGAGCGTATTGCATCCTTCAAACCACTGATAAAACAACTAAGGTAGAATGCATTAGGCAATCCCTCGGTGTGATTGGTGAGTCTCTCAAATTCTATTTGATACTCCCACACAGTGCTAGTTTGGCGAAGTTTGGTGAGTGCTCCTGTGAAGTCATCAAAAGCACTAGGACCAAATCACTGCAAGAGGAGTTGGGAAAATTCTGTCCAGTTTGGCTCGGCATGAGCCTTGAAGTACCGACGGAACCATTGAAGTGCTTTATGTTCCAAATGAAAGGATGCAAGGGAGACTTTAATGAAATCAAAAGTGTTATGCAAACTAAAATATTGTTCTGCCCTATAAATCCATCCAGTCAGATCATCACCATTGAAGCGAGGAAAATCCAGCTTTGGCCCGCAGTAGTGGCTAAACACCGAAAACCCAATGTCTGCAAAAGACTCAGGCTAGCAGTGGTTGTCCATGGGTGAATGCTGACGATTGAGGCTGACAAATTTTTGATCTAGATCCTCAAGTTTGGACTTGATGGCGGCAAGTTCTTCTTCCATTTGTTTATTTGCTCCGGCGCGGGTAACAACCATAAGTAGTTTTTTTTTTTTCAAAGGTAATGGGTAGAAAAACAAAAATGGAGAGGGTTTTAGAAAAGAAGATTTTTTATTTTGGGAAAAATTTTGGGGGGTAATTGGTTTTTTACGGGGTTTTGGAAACTTTTTTAGGGACAAGAAGCAGAAAATGTGAATTTCCAAGGTGGGATGAAGGAATTGGAAAATTTGTCACAGAGGGATACGGAAGCAGAATTGGAAAATGAACACCGTGGAAAAATTTGAAGGCCATTGGGTGAGAATCAGAGAAGTTATGACAAACTTTAAAAATTGACAAATATGAAATTTTGGCCTTGAGGAAGTGAAATTGGGAATAGGGTCTTCAATGAAGGAATATGCAGAATGGTATTACGGGGGTGACAGTGAAATTTTGAGGGAAATGGAGCTAAATCAAGGAAGCGGTGCTAGAATTTGTGTTTTATCAACAAGAAATTAAGTAAATGATCTGTGACAATTCTGAAATTTTGCACGTTATCAATTGTAAATAGAGATGGACCGTAGGTATAATCGGATTCCTATTGGTTCAAAGGTAGTCACTCGGCCACCAAGGTTGTCTCAGGCTTGAGTATTGGGGTAGTACCCCTCACTTCACGGCACAGATAAAACTGCTAACTGCTTGGCCAAAAACGACAGCTCTTTTTTTTTCCTCATGGATGGGAATTTAGTCAATCTGGTGGGGGTCGTTTCCCTTTCTGCTTGGCAGGTCCTCTCAATGGCCAACTACTTCAGGGTTCCTGTGGTACTCCACACAATGAGTTTTAGGGATATGCCCAAGTACTTCCCATAGTTAAGTGGATAGGGTGTATTCCTTGATCCGAATGAAAAGTACTGCTGCAAGAAGAAGAACTATTGTAATAATCACAGTGCCAGAAAAAATGTGGCAGAAATTCCACCCAATGCTCAAAAACCTATAGTTAGAGTTAGAGTTTTGAGATGAAAACTTTTAAAATGAGCATAACCTGATCTATATTGCTCAGAATCGCTATTATAGCCTGTTTCCGGAACTAGAACAACCACTTTGCTTCTACCCACAAAATCAAAATAGAAATCTGGGCACCCGGTCAAAATATTTTCACTTTGCAATTTCCGCGGCCGTCACCGAAATTCTAAAAAATTGCTGATTTTAAATCCGCGATATATCCACTTTAAGGACTCCAAATGAGATGATTTTTTTTTAACTGCATATTTTTGAAAGAGGAATTCATATATGTAACCTATTTCTTTTGATTCTGTACAAAATGTTTCAGAAAGTGATCTAAAAGTTGCCACCCAATTTTGCCCTCTTTTTTTGAAAAGAAGAAAAAAAATTCCCCACTTGTGCCAAGGAAAGTACTCTGATACCAGATGTGGAGAACCTCCTGCAATAAACAATGAGAATGCAAAAATATTGGAGCAAAAAAGATATTTTATTGATTGCAGGCCACTTCGAGGGTGCTTCGAGGGGGCAACCTCCTTTGAGCAAGCTCAATACAAAATAACTCTTCGGTGCTTTCAATAGCCTCAACACATACTTATATACTAGGTCTAATATAAACAACTATTACTCCACATGAATGCGGGATAATGAAACCTATTAACTGGACGACTTAACAACTATTACTTACTCCCCATGAATGTGGGATAATACATCATACTAATTGGATGGCTTACAAAGCATATGCGTCTGATAAAACATACCAACAAAATAAAGAGGGGGGTTGACACAGGTTCTTAACACAAACACGCTTTGACTCATTCACCCGTGATACACCCCCCAGATTATTCAAAGGATTTTCTCTTATATATTGTTTCCTCAAGTACTACCATCACTATGGTTTTGATGCAGGAGAATCCTGATGGTCAGGAGCACGTGATCTACTATGCTAGTAAGAATCTTATGGATTCTGAAACCCGATATTCACACATGGAGAAATTAGCATTGGCCACGGTCATTGCTGTTCAAAAATTTTGTCACTACATTTTGCTCCGCACAACCACTGTATTGGTAGACCAGAACCCTATGTATTACATCCTAACTCGTCCGGTGCTCGGGGGAAGTACTCCCGATGGATAGTCATACTACAAGAGTTTGATCTGGAATTTTCCAAAGCCACAGCAAAGAAATCCTTGGTATTTTCCAAGCTCATGTGTGATATTCCCTGTGCTTCGATGGAATCTGAGCCCAGTGATTCATTTCCAGATGAATTCTTATTCCTGATAAGCACTATTGACCCATGGTATGTAGATTTGCTCATTTATCTCCAAACACAAAGATTTTAGCCAAATCTATACCGTGACGATCATTGTCGTATCCATCACCACAGAAAATACTACCTCATCTTGAATGACACTTTGTATAGACGTGGTATCGATTTCGTTCTCCGGCGATGCCTTGCCCATGAGGAAGCTGAACAAGTGTTGAATGATTGCCACTCTGGAGCATGTGGAGGTCATTTATCTGGGATGGCTACAACCCAGAAAATCCTTTGCACTGGCTATTTCTGGCCTTCAGTCTTTAAATATTGTCATGAGGCTATCAAGAAATGCCCACCTTGTCAACATTTTTAGCCGAAAAAGCGCACTCATCCTGCTCCGCTACACCTTGTCATTGCCATTGGCCCATTTCCCAAATGGGGGATTGATTATATGCATTGTAAGCCTACCTCAGCCGGGGGGCATGGTTACATCATCGTAGCCGTTGACTATTTTACAAAGTGGGCTAAGGCCATGCCTACATATGCAGAAGATGGTAAGACTGCCGCTCTCTTCCCGTTCAATCATGTGATAGCTAGATTCGGAGCCCGCAGTCCATAGTTACTGATCACAGATCACATTTCCGTAATCAAATGATGGAAGAACTAAGTGCCAAGCTAGGTTTTCGTCATGAAAACTCTACACCCTATTATCTGCAAGCTAATTGTCAGGTAGAGGCCATTAACAAAGTTTTGAAAACGATGCTTCGTCGGATGGTTGGAGACCATAAATCCATTATCCAACTGGCACCATATCCTTTTTTCCTCTCTTTGGGCTTACAGGACTTCAGTGAAAACAACAACTGGTTTCACACCTTTCCAACTTGTCTATGGACTCGAAGCTATCTTGCCGATTCAATGTCAAATTCCATCATTGAAACTTGCCGTCAAACTTATCCCAGACACTTCCGCAGAGGAAGAGAGATTTCTATACTTGAACAACCTTGACAAAACTAGGAGAGATGTTGCCTTGGCTAATGAGGCACACAAGAAACGCGTCAAGGCGTACTAATGACAAGTCTGTCCAACCTTGTGCCTTTAACGAGGGTGACCTAGTTTTGAATTATGATCAGAGATATGACAAACTAGGGAAAGGAAAGTTTGAATCCATGTGGTACGGTCCTTTCGTTATTTCTAAAGTTTTAGAGAAAGGGGCCTACAAGCTCGTATACTATGATGGAATCCCTTTAGGGAAACCTCGCAATGGGCTATACCTGAAGAGGTACTACACCTAGATCTCTCTTGGATAGTATCGTGTATATATGTATATTACCTGACTTTCAATGTGCTTAAGTATTTTCAATATAGTTTTGAGTTTAGTGTCAGTATCTGTTTATACCATGTTTTGGTCATGCAGAGCAGATGGCTTTCTATGGCTTCGTTGATGGTGCTTGCCGCCACACCTTGAATCTTGCCTTAGCTGCTTGGGTTCTCTATTCCCTATCTTACTATTTGGTTAGTTCAGGAGCGTTTTGTATCGGTCCCGCTACCAACAATATCGCCAAGTATCGAGTAGTCATAGGTCTTCTAACTGAATTTGCCTCCCAAGATGTTCACAACTTGGTAGTCTTGATGGACTCGCAACTAGTGGTTTTTCATCTAAACCATGTCTATACCATTAGAAATCCTATGCTTCTCCATCTCTTTCGGAGGGTACGCTTGTTAGAAAGGTCATTTGAAACTATCACCTATAGGCATATCCCTAGGGAACATAATGTAGTTACTGACTCATTGGCTAATTACATCCTAGATTGGCATATTTCCCATTCATGACATGAAAATCAAACTTGGTTCATGGTAAATAAACTATTAAAGACACATAAAACTCATGTAAAATACATTCACCACTTGAGACGTATAAACACCAAGTAAAAGTCTATATATATATATATATATATGAACATGTTTTACAAAAAATAGGTCATGAGACCTCATCTAAAGCACGTAGGATTTTAGGTAAAAATCACCTTACAAAAATCCTGAAGCTATCAGCTTTCAGTGGATACATCATGCACTCATCATCTAATGATGCTCGTGGTAACACATCACTACCCGAGCTACTCTACGTAGCAATCTACTGAAGTGACCCGGTACTCCCACTGTAGGCCTCTAATACCTCAATGGGAGGTCGTCAATAGAAGCATCGGGGATTTCTAGAGTCAACCTATCCAGGTTCTCCTCTAACTCCCCTGTCACATCGTCACCCTGCAGTACAAAATGGGCTATGGCTCTTCTATCCAATGGGGAGGATCCCCCAGTTCATGTTGCTCCGACGTCTGCATGAAAACATTCAAGTCTCGTTACTTAACATAAAAATATAAAACATTAAAAACATAAAAACACTATTTCCATTTTAGGGTCTCTTGTTTCTTACCGATGTCACCCCACTGTCCACCAGGTGGGAGTGGTAGGTCAGGGTCACCACTAAAGTCAATTCCCGCGTATGCATAATCTTCCACCATGAGGAGTTTATCTCTCAACCATCGAAAGAACAGGTCACCGAACTTTACCTTCCCCCTGCCCACTCCAGTACGGGCCATAATCTAGACCCACCTCTACATGCGAGGGTCCCGTGCCCTCAGCTCTGTAAAGACCACCTGGGGTCTCATCTGTGGAACCCGCTCGAACAAGAAGCAAGCTAGAATGGAACCAAAACCAAATTGCTTTAGCTCCCCCTGCCGACACTTGGTCAGTCAATCCTTGAAGATCGAAAGTAGATCTTCCGCCCAGTTAAAGACTATAGGTGCCATGGCCTCTATGGCATAGAGCATCTGCGCTCTGGATGCCTAGTGTACTCCTTGGATTCCCACCACTCTCTGCATGGTAAACAACACGGTCCGTAGGGGCCCATCCATCACTGCTTTTATGGGGATTTTCTTCCCCGATGTCCTGGTCCCAGGAATGCAGTGACGGTCTATCAGCTCCTGAGTGGTAATGTCCCCCTTGCGGGAACCAGTCAACAAGATGGGAGCACCCCATATCGAAAGGCTAGTTAGGAAGTAGATGTCCTCTACCTCAACTATCAAAATGTGAGCACCAACCTTGAAATATTGTTTCTCCGGATTCCAAATCTGGAGTATATGCTCTAGTAGTCACTCATGCGATACCATACTGGGTGTGCGGAAGAAATTTAAGAGTCCGCTGTCTCTCAATGTGGCTATGCAACCCGCATTTCATTCGGTGAAGGCGTCATCATTATCATGTTGCCTCTCTTTCCATATGACCATTTTTTATTAACAAGAACCTGTAAAAAACCATCACAAGACTTGTTAGAAGCATTCTTAATCATCCAAATCGATAAAAATGAGCTAATTTTTCTTGTGCAATTACTTTTATTTCACCACGGCCAGCACCGCCTGTGTCCTATTGAGGACAGGTGGTGGCACCGCTTGTGCGATATGTTTTCAGCGCGGTTCTAGCGAGGTACTGCTTATCCCGCAAGAAATAAGAGTGGTGCCCGCTCCCATGATTTTAGGGCTTACCATATAAACCCAAACCACCATTAAAAATCAAAATTGAGGCATAAAATGAAAGAGTAGGGTCTAAGCTATTACCTGGAACTGACAATGCTTGAATTCGATGGTGGATGCTCCCGATATCAACGACTGAAAATATGGTCAAGAAAATGCTCCAAAGGCTCTCCACTATGGATAAATAGTAAAATGTTTTGATTTTTTACTATTTACATGACGTTTATATACATTTTTTGGTTTGACATGCTATAGTTTTATTTTAAAATCGTTTATTACTCAAAATTATCGGTCGTAATCCTTTAATGTCAATTATTGGGGCATTTAACACTTGTTTTTGAGTCATTGTAGGATAGAAGAGCAGTAGCAGTAAGGTTTTGGGAGTTCGTTTCTGACTTTTTCGTACTGCCATAAAACAGAAAAAATATTTGAGCGTTTATTATGACGCTTTGCTCACGCTCTCAAAACTTAGTATCAAAGGTCTGAGTCCGTTTCTGATTCTTTTCAGGCTCATAAAATATCTCATCGTGAAAAGAGACCTAGTGGATTCTTCTTTAAACTCTTTTCGGGCTCCTTAAATACGAAAATATTGTCGAGCGATCTTGTCTTCTTCACGCTCGTTAAAGCATTTGAAGAGTCGTTCATTTGATGGTAGGTTATCACTTTTTCAGTTCAGGTGAACTATTTTACGAAAAAGAACACTTTGGAGTCTTCTTTCATGGTCGTTCAAACTCTCTAAACATGAACGATACCGAGTTAACTTTCATTGGACTCGTTAAATTAAACAGTGAGATACCCTCTTTTGGGAACAAACCCCTCCTCTCTCGGGTTCGTAAAAAATATGAGTTTGGACTTGTCTTAGGATGAGCTATAATGAGTGTTTGTTACCCTCTTTGAACTCGTAAAACTAAAAAGAGGCACTCATCAATCATGATGGGGAAAATGGGAAGGGAATCATTTTGCAAATAAATGGTAGTAGTTTGTCGTTACCTTTGAACATGGCACTTGTCTGCATATCATTTCAGTAAATTGGGTATTCAGTTGATCTCCATGATGATCCACTTTCATGAGTCATGTCACTCCTTTGAGTCTTTCAAAAGAATGCATTGTCCATCATCGCACTATGTGTTTGTCTGGTTTAGTCATGCTGCCAAGTCTTTTGTCGTGTTGCCCGATGTTCAAAGGGAAGTTGAAGAAGTTTTACCTCTGCAGTCAAAACAGTCTCTGTGTCGGTACTTTTGAGTCAGTCTTATGGTTACTACATTCACATCATTCCAAAACTATGTTCCAAGTTTCGTGTCGTCGATGTGGGACTCATCATGGCCCTCCTTCGACAAGACTATTCCCATCGACATCAGCTCATCATCTGGGAAATAGTCTTAGAAACAAAAACTTAGTACATTGAGATCTGTATGCCTTAATGACAGATTCTCTCGCTCTCGACATAGGTTCACATCATTGACCTTTGATCGATAGAATCGACTGGGTGTTCGACATCAGGACATCTATTCATGCGCATTAGATTGTACTAGGGTACCTTGGGAATCATTGACATCAATGGTGATCTCCCTCGCACTTGTTAACAGTTTACATCATCGGCCGATAATCAAGTGGTTTCTACCATGTTTGACTTCAGATCATTGTAATCACATGGATAGAGTCGTACTTTGTGGAAGATGAGATGAAGACCCTAGGTATTTGTTTAGTGCTCATTGCTTTCCCCAGGTTGCGATGGAGTTTTGTATATCTAGCATGGATCCACATTGGTATGGTCATGGATATGCTCAAATTTGCGTTTGTATGACATAGATCTACATTGTATGTCTGGTAGCTATGTCCAAGTTTGAGTCCTCTATCACATGGATCTAAGTTGTATTCTAGTAGCCATGCTTGTTTATTCCTCTCATGGATCTGCCTTGTATGGGTTTGCATCCATAAGTTGGTTACATTTTTCTATGAGTCTAAAGTATTGATGTACTACAGATGCCTACTAGACGACATTCTCCGACCAAATTGAAATTTTCACCTCCAAGTGACAATTTGCTCTCTCAAAGCTCTCGCTTATCGTATCCGTCCAAGTCTCATGCTTGGGGGGCATTCTGTTATACCTAAATCCTATCACCATCATGTGATGAGACCCTTAACTTCCATGTTTTCCCTTAATCCCAACACTTAGAGTGGAAACTTGCTTTGTTTGTCAAATCTAATTGAAAAAACCTAGCACCGTACTTTCCATGTGGCTGATGAGTGGTACCATTCTCAGCACCGCCTGTATCCTATTTTAGATAAGCGGTGCCACTGCCTATGGCATTTGGTCTAAAAGAGGTTCTCATCTAAACCGCTTTGTCATAAGGGAAGAAAAGCGGTACCCTGGGTAAAATGGGAAAAAAGAAGGTTCTCTAGGCTTCTAGAACTTGAGCCTCGTGTCCTCTCTTATCCCTATCATTATGGGTTAGTTTGAGCTCGAGATCCCCCTTGATAGGATCTTAGAGCCACATCACCCATAATTCTTTCAACTATCCCTATCCATTGAGCCTTATAAATACAAGCTCATATCCATAGTTGAGGGGGAGAACTATAGAGGTATTGTTATGTTGTTGGATTGACTACCTAGTCCAAGTCATTGGAGAGCATAGAGAGAAAAGTTGGAGCTTATGGGGATGAAGTGTTTGTCTCGTGGAGGGGCTTGTCAACACTAAGGCAATGGTTGTAAGCTTCTCCATACATTCTTAATGCAAAGATGATTTCCCTCCCACATTACTGTTGTTTTGATTCCACATGTACATGTTGTTAGATTCCTTAGTCACTAACATGGATAAGTAGATGATTTTATGGTAGCTTTGATGTGTTTGCATGTTTTATCTGTTTGCAGGTACACAGGTTTAGAATCGAAGCAGTATTCTAGGTGTCTACACCATTTAGGGGAGGTCTTCATCCTTTGTCGTCACTCATTTGTTCTGGATCTGAACCATTCAGACCAGAGGAACAACTTCTATCTGCAAAAGGTGCAATATTCCTGATAACACATCGTCTTATGTCGTTGCCTACCCATGATGAGGTTGAGACAGTTCTTAACAATTGTCACAGTGGAGCCCACAGTGGCCACCTTTCGGGTCTGGATGTTATATTTTTATCATTCAATCTAGCATTATGATCTTAGGATCTTTAACTAAGAGAATAACATGCACAGCAATAAAACACAAGAGACAAGAGACACAAAGAATTTTCCTCGGGGAAACCATAAAGGAGAAAACCCTGCAACTTCCTCAGAGATAGAATCAGCACCAAAAGTAAAACTCGAAAACATAAAGATGATCTCCCGATAGCAGCAGTCTCTCTCTTGTCCCAACAACTTCTCTCTCTCACTCATGCGCCCCAATGAGTGAGTGTGTGTGTTATAAATAGAGAGGCTCACTCTCTATTTATATTCTTTCGTTCACTTAATTTCCACTCCAACATGTCGCCCTCACTTAACAATTACTTACTAGAACCGACATCTCTAGGAGAGTCTAATAACACTAGTGCCCCACAACTTATGGGGACTTTTCCTCCTCCGACCAATAAGGAGGGTTATCCTTAACACAATGGTCGAAACTATTGCCCCGAGTTACAATAACTCACCTAGGGCCGACTTCTCTAGGATAGTCTAATAACCCTAGGGCCCCACAACCACAGGGACTTTAACCATTGATCAATAGGAGGGTTAACCACAATGACTTGACATGACTTTTTCATATTATATAAACTCCCGATCGGAACATCGGGGCATGAAATGAATCGATTACATTACAAACACTTCCTGGAATAAACATCGGGGTACAATACATAAGATATACAAGTGAATACATTCTGAAGTTACAATTACATCAACACTCCCTCTTAACTAGGAAGGTATTCTCTCGACACAATTTAGCAACACAAGTCTTCTTCTCTGTATCATTTGGATCATCATCGAGTCCTCATCATCTTCAAGTCATCTTCATTTTCAATTCATCCTCATCTGGATCTAGATCATCACTCGATTTGGATCATCATCACTGCATCTGGATCATCATCACAAGTGCTATCTCTTGATTCTTCTTGTCATAGGAAGTTCTATAGAGCCAGCACTTTTTCATGATGGTTGTAGGCCTATCCTCCATGTAGGTCTTTTCCAGCACTTATATTTGACCCTAAGTCAGAATGGCCCACTTATATCTGATCATGTAGGAACCAATCCTATAATCATATCAGAAAGGCATGCCCAACAATCACATCTGACCATGTGCGAACACATCCCACAACCCTGTCAGAAAGGCCCATCACTCACATCTGACAACCAATGTCAGAAAGCCCCAGCACTTACATTCAACCATTCAAGGAACCAATCCTCCATGCCGAAAGGGATCTGCACTTACATCTAATAATTGTAGGAACCAATCCTACAATCGCCTCAAAATGGCTCTGCACTTACATTTGATCATTGTAGGAACCAATCCTACAATTGCCTCAGAATGGCTCTATACTCACATCTGATCATGTAGGAACCAATCCTACAGTCACATCAGAATGGCCCTCAGTCCCAGAATGAGTGTTCTGGTAACTGACCAGGTGCCTCCATTCCAAGAATGGAATTCAACACTTATATCTGATCATGTAGGAACCAATCCTACAGTCACATCAAAATGGCTCAGCACTCATATCTGACATGTGAGGAAATAATCCTCTCACCATGACAGAATGGCTCAGCCCTTCTATCTAACCATGGATGGAACCAATCCTCTCACCATGTCAGAATGGCTCACGGACTCATCACTTCCCCTTGGAGGGAACCTCGATCTGGATAACACCAAGCTTCTCCCTGAAGTATTCAAACTTCACTCTGGCTAATGGCTTTGTCAACACATCAACTATATGTTCATCTGTCGAAACATACTAGATATTCACTACTCCCCTCTGCACCAAATCCCTGATATAGTGATACTTGGTCTTGATATGCTTCGACTTGTCATGGAACAACGGGTCTCTGACAAATTCACACAACTATGGTTGTCGTAATGTATACAAGTATCATCCAACTGGAGATCAAATTAATCAGACAGTATCTTCCTCAACCATACTTCCTCACAACTATCTGAACAATCTGTGACATACTTTGCTTCAACTGTACTTAGTGCCACATAGGATTGTTTCCTGCTAAACCAAGAGATCACACCTGATCCCATACTGAAGCAACACCCTGAAGTGCTCTTCCTATCGATGGCACTACCTACCCAATCTGAATCAACATAACCTTCCAAGTTAATCACCTCATACTTGAGCCCATAATCAACTGTGCCCCTCAAGTACCTCAGAATATGCTTTGCAGCAATCAAGTGAACATGTCTCAGATCCATCAGGAACTGGCTCAAGGTGTTCACAACAAAGCAAATATCTAGTCTCATATTCGTCACGTACATCAAGGACCCAATCATCTGATGATACATCGTAGCATAAACTCTATCTAATGAAGCATCACTCAATAGCTTCATGTACGATGCCATAGATGTGGTCATGTCCTTGCAATTTGAACCTCTTCAGGATCTCTACTGCATACTTCTCTTATCCGAGGAAGATTCCATCCACATTCTGCCACACCTCCATGCCTAGAAAATAGTGCATCAACACATAACAGGAGCATCACTAGTCTTCCACCTTCAACCTTGAAGCAAAGGTTGGAATCCACTTTACTCTCAGTAAAGCCTAGAGTCATCAGTAATCTGTCCATCCTATCGTACCATGTTGAACCTCAAGATCTTCTGCAGTCACTCCCTCTAAAGCAGATCATCATTCTTGCTCTATCTTTTGTACTCTATGCACTGAAACATTCTGTACCGGAGTGACAAGTAGCTTCCTCTGCTAATAATATTCTATGCATCCATCTAGGATCATTGGATACCAAGATCATCTATCTTGAAGTTTTTCAAAAGTTCTTCTCGCACCCATCTGTGAGCTTGTCATCCTCTATAGACTTTCATCTTCAACCTTGTAGCAAAGGTTCAGATCTTCATCAAGCTCCTCATGTATGTGTTATCCCATGGGTGTCTTATGAACTCATACAAGGCCTTCTTTCATTTGTACACATGATTCTACCTGTCATGTGTCTCAACTCCCACTGGCTACAAATGTCTCTTTGTAGTCTATGCCTTCTTTTCATGAGAAGCCTCGTGCTACGAATCTTTCCTTGTATCCCACGATGTTTCCATCTACTGCATGATGGAACTACGAACTTCCCTTCATGTATCGATACTGCATCCTAGACATCATTCTTCTTGAACTGGTCTTCCCTTTCTTCTTAGTTACTTCTTCATGGCTGGAAGGTTCTGAATCAATGATGTAACTGCATTCGTCATATTATTCTTCATCTTGAACTATCGCCACTTGTTCTTCGGAACAAGTCCCATCCTTCTTTGCTCGTAGGCGATTTTACGTGATCTTTCCTACAAGTCAAATCCATTAGTTGTATGGTTAGAAAAATTTCATAAGGAATATTCATAATGGAAAATTCTTATGCATATGATCATGCAACTATTTTAGACAATACAACATTCATCCATATCTCACAGAAACTTTTCTAGATGCCTTCCATCTCTACCAAGACAACATTGAGATTGTGCACTAATCCAATATGTCAGCAAAGAGGTTTCATTCTACATAAGTAGCAATGGAGAGTTGTATAGCACCATGAGCTACTTACCCATTACATGCATATTAGTAGTATACTGTCATTAATGCAAACATTCTATCATGCATAATACATCAACTGAATATAAACAAATGCATAACAAAACAATATCATGAAATGACAATTGAATACTTATCTTTATTTGTTTCGTGGGTAGACTCCTTCTTGAGCCTTCAGCTTCATCATCTTCTACATTCATAATAGCATTGTTTCTTATCCAAATGCTAAGGTGGATAAGAGGTTCTTCAAGAGTTGAGTTCTTCATATTCTTCATCGCTTAAGGGATCTTCTTTGAATCGTGAAATCTTTATCTTCATTTGCTCCCATATTCTTTTCTCTTATTATGAGTTGAGCTTCTTCTTCTTCCCAGAGTCTGCTGAAAGTAATCACTTCCTTCTGGCACACATTCCTCACATGAATGAATCCCACGATCCTGGGAGGCCATTCAAGGTGGCTATCACCACTTATTCATTCTCCACTTCTTCTTCTACTACTACAATTTGTTCTTTGATTTGAGAGACCCCCGTAAAATATGACTGTATGGTCTCCGCATTCTGTATCTTCACATTCTTCAACTGTTTTCTCAAAGTAATATTCCGATTTATGTTCTTCCCTTCAAATAGCTTGGTCAAGGAATCAAACATCTCTTTCGGTGTCTTTAGGGAAGACACTTGTGGTATGAGGTGATCTGTGATTGAATCAGCAATGATCTTCTTGGCCTTGACCAAGTTCTTCTTGTGTAAGGCTTTTAGCCTCATCTCCCTCTGGAACTGGAACCTCTCTACTTATGTAGGTGTCCAATTCATTTCCTTCAAGAACTATTGAGATCCTATACTTCCATGCTTGGAAGTTATCAACTTCACCAAGCTTATCATCAAGCTGATGTGATAGATCACTTTGAAATGAGAACCTCAAATGAAAATAGCAAAAGATTAGATCTTACCGATTTGAGGTGTCCGTCCTAGTTCTGGAGCTGGCTGATCAAGGGTTTGTCAGAGAAACCCTAATTTTGAAAACTTGGAATCTTTTAGATCTGATTGGATAGAAATATAGAACTCTTCAACGTGATCTGTCCAATGTACTCCTTTTTCTGAAAGCAGTGGAGGGAAGCTCCCGGAACAGGAAGCCCTAGTTTTCCAATATCTTCTACAGAAATTCTTGATACTGTTTCTGTGATATCTCTAAAATTACAGCCCCTCTATATTTGAAACTTCATACTAAGGTATCATCACCTGTCCCTATTTCAACACCATAGGTTTCATCAGAATTTGTTTCACCAATTAGGACTTATGATCGTTTTCCCGAGGTGACCTGTTTCAGGACTGTTCCACATAGCGAAGTTGTATGGACTGCCACGTGTCACTGTTTGATCTTCGGGGTCTGAAACTTATAAAACAGAAATTAAATTCCGTGCACTTTTTGTAACATCTTCCAAAATTTCCTTTGGACCTTTGTAGCCCAAGATATAGCAATTATCCGCAGGTGCCCTGTTTAGGGATGAATCCTGGAAGAGGTTGTAACCCTAACTTGGAGGGATCATATCTCCTAGAATATAGTGAATATAAGGTGGAAATTTGGATAAAGAGTAAATAAGGATTTTATCTTCGGTCTATCAAAGTTTCAGCTCCTGAGCCTTCTCCAATCCCGAGATATAGCGAATGTACCAAAACGTATCAGTTTTAGTATTTTAGGGTTTTTTCAGCCTGGGGTCAAACTAGGGTTTGACTTTCCCAGAGTTACACCCAACCAAAAATATTGAGCCAGGTCTCTAAAATTCGATTTTGATGAGGAGAGAAATCCTATGTCGAGCTCACTCAAAAATTCCTCTTCTGTAAGAAGCCCTAATTTCCCGTACCAAAAACTGAAAATGCTCGGAATCAAATTCCGCTTCGACAGAAAGATGCACCCTTCAATGGAGAGTCAGCCTAGCATACTTTTGCTGATGGATTGTGGAGAGAGACTCAAAAAGTAAGAAGCCCTAGCTTCTACAGCTGCATAATGTCTTCTTCTCAGGTTAGCTGTGATACCATGTTAGATTTTTATCATTCAAGGTAGCATTACAATCTTAGGATATTTAACTGAGAGAATAACATGCACAGTAATAAAACACAAGAGACAAGAGACAAAGAATTTTCCTTGGGTAAACCATAAAGGAGAAAACCCCGCAACTTCCTCAGATATAGAATCAGCACCAAAAGTAAAACCTAAAAACATAAAGATGATCTCCCGACAGCAGCACTCTCTCTTGTCCCAGCAACTTCTCTCTCTCACTCATGCGCCCCAATGAGTGAGTGTGTGTGTGACAAATAGAGAGGCTCACTCTCTATTTATATTCTTTCATTCACTTAATGTCAACTCCAACACGTTGGCCTCACTTAATAGTTACTTACTAGAGCCAACATCTCTAGGAGATTCTAATAACCCTAGTGCCCCACAACTTATGGGGACTTTTCCTCCTCCGAGCAACAAGGAGGGTTATCCTTAACACAATGGTGGGGACTATTTCCACGACTTACAATAACTCACCTAGGGCTGACTTTTCTAGGATAGTCTAATAACCCTAGGGCCCCACAACTGTGGGGACTTTAACCCTTGATCAATAGGAGGGTTACCCACAATGACTTGACATGACTTATTAATATTATAGAAACTCCTGATCGAAACATTGGGGCATGACATGACTCATACAAACACTTTCCAGAATAAACATTGGGGTACAATACATAAGATATACAAGTGAATACATTCCAAAGTTATAATTACATCAACACTAGAAACTGCCCAGAAGATTCTACGTGCCGAATATTTTTGGACTTCCATCTTTGATGATTGCATCGAGGCATTCAAACACTGTCGCAGCTGTCAGCTCTTTTCCCCAAAGGAAAGAACCCCCCTGCACCATTACACCCCGTATTCATGATCGGTCCCTTCTGTAAATGGGAAATCGACTTCATGACAATCAACCCTACCTCAGCCAACGGTCATAAATATATCATTGTGGTTGTTGATTACTTCACCAAGCGGGCCGAGGCCATGCCCACGTTCAATTTCAAAAGTGAAACGGCGACATGTTTCTTTTTCAACCACATCATTTCGTGATTTGTTGTTCCCAAACAGTTGGTCTCAGACCACGGTTCACATTCTGAAGACGTTGTTTGGACTGAGCTTTCACCCATGTTGAAATTCGAACACCAGTACTCATCTTCCTACTACTCTCAGGGAAATGACCAAGTTGAAGCAGTCAACAAAATCATCAAAACTATGCTCCAAAGGATGGTAGGAAACCATAAAACCAACTGGCACCACATGTTGTTCTCCGCCCCATGGGATTATCACACATCTTCAAAAACCACCACCGGTTTCACCCCTTTCCGTTCAGTACACGGCATTGAATCAATACTCCCTATAGAGTGT
Organism: Pseudotsuga menziesii; assembly: GCA_001517045.1. Lineage (NCBI taxonomy): Eukaryota > Viridiplantae > Streptophyta > Pinopsida > Pinales > Pinaceae > Pseudotsuga > Pseudotsuga menziesii. The sequence continues at coordinate 83,737 of LPNX010158638.1, read as the reverse complement.
CAGATCCCATCACTCCACCTCGTTGTGGAACTCCTCCCTGATACTTTGCCTTTGGAATAATGACTCCTCCAACTGGAAAAAAATGCAGAGGACCGTCTGGCTGCTCTCCAACCCATTGAAGCAGCGAAAACCCGGTCAAAATCCTATTATGACTCCCATGTCCACCCTCGCACCTTTAGTGAAGGCGATATGGTTCTGGTTTATGACCAAGCCAATGATAAGTTGGGCAAAGGCAAGTTCAATTCAGTGTGGTATGGCCCGAAATTCATCCACCGTTTCCTCGAAAAAGGGGCATACATTCTTTTTTAATAGTCTGATGGACAACTCTTGGAGAACCCCTGTAACGGGCTCTACCTCAAGAGATTTTACGCTTAACATCACCAATGAGTCACTTGTAGCATAGTCTTGTCCTTTTTTGTTTTACACATTTTTTGAAGTGAGTCTTACATATTGTTTCCTTTACTGCTCGAGATGGATCCTACCTCATGTCGATACATTGGATTTACTGACGGAGCAAGCATATGGTCTCCAAACCTCACCTCGGTTGCATGGGTCATCTACTCCCTATCACATGAGTTGATCCATATTGACGGAATATGTGTGGGCATTGCAACCAACAACCAGGATGACTATGATGGTGTCACTGGACTCTTGGTCATCGCCCTCCAGTTGGGTATTTTCCATCTTGATGTCTTCTTAGACTCCCAGTTTCTTGTCTCCCAGTTGAATAACTGCTACTGGGTACGCGATCCCTACCTCTTTAGAAAATTCCTGCACACTAAACAAATGGTTAGAACATTTGAATCCATCACATTCACACATGTTCCCAGGAACCTCAATAGTGTAGCATATCAAATGGCTAATGACATTCTAAATTAGCATATTCATCATCACATATAGGAAGCATACAAAACATTGCATCATGCATCATCACGCATAAATATGCATACACATGTAAAAATACATCATCTAGGCATTTTGTTCACATCATCATAAAAGACTCACATATAAAAATCATAAAAGCGCATCCACGTGTGTCAAATATATATATATATATATATAAACCGCATGTCCAAATATGTCCAGTACAAAATGAGAAGCTACATATGCTTTCTCGGTTGAATATACATCACGATACAAAAATCCTGAGTGCACCAATGCACTAGGAGCAGCCCCCTAAGCTGCTATTCAGAGCCAGACTCATCATCCTGCTCCTCTGACTCTGTCCCCTCCTTAGATCCATCCTCCTCCTCCTCCTCAGCAGCATCATCATCCCTCGACACATCACCCTGCGCCACCGCCCAGACATACTCAGCCACAACAGCAATCCTCCTCATCAAAGGGACCCAATCATGGGCAGCATGGTAGCAGGCAGCAATAAGATCCTGGTCCAGGTATTTCCACCCATCATCTGTCACTCCCTCTAGGAGGCACTCGACATGTACCCAAAGATCATCAATAACCTTGCGCTCCCTCCTACGCGCAGGTAACTCCGGCCCCGCCACTACACCCATGCGATGCTATTAACCTGCTGGTGGACGTGGCCCAATATGTGCACATGCACATAAGGAGATCATCTGTTCCAGTATATCAAATAGCTACCAACAAGCTAAGCACTCTATATATGAATGAAAAAAAATAAAAACATCATGTATACGTACCATCTGGTCCCCAGGCCTGACCTGAAGGACGGGGCATCCCCGGGTCCCCAGTGTAGTCCATCTCTGCATATGGGTAGTCCTCAACAACTACCAGGATCTGCCTCCACTGATCCAGCAGCTCCTGAGTGAAGAAACAACCCAGTATACCGCCTCCCTCACGTATCATCATCTCGCACCATCGGTGCATCCACGACTCCCAAGGCCCACCATCACGCACCGCTACATGTGGGCAGAGGGTTGAAACCCTCTCAAAGAAGAAGGCACACAAGAAATAGGAAAAGCAAAATTCCCCGCCAACCAACTTGTCATTGCTCAGGGCGCGCCGAACAACAAATAAATACATCTGGGCCCATCCGAAAAATGTGCCTCCCATATCTCTCTCCACCCTCTGGATCTGCCCCCCAGATGTCTTGTGGTTCCCAGATGAACCCAAGATCCACAACACGATTGCTGCAACAAAACGAGTTGAAAGACTCTCAATATCACACATCAAAATATGAGAGCCCCGTACATACGTAGAGGCATAACAGTGCCTCTCACAGAGCTCATCAAGTGTCTCCCCATACGAGAGCTTTGGCGCTAGATCACCAACCACTCCCAACATTGGGAGCCCAGTCAGGAAGTACACATCCCATAGTGTAATCTCGATACGCTACCGATGTATAATAAATCACTCCCCCTTAGCGTCCCAGAAACTCACTAATACCTCAAGTAATATATGCAGGCTCTTCATCAAAGGTACCTGCATGAACTTGAGGAGTCCACAACGGGCAAGTGTATTTTGTGTGCCTGCATCTCAGAGTGCGTCTCTCCGTAGATCCTTGCAGTCCCACTCTCGCCATACTAGGCCTCATTAGGGCTAGTTTCCTATTCTGAGCATAACGAATCCATACATAGTCCATTTCGGTCACTGTTCACAACGTTGGTTTCCATTTTTTTTCCTCTGTCTGTTGATGGGACCATCGTCTCATGTTTGATGAGTAATTTTCGGGGCCATTTCCCGGAAGTCACCTCAGTTTACATCCCCTTCGCATATAACTGTCTAATCCGTACACCGCAGCTTACATGAGTTCCCGAAATATTTCCCAGAAGTCAATTCATTTTGCATTCATTTTGCATATAAATGCCTCCAGACCTGTGCTTACATCATATGTAGTCTATTATGTCCATCGCAACTTCCACTGATTCTTCAGACCTATTACCGGAGGTCACCTCGATTGGCATGCCTCTGTCGTAAACCGTCCAATGCATGTATTGGTATGTTCAAGAGCCACCTGCTCCATCCATGATGCAAAGTTGGTCACCTTTGACCACCTTTCACTGTCCCGCCATGGGGCACCACAAGTGCCCCTAGCTTGTTTGATAATAACAGAGTTTTTGTTAAGCTCTTTTCTGACTCCTACAATAATGAAAAGATTATCGAGCATGCTTGCTTCCTTTCCCGCTCGTTAAAGTATAAGAAAGGGTGTCTACATCATCTCGTTTACCTCCTTTTACAGACTATGTAGACTACCATATGAAAAGGACCACCTTGGCACATTCAAGCCAAGAACGTTTCCCTCCACATCCTTTTATGCTTTCTCGGGCATTGGGACTGAACTTTACGAAAAATCTCGTCATGGGTTGTCTTTAAGCTCTTTTCCAGCCTTCTCATAAAGAAAAGATCGCCAAACAAACTTGGTTTTTTTCATGCTCATAAAAGTATTTGAATTACCATCTAGTCAGTATAGGTTTAACCTTTCCCAGCATGATTAGACTACCAACAATAAAGAAGTCTTCCATCCCTCAAGGATGGGCGATCTCTCTTATGTACAATTTTATCCTTTTTCGGGCACAGGAGACTATCAATGAAAAATAGAACCCACTGGAGTCTTCTTCATGCTTTCAGACTCCCTAAAATTTAAAGCACCATCAAGCATTTACTTTCTTGGGCTCGCTAAAATTCCACGAGATCGTACCATAACGGTGTCTTTAGACACCACCCCACATGTTACAATTCGACAGCATTCCCCCTTTGGGTCGCCTTTGTTCAAATATTCTGCGATGAGTCTTCCTTGGATCCCATGAACACCAAAAGTGTCTACCTCCCCCAAGTAATTCCCATCTGTAGTTACATTCCTGGTATTACAAGCTATGATCCCTCTCCCGTGAGTCAGTTTCATTTGCTGCCAGGTCAACCCTGTCATCATACTCTGAACAAAGGAAGTTTGAGTCCCTCGTGATTCCATGCCCCTGTTCCCCAATTCAGTGTGTCAATCCCGAGATTGTCTCACACCTTTGGTTATCTCCCTCACGCTTTTGTCCAAGGAAACACCATTTCCTTGGTCAGTTGCAGGTCTCCCTCTATCGATGACAACAACTATTCCAGAGGATAGACCCAAAGGTCCCTGTATCTTGGTTTCATTAACCTCATTGATGAGTTCCTTGGACCACTTTGAGAGGAGTCCTTAGTGCCTCTCAGGATGGTTGTGTCTCACGTGCTCGACTCCAGCTACATCATCTCACTGTTGAGATTCGTACAGGGTATTGGTCCATGTAGTATTTGGTCGAAGACCCTGAGTGTCACTTGACTCTAGCACATTGATGAGTCTATGAAGGGACCCAAATAGGTTCATGTCCCTTGTGATTTCCAATTTGCGTTGGAGACAGTGTTTAGAAGCCCCAGAGCACTTTTTCTGTATAGATTCATGATTGATGTGGCATATTGTACCATAGAGACTCTGACTCTCTGTCAGTGAGTCCTTACAGTTATGTACCTCTCCAGATCCAACAGACCATCAGTTATGAAGATATAGGATTCCATGAGAATTCCATGGGTCCGATGTATCAGTTCTTCATATCATTATTGTATTGAGCCTCTCAGTGAGGCCACCATTATGTAACAACAGTTGCACATGATCGACTCTTGCATTTTGGAGCCTAGATTACATTATTATTTTGACATCGTTACGAGCATGGGTATGCTTGCCTCGTCCATATACATGTCACACATTATTTGTATCTCACGCATTGATGGGAACCAACATTAATATAAAACCAAAAGCCACCATATCCCGAATGAGGAAGCACCGCTTCTTCACAGGTCTCTCCACTATCCAATGATGTATGTTGGCCTTATGATGAGCTCCTGCCCTCACACATCAGGGGGAAATCTATTAACCCAAAAATTGCTCCGTCTAGCCTAACCATTTTCAGACATCCATCTCCTAACCCATTTGACCACCACACCCATATTTAGCCTATGTTTTTCTCCCATAGGCTCAAAAATAATGAAAAAGGACTTATAAACCCCCAAAAGAGCCAAAAAAAACTCACCTAGGAGCCAAAAGGCTCACAAAGGGGCTAGAAGGCTCACAAAGGGGCTAAAAGGCCCACAAAGGGGCTAAAATCCCTAAACGGGATTAAATTCCCCAAAAGGATATATGAAATAAGGGAAAATGGCTTAAAACCCTAGGTAGGGTCCAAAACCCTGACCGAGGGCTAAAATCCCTAAGTGGAGAAAAAGCTATAAAAGGAGGGGTGGGGGTCACCATAAAACACATCCATTTTCCCTTGTCGTTAGAATGCTGGCATGAGTATCTTGAGAGCCCTTTCACTCTCAAGTTATTCATCCCCATTACCATTCCATTCTTCCACCTACACATTCCCATTCTATTTGGTGTGTTGAGCCACAGATCCACCCAGTCCCAGCCTGTGGAGAGGCAATCTTTCAGTTTGGGCATGGTGGCCCTCTTTCAAGCTAGATAGGTATAGCAATTTGTCTTCTTGTGTTTATTTTGCATTCTGTAGGTGATTTTTCTTACCTTATCTCTAATGGTTTGTTGTAGGGTTAGTTCTATTCAGTTCTAACATTGTATTGCAAGGTTTTATTTTGCTTTGATCATAGAGGATCTACCCTTTCGCCCTATAGACGGAAGGGTAGGTGCTTCTGCACATAGCTAGGGCTTCTTCCCTACTACAGAAATCTGTAGATTGGAGCCAAATAACATTAAGTGGATGGATAAATTCCTTGGATGTGTAGAAAGGATGAATATCGCGGGATAGTTTTCATTATGTGAACAAATGAAAGGCTCCAATTTGCAGGTAACAAATGCTTTTGTCAACAATTACAGAGACTCTGTAGTGGATTTGCAAACCCTATTTTTTATGGTGGATGAAGTTACCATTGCAGAGGCCATTGGTGTATTGGATGAAGGTGAAAAATGGTTTAAAAAGCATTAGTTTGAAGTTAATCTCATTCAGTTTTTGTTTCCTAGTTTTGAAAGTATAGACTGGAGTAAAGGTATTCATCTAAATAGGGTTAATCCTGAATGGAGAGACATTTTAAAGGTGGTTCATCACTATATTACTTGTGAGGGACGGTTTGCTACCATATTTAGATACCATTTGAGGTTTCTATTGCATATTAATGGATAATCTAAACTAAACTTACCTTATTACCATTGAAGAGTGTAGAAAAACTGATTGTGCGGGTGAGAAATCATCCTGAGCATAGTAACCATTCAGTTTTCCATCATGGTTTGATTAAAATACTGATAACTTCTGAATTAGGGAAGACTGGTAGATCTTGGCAACATTTTATTTTTTTCTGGTTTTGAAGTTGAAGCTCAAGATCATGATGATGAAGATGTAAAAAAACAGTACAGGAGGAAAAAAAGAAAAGTGGTCGGAGGTAAAGATGAAAAGGTGCATGAGGTATGTGATATTCTTTCTATGGCAAAGATTTCCAAAACAAAAATTCAAAGAAAATTAGTTGTTGAGTTTCAAAAAGAACAAATTGTAGCTCTAGATACTCCTAGAGATATCAAGGAAGATACAATGGTTCAGGAAATTTGATTATAGGAGGAAGGCCCTTTTGCAAATAATGTTGAAAACAGCTGGAGGCCGAAGACTAGATCTAAAAACAAATTGAGAATGAATATGAAAACAATCCTAAACCCTAAGTTCCAAAAGAATACTATAACTGTTATAGAAGATTGATCAAGTGAAGAAAATGTACAAGATGCAAAGGAAGCTTATCAAGAAGAAGAAGAAACCCTACCAGAAATCCAACACGAACTGAGGCATACAACAAATCTATTTAAAAAAGTATGCAAAGGTGAGGAAAAGATAGTTGAATATGAGGTAGGTTTAGGTTTGAAACCACAAGAGGATGAGGAGGCTCCTGTACATTTTGAAATTATGGAATCATTGTCAGAGGTAGAAGTATTAAAAAATTATTTGCAATCTTTTAAAGATCAAAACAGGTACATTAATAATTCGAATGAGAAGCTGATGATTGCTAATAGAAGATTATGAGATTAATTGGAAGATATAGATACAAGATACCAGGAAATTATCACAATGTCCAAAGAAGACTTGATTACTGAACAACAGTATGAGGAAATTGTAAATCAAAACAAAAAACTTCAGGATCGAATTCAAGTCATGGAGGCAGAGCAGACCCGACTGAAGAAAAGATCTCAGGCATTGGATGGCTTAACTACCATAGATGAGGAAGCTAGGAACCTCTAATTGTTCATCAACGAATCTAGCTCAAGAGCCAGGTCATGCTTTCCAGAAAAGATTGCTAAACAATTAGGATTAGACAGTTGTTAGTTAGATAAGATTATTATTTGTTTATACAATTGTTAGTATTAGAGATCGAGCTTATTTTTTTAAGTTATTCGATCTAGTTTGAATGAAATCAAATTATCTATTTTTGGGTTATTCAAATCCATGAAATATGGATCGTAAACTTTTTCAGTTTTGTTGGAAAGGGGTTTTGGATCAGTCAGTTGTGTAGCATCATGGATGCTGCGCAAGCTCGGAAGACACCGCTATCATGCAAGGAAAAGATAGCACGCAAGGTGGAAGATAGACTACTTTTGAATATTCTGTGTCACTTTTTGTACTTTTTGACCATATTTTGCGAATATTGGTCATTAGTTGGTAGAGTCCATTAAGAATTAGCTATAAATAGTCCAAGTGAACCATGAATGTAAAGGAGCAAGCCTATAAACAGAAGAAGAATTGTAAATGTGAACATGATATCATAGAGTGAGAATTGAGAACTTGGAACTCAATTGAATTGTTGTTTGTTTTGATCTGTGGTTGATTGTGCAGAAGCTAATATGATAAGAAGGAGGTTGATCTAAATTGTTGTTATCTTTTTGTCTCTTTCTGTTTTCCTATTCTGCGAACCCAATGATGAATGTGAAGTGAATCTGTGACATGGATCTATGATGTGATGTTTACTGCTTATGAATAATGTTGTCTTTCTAGATTTGTTTTCAGACTTGTAGGCCTGTTATGGTTATGAATGAATGATGCGATATGAAAAGAGCAATGCTGAATGGTTCTATTAATAATTAAGTAACTGGTTAGATCTGATAAGATAATTTGATGTATTGTCAATTCCCATAGTCCTCTTCTATTCTGTGAAAACTTGGTTCCGTCAGCCCTCCCTCAAACATCTCGGGTGAGACTTCATCCGCTTCGTGGGTGTTTTCGGACAGGGTAAAACCTGTCTGGGTTAGTGCTCAAGGAGATTGCGGTGAGTTGAGAGTCGACAGTGTAGGAATCCCTTTCGACTGGGTTTTGTTGGTGGGGATTGCGCCAACAAATGGTTTTTTTGTCAGGACCTTGTTGCGACTGAGAGGAGGATATGTGGCATTCGACGCGACCAAAAATTCAAGATTGGTTTTATCAAAAGCTACGAGAATTTTTTGAAATAGAAAATTAGAACCCTGGACTAACGATGGACAAGTGGTTGGCAAGATACATACATGACAATCCTTGTGAGTACTTTTTCTGTGAGTTTCCCATCATACTGTACGAGTGGTTGGAATGGTTCACGTACAAGAAGACAAATTTCCAAGGACGAAAGCCAACATCCTGGATCCCTCAATTGATCCAGGAGCTGCAGGAAACTAACAACAAAGCATTGCGAGTTGTTGAGATCGGGAAGGATATATTACTGAATTCACAGTCGACACTACCAAGTCCTACAACAAAGCAGAAAGGGAATTTTTCAACAGACCCAGAGGTAGTTTTTTTTTGTCTCTAAAATTGTCAATTAAGATGCTTATATGTGAAAAGGGTATACTGAAGATGCACCTCGAGTAGTATAACTTCGATGTGCAGAGACGGTGGATACCGCGATGAAAGGGGGGCAACGAATGGGAAGATAAAGGCTAGATGGGTGCAAGTTTCGATGAGACTGTGAGGGAAGTCGAGGAAGAAAGTGGTCTTACAAGGGGAGGAGCAAGGTTTCGACAAGAGAAGAGGCAGAGGACAAGGGAAGGTCCTGCTGCGATCAAAACCCATGACCGCGAAGGAAGACCACACGGGACGAAGCGACCCTACAGTGAAGAAGAGGACGCCCAGCCCCAGAGTACGCCCAGCATAACAATAAGATAAAATCCCAGTTTGAATTTTATAAAAGATAAAGAAACAATGATCAATGTAGCAATGGAGAGTTTTGTAGTCATGAAGGAAACTCTATATAAAAGGTCATCAGATACATCTCAAAATACCATCAATTTCCTCAATACTCTGTCAAAAGAGGAATTGAAAACAGTGGGGATCAGAGATATAACCATAGTAATAACTTGGGCAAGGAAAGTTATTTGAAAACATCATCATGTTGAGAGTGTCCAAACAAAATCATATCAGATGTTACAACATGTTCTTAGAAGAACAATCTATGTTCAAAATAACAGAAAAACCAAATCCATAGGCGAAGGTGTCAATCAGTTCCCAGATTCATTCATGGTCATTGATTTAGATCCTCCGAATATACTGGACATTCAATTTACACTGTGTTGATCATGACTACAGAAGTCAAAAGTTGAAACTCCAAACAACATATGATTCTTTCCAACTTTACCGATGTTGACTTTCCTATGCCAACTTTATGTTGTTGATTTATCGATGCCAACTTTCCTATTCCAACTTCGGAAGTCGATAGTCAAAATTTTCAATCCAATCACAAAATCCCTCCAACTCCCGAATCTTGACTACTGATGTCGTAGGTCGACAGTCGGCACTGTCAACCAACGGCTAGCAACATACATGCCAACTTCCAACTCCCTATTGTTCAAAGGTCAAAACTTCAAATGACACAACTTTCTCATCTAAAGTCTAATTTTGACAAAATGGGTATCATAATCGGAAATATCTCAACAAGCTCTATGCAATTGTATCATTTTCTTAAGCATTTGAAGAATAAAAATTCCAGTCAAATGGGATATCCTCCTGGATCACACCTCCTCCACCACCTCCATCTGCTCCTTTATCATCTCCTCTACTCTTACTTGATCTTCCTCATGATCCTACTTCATCATCACCTATACTCCTACTCAATTGACTTGTCAATCCTACTAACCGGCCTGACCATCCACCATTTCATGCTCCATTCGACTCTATTACAAATATGCTCAAAGGGAGTCATACGATTCATCTTGATGGAGCTAACCATGCTTCTCTAGTCCGAGCTCATTTCTTTCATGGCAGAGGTATTAATGCCTTTGGATCTATTTATGGTTGTTTTGCAACCTCTAGCTTTGTTGGCAAGGGTGTTGATGCTTCCTCTGGCTCTATTGGTGGAGGTGACGATTCCTTTGGCTCTTGCCGAGGAGATAGTGATGATGACTCTAGTGGAGGTGGATCGGATATGTCATAGTAGTTATTGGATTGGAGATATATTATATTTTGCATATTGTGTCGTCACTTTGATGTTATATATGNTATATATATATATATATATATATATATAAATAATTAAACATCAACGTAAACATCGACATTATGTTGATGTCGATGTCTATGTTGATGTTTAATTATTTTAATGTTTATTTATATGTTGATGGTGATGTGTGTTATGTTTGTTAGATGGTGAAAATGATCATGATGATGACATGTTTATGTGGTGAAAATGATGATCATGGAATGTTTATGTTTACTTTTATTGTTATGTATGTTTGTTAGATGATGTTTAAATCTATTATATGTATATGTTAGTTGAATATGTAATGTAATGTTTATGATGGAACGTTCATGCTTATTTTTAGTTTTATGTTAATGATGGTACGATGGTGTTTATTTTTATGTTTGTTAGATTTTGACAATGATAATAACGGTATGTTTATGTTTATGTCATTAAAATGGGGGTGATGTAGGTACGTTTATGTTTATGCTTATGGTTATGATTAGGTTTAGGTTTATGGTGGTATGATCATGATGTCTGTGTTTGTAAGGTGTTGAAAATGATGATGATCGTATGCTTATGTAAACGAAATTTGTACTATTCAAAATCACGTGGGTTTTTAAATCACTAACTATTTTAGTCGACAAAAAAATCATATTTTGCATTGTAAATTATGTTATAAAACAAGTTGTATGACTTAACAAGTTTTCAAAGCATTATAAAGTTTTCAAAGTCTTATCATCATTTGGACCATTTTTAATATTAAATAATTCTTCATTTGAGAATAACTTACATGTATTTAACACTCATAAACATAACATATCAACTATCACTACAACACATGTCAATATTTTAGACCATTGTAAAAAAATTATTGGGTTTTTAATTTTTGTCAAAATTTTAGCATCATTTGGATCATTTTTCATATTAAATAATTCCAACCTAAATTTGGTAGAATATTTGAAGTATGGTTTCATATTTAGGTTGATATATTGGTTAGAAAATGAATGTGAAAGTATGGTTGGTTGTTAGATCATCATAAATGTAAAAATATGGATTGGAGTAATGGTCATTGAAAATGTGGAAAAAATGTTTCAAGTAACTTAATATAGGTTAAAAAAAAATTACATGATAAAATTGAATTAAAAATATCATTGAATTAAATATTTTTATGAATTATGTATTGATAATGGATGAAGTTGTGACAACTCTATGATTTATGATTGATGTATACTTTGTCATTGTATCATGTTTATAATTTGTGTATAGTTTGTCATAGTATTATGTTTATGTAATAATAGTTTTTGATTAGGTTTTCAAATTGTTCTCGTATAATTTGTATGGATATTATAATTTATTTTAATTTTCTTAATAATGTAGTAAAATTGTCATAATATTATACTTAAATAATTATATTCTTTTGTTGCAACTTTATGTTGAGCATTACAAAATAATATATAATGATTTTTAATAAAGAAATTAAGTCTTCATAATAAATCATTTTTTATAAGAGTAACCAAACTTCATAGCAAAAAGTCAAGTATTACCATGTAATATTATTGTAATATATTAATATGAACATCACAAAAAAAATGTAAATATGAACATCAATATGGCCTATCAATGTATCATTCAATACTTTTATGTTTTTTTTACAAATATCAAATCTCTAATAGGAAGAAAAACAAATACTTAATTAAAAGAACAACATTTTCTTTCAAATGTAAACCCAAAAGTTGCATTCTCCAAGCTTATTGTTATTAATCATGATCTGCATTATATAATATAACATTAGTCCCCATTGATGGAACACATTGTATATCCTTTAAAACATTTTGATTATTTATGATGAATATTCCCTTGAATTATGTTAAGTGTTTCCTTGAGAATTAATGAGTATGGATTATCTTGAGCATTAATAAGTATATCTTTGATGGTTAAGGTGAAGTTTTGATATATTTTTGATGGTTTAAAATACACTTGCAACTCATGTATGTGTGTGTGTGTGTGTGTGTTTTCTTTATTTGTTTAACCTTTTTAAAGGTCATGTTGCCAAGACCCATGCTAACCAATCTCAAATGATAGGATAACACATCAACAATGAAACTTGAAATACATATAGATGTGAATATGCATATTCCAAATATAGGATATACCTATTTTATTATTTCCATAACTTCCCTTAATGGTATATATGTGTTTAAGTATCTAAAATATAAAATATAAGTATCTAAGTATAATAAATTCATTAAATTGACCCTATTATTCAAATGAGAGTATAAGTTGAAATTATAACAAACAATAAATATGATTAACATCAATGATAATTCATACTCTAAATAGTTGATTCTGATCCAGTCGTAGAAATACAATAAATTAAATGATAAAACCCACACTACAATGAAAAAAATGGAAAGAAAGAAAGATCATCTCTAACTATGGATAATTACATACAATCATTACCTGATAGAAATGAAACATATTTCACGTCATATTGGTTGTTAACCAACTCAAATTGTTTAAATGCTACATCCAGCAATCAACTTTCCATTTCCACCATCATAACATGAAGAATAAACAATATAATTAGACAATCTAAAATAACAATAACAAAACGATATCACAATATGTAAATTATGAAATAGAAGATGTACATATCACCCTTCATTGTAATCACCCTCATTATCTTCCTCAGTTGGCATGGTCATCTCAAAAACATGTTTAGAAGACTAGGGACTTGTCTTAATATGAACCACCAATCTTTTTCCAACACATCCGGGTAAAAGAACACTTGGTTGCAGTGTTTTTGGAAAACATAAGGATCCTTACTTGATCCACCTAGAAGTTGGCATTGTTTTGCAACTTTTATAGGTTCAACATCGACTTCGACAAGTCCGAACCTCGACACAACCTCGATAGGTTCAGAACCTCAACATGCATCGTCGACACCAGCGACCAACACGATTACAACAGATTGTATCTATGTCTTCAAGTCGTCTATAACGGTTGAACTTCCAAACCATTCCAACTTCTTGTAACTGAACGTAACGGGTAGGAAACCCAAGCATTCTCAAAACTCAATGTAAGCATGTACATTATTGTAATATACATGCAGAGTAACAAGCAAGTAATAGAACACTAATGAAAAAAAAAAGTTTGGTTCGAACTATTGCATATTATCTGTGTATGTGTGTATGCTTCTGTGTGTAGTGTATTTCCTACTTTGCATATACTTAATAAGCTTCTGCCATAACAGTACTCGATTCATTCAATTGAATTGTTGTCCCCGTTGTGCGCCTAGGAACCCATATCATTACTTTCATCCCGCATATTTCTAGAGTTGATACATATCAACCCACGTTCGGGATCTTCCTTTACATTATTCCTATCGAATGTGTCCCACCAACTGCACCTAAAATAACACATTTGAAAGATGAGAAGTATAATTGAATGATATTTTGTATCTTTTCGACATAACCCAACATCCCTCCTACCAGTTTTTTATTGTGGTGGCTAGCATAACTAGATTGGTCGAACTCAACTTCCACTCCATAGTCTTGTGTAATACATCCATCATCGGCATCCTCAATGTGAAAATGATGTCCATAATCCCACATAAATGGGAACGAATTCACGTATAAGAAAAGTTAACAAATGATGGTGTCATATGTCTAATAACCCATCCATTAATATATTAAACATAGATGGCATAATTCAAAGTTGCATTATAAAGTTAGAATGTACATAAAAATATTATTACCAAGTTGTTGCACTCGATCCCAATGTTGAGTGCATCCTCCTCTTAGGGCGGGTAATGACCGGATGCACCATATTTCTCTTTGACTTGATCTAAAACCCAAGTGTTGGGATAGATCATTCGCATATGTTATGGAGAGAAACTTCCTATGGCTTGGGGTGTACCACAACAGACATCTAGACACGAGAAATCAATCCCTTCCCAATATGCTAGAGAACCAAACATCTAACACTAAAGGATCTCGAATCATACCTTATTCCGAACAGTTGAAGTAGATCCCCGTTCAGCTTTTTCCAATCCCGCTTGCGCTAACAATTTTCTCTCAACAACAACAAACAAGACAACCATGCTATATAATATGGTGTTAGATCTACTCTATCATATATAATCAACAATGTATAAGCAATTAAACATATCCATGGATTCAATATTCATTCAAATGCACATTATTGGACAGGAAAAGATATTTCTATTAATTAAATCAGATATTACACAAGTGACAACCTCTGTCGGCACCTCTGGGAACTAGAGAAACTGAGTCTTTCACCTGGGCCTCCACCACCTAAATCCTCCATCTCTTGATAGAAAGCTCACAAGAAAAGGCAAGCTTGGGAAGAACACAAAGTGATCCAAAGGGACAAAGGGATGCAAACTCAAGTATGTGCAAGCTACGGCAACAATGGGCTATAGTTTCGTTTCTCTTCAATTCCTCCCTTTCAATGTATCCAAGGGGTTCCTTATATAGCACTCCAAAGGGGTAATGGAGGGTCAAATCCAAGCGATCTCGAGGCATATGGAAGGACAAGAGTCAAGTGGTTCAGACACACGTGAAGGAAAAATCCAAAAATATTTGGATTTATGCACACATCCCGATGTACACGGGTTTGATGTCAAACGTTGCGTGTACATGCAAGTATGGGATTAAAAGTTGCGTACAACAATAAACAAGTGTTTTTAGGGATGAAATTGGAAACATCAAAGTATAATATCAGTCCATGGGGTCTAAAGAGTCTGCAGAGGGATAGGGAAGGCCATAAATATGTGATTAACCATGTGTGGTAAAATCAGCTATAACAAATGCCCCCTAATGTGTGAGCTCAAAGGGGTAACATGATGACCGAAATACATTATAAAATCTATCCTAGAAGTGGAGTGATGAAGAACCAGGTGGAAGAACCAGCCATCCATCAGTATAGTACAATATTCAATATTTGCATATGACTGCAAATACATAGAGCAGTCCCAGATACATAAGAGTACAATGGCCATGAATAGGCATGATATACGAAATGTGACATGTGTGGTCATCGCCACATACAATATATAATAGATCATAATCTTCATGATGAAGATGTGCAATGGATCAAGATCTCCATAGAAGCTGAAGATATATAATGGATCAAGATCTCCATAATGGCTGAAGATATCCAACATACACTGGAATCAAATCACGAAAGCTGAAATCTCATGAACAATGGCACGATCAAGGAGGTAGCATATGTGGAATGCCACCAAGATGGAAAGTATTCTACACAACCGCTACGAGTACATGTCCTACTATGCGAATAAAGGTGTCGAGGTTGAACATAGTAGTCCATCGTCTGATTACCGATCATTAATGTATACCGTTAACAGACGCGATATCACCCACCGATAATGAAAATGGGAATCAAGGTACTAGAGTGAAATCTAACAAGTGTGAATATATGTGTTGAGGTCGAACAGTTGGAAGAATCCATCGATCAGGGGACATTGATGTATTCCAAAAACCGTCGATGGTGAGAGAACCTACCACTGATGACTGTAAGTCTCAAGGCACTCAAATGACTCTAGAATCCTATCCTAGAATAAATGATCTGAAGTCGATGGGATGGAATCCGCTGGAAGGAGGGAATTAAGGCATTCCCCATCAACCAACATGAGGTACTTAGCAATGTTGTCTAATGTGGAAGAACTCGAACAAGATGTGCATGAACCAGTAATAGTACCGAGAATGGCCGACATGCAAAGTTAAGACAACTGACGAATGGTTGACTCAGGTTTCAACTTCCTTAAAACAAGAGCATAAAGGTGAATGGTGACTGAAGGTAGGCAACATCGACTCGATATGAAAACTAGGACATCTCTGCAACACAAGAGGCATCAACAGAGGCTCCATAGGGACTAGAAGCTTAACCAGTCAGTGGAGATAGACTCAGAGTAACAAGTACAAGTCCTAAAGTCAAACTAATAACCCAACCAATGGATGTGTCATATAGTGCTCTATTCGAAGGAGACACGACTCGACTGCTACCAAAGATAACATCTTTTCATTTCCAACTTTTTGGTTTTTTGATATTTTTTTTGGACTTTTTCAGATATTTTGAAAAGCTTGAAAAAGAATAAAAGTGCTTTATAGTTACAAATCTAGGAGGAGACGAGTGTCAGGGGACAAGAAAACTAGTTCCAAGCAGCGGAACATACCTATGCTCAATGCAAGGAAACATGTGCAGGATAACGACACTCGGGGGAAAGTCCACTCCCGGTAAAAAATGGGGAATCAAGCTACAAAATATATGTAAAAAAGGCTCTACTTGGCTAGACATGAGACAATCTCGGTCTATATGGCTGACAATCAAAGTCAAGGAAGCCGTCATAAGGCTCAATAAGGCAAGCAAAACTCATGATAATGCAATTACAACTTGACATATACAAGGGAGTCTCGGGGGAATGGCCAGCATAAAGTTCAAGAGGAGTATGAAGCTCTTGCTCAAAGACATGGCGGGACTAAAAAGGACTCCCACAACCTAAAGGAGAAAACTTCACATGGGCACTAGATGCAAAAAAGGATCTAACTAGGGCACCCATGTATAGGAAAGCTATACCATTCACACAATACCACTTCTCACAGTAGCATGAAGGTTCTGTGATATCATGGAATGGGTTCATACATAAGGTCCAGATGAAACGGTTATAAGGTCATGAAAAATGCAAGCGGATGTGAAATCCTAACCTATATGCCAATTCATACAATATACCTGTGATAGATACAAACGGGTCAAAGCCTCGGAGAGAGTGTACAAAAAATGGACCCTACATGACAATAATATTAGTCCAAAACAACTAGAAATGGTCAGTAAAGAGTCCAAACTATAGGATATGGGAAGGATTGATCATGAAAAAACATTCAAAGGAAACAACGTGGTGGACGATGGGCCATAAGGAGGAATGTAAGGTGAATACCCAAGGTTCACATATCCACTACCACCCTTGTGAGGGTGACCACTGGTGTAAAGACCGAGCGAAGGGAATAAAAATCCTCCACAAATGGAGTAGAGGATGGAATATGACCATTCCTAAATCCATAAGCACATTAAGGGGCTATGATGCCCCCAATTCCAACACCAGGGTCCGTACTAGGACCAAGTACGGGTGATAGGATACCGGGCACACCGAAATTAAAAGGATCTAAACTCAAGATAACATAAATATACTCAAGTAAACACGATCCCAAAATATCACTAGAGCACAAAGAGCACACTCCTAAGAAAATCTACAGTCAAAATACAATCAAACCAAGGGGAGGATATGTGATCTCCCGAATGCAGCAGGTATGTCTCGCCTAGGAGAGGCTTGAAACTCCCATACACTACAAGCAAAGGTACGTAACCAATTATAGTGGCCTTCAGCTTCAACAAGTAAAGCGACTGTGTTGTCCGACCCATACTTGGCCAGGACACCTGCAAAATAACCTCTGCAAATACCCTCTCAATAACCTAGGTAAGGCAACTAAGGTCACCTCAATATAACCAATGCTCAGGAGGACAATCGCAGGTGGGATCGACCATATGGGCAGGGTAGCAAAGCCCGAAACTCAAAAGAGCCCCCAAATACGAATATGATCCTAGAAATATCTCTGGCGCTCACAAAAGTGACCAGGGGTCATCCCAATCACAATCATGTACGTTTCCTTGTGATTAACTCCCGTGTAAGAGGAGTGTCCTGATAAACACTAATTATACCAAGGGTTTCACACTCTCACCTAGATAAACACCTAATTGTTTTGTTTAGTGGTCTTGGAGAATTAACTTACAATGAACTATTCCAAGACCCTAAAACCTAATCTTATTGATTCACCCTATAAAAGAAAAGAGTGTAATTCATTGTATTAAGCGTTGATTTTATTTGGCTATTACTACTCAAATGGAAATGGCCCTTATGAAGTCATGACACAACATGAAGTAAAATGCACACCTAACAAGCAATGTGAATGCAATGTGTAGAATGAAGAACAGGGTATGCCACTACATGAGATGCATAAAAATCATTCCTTTCCAAATTCCAATACAATCCTTCCTATATAAAAGCCTAAATACAACTCTCATCCAAGCAATCCAATGCAAGTACCTCCTTAACTCCATATGCAAAAAATGCAACTACTTTGTATTTTTCAATATAAAAGAATGAAAGATGCAGCAAAAGTCATCTAAAACTCTCAGTCTCTGTAGCAAGTATAAAACACAAGCCCAGCAAGACACCGAGACGGAAAAAAAAAAGTAATGCACTAATGGCAAAAAGAAAATATAAATGACAAGAACTAATTCAAAGAAAAATCAATGAAAAAGCGGCCTCTGGTCACAAAAGCAGCAGTCAATAGACACCATAAGAACCCATGAATACCCAACCACACTCACAACCCACACAACAACTTCCCACAACATCAAACTCAACCAAAAGGGAGGATGTACATGACTGTATAAAGAACAGTAGCGTATGTACGTGACTTTTGGCCAAAAACCTGCATGTATACGTGGATTTTGGCCGAAAACCTGCATGTATATGTGACTTTTGGCCAAAAACCCGCGTATGTACACGAATTTTGGCCAAAAACGTGCATATATAGAGAAGAAAGTGGTAAAAAGCAGGCCAAGGGTCAAACTAATCTAGGGGAGTGTCAATGGTTGAACATGCTACTAAATGCGACACAAAAATAGAGAGAAATAGAGAGCAAGCCAAGAAGATCAAGCACATTGTGCCCCCAGACCCCAAATAAACACAAGGAACATCCCCAGCAAAGTCGCCAATTTTGTTACGGAGAGAAACTTCCTATGGCTTGGGGTGTACCAACAAATAGCTAGACATGAGAAATCATTAATCCCTTCCCAATATGCAAGATAAACCAAACATCTAACACTAAAGGATCTCGAATCATACCTTATTCCAGACGGTTGAAGTAGATCCCCGTTGAGCTTTTAGCAATCCCGCTTGTGCTAACAATTTGCTCTCAACAACAGCAAACAAGACAAGCATGTTATATAATATGGTGTTAGCTCTACTATAGCATATATAATCAACAATGTATAAGTAATTAAACATATCCATGGATTCAATATTCATTCAAATGCACATTATTGGACAGGAAAAGATATTTCTATTAATTAAATCAGAGATTACACAAGTGACAACCTCTATCGGCACGTCTGCAAACCGGAGAAACTGAGTCCTCCACCTGGGCCTCCACCACCTCAATCCTCCATCTCTCGATAGCAAGCTCACAAGAAAAGGTAAGCTTGGGAAGAACACAAAGTGGTCCAAAGGGACAAAGGGATGCAGACTCAAGTATGTGCAAGCTACGGCAACAATGGACTATAGTTTCATTGCTCTTCGATTCCTCCCCTTCAATGTATCCAAGGGGTTCCTTATATAACACTCCAAAGGGGTAATGGAGGGTCAAATCTGAATGATATCGAGGCATATAGAAGGCCAAGAGTCAAGTGGTTCGGAAACACATGAAGGAAAACTCCAAAAATATTTGGATTTATGCACACATGCCGATGTATGCGGGTTTGAGGTCAAAAGTCACGTGTACATGCGAGTATGGGATTAAAAGTCACGTACAACAATAAACAGGTGTTTTTAGGGATGAACTTGGAAACATCAAAGTATAATATCATCCCATGGGGTCTAAAGAGTCTGCAGAGGGACAGGGAAGGCCATAAATATATGATCAACCATGTGTGGTAAAATCATCTATAACAACATATTTTCTTTTAAATGATATGGAAAATGCATGCTTCTACATGAAAACTGGCTAGATTATTTTATGTCAATGTCCCATTTCCTCCTCTTCTTTTCATGCAATGCGACCCATGGCTATGTTCCCTCCGAGTTATAAAGAATGAATTTATCGATTGCATCAATTTCTGAAATTTTTTGTTGCATTCATGGAAACAAAACCACATGCATTCAGTATGTGTGGGATCAAATATAGATTTTGAAGTTTGTTGTGAATAGTTTCTATGTGGAAACGTGAAGATCGAAAGATAAGTGACTTACTCTTTATAATGTGCTTATTTCCATTCGTTTCTATTTCCTCCCCTTTCCTTTTTTCCTCATCGCGGTCATCATCCCAAATCATTGCGTCTGGTGTGTAGTCGATTTTCTTGATGTAATCACCAGCATAATAGAATGATTCATATACTATGTACCCCTTTTCCATAAACCCCTCGGGTTTTTTCCTTTGTCGAACAAATACCTTCAATTTTTTATATGAACATCAAGCGACATGAGACCACCTCGACTAATTCAACCTCATCGACTATGTGAATTAGAAGATGAGCCTACCATATCATGAAACTCTACGACAGTTCCTTCTCAAACATATAAACAATCTCAACTATCTCTTGATGCCACCGTGGAATTATAGCGATGTAAATCTCCTTTGATGTGATTCAGTGTACAAATGTAGATAATTTTGATATGGTAGGTCATAGGTCATCGGGAAAGTTGTGGTTCACACACCCATGCACAAATAGTGGATAGTGACACTACAAAGTAAACACAAAAAGTTAATAGCATTTTAGATTGTGTGGTAAAATATATCAATAAAAAATTAAAAAAATAATTTTTCGACATTATATGTACCCATAGAAGGTTGAGATGGTCATGTGATTTCAAACTCGACAATTGTTTGTTTCCAGTGAAACAACATCGTAGAGTAGACCCATAAAAAGAAGGCACCTTCACACCCAATATAACTTCTTGTTCCAAATTAAGATCGCATTTCTTCAAAATCCATGGGACATCGCCCTTTTTAAATGAAAAAAGGGGCTAGCCTATCCTCTATTTTCTTGTCTTGGCCAATGATTATTTTTAGTATTTGAAGAAATAAGATATTTCCTAATAGACAAATTGTCACGTTTTTTAGATGATATGTGACACCACAAAGAACATGAAACATTTTTAAATATGTGCATGGGATCTAGTAAGTGGACAATCTTAAGATGCTTATAATATGGGAGATCATAAAATATCAATTTCTTTTTCATCCCTTTGGGTATTTTCTCAACATAGGTGTTGAATAATTCAATATCTTCAAACATAGGTTCCCCATTTGGATCGAACATGTTTGCAATCTCCTTCTCCTTCTCTCTGTCATATGGCCTAAGCTAGTCATCTAGTGTCATTATTGCATGCATTTGTGTTATCTCCATTTTTCCATTGAAAGTATATGTTGCTCTTATATAAGGGTGGTTTTCTTGGAGGAATTCCCTAGAGAATTCGTGTGACTTTCATAGGTATTTGAACCACCTATCCTTCATAGAAGTTCCACAACATTTACATCCATGATATCCTTTTGTTACAAAACCTATGATGTTACATCCATGATATCAGAGCCAACATAAGATGTTCATTCATCACGGAAAACCATGGGGGGTTACTTTTATTGATCACTACTACATGCCAAACAATATAGCTTGTGTTTGCTTGGGAATATGGGTTGACACCATCAATGGTTATTCTCAATTGGAGTTTTTTTACTTCATCCTTGAATTTATTGGGCCACGTATCCTCCATATGCATGAAATCCCTACAGCATAGCTAATTCTTTGCAATGAAAGAGCCTTTGAATCCTTGGGACTATTGGCATGTACCTCAATATCTTGTGAGGAGTACCATGTGCTTTAGCCTTGTTTTTTTATTCTTGGCACCTATCATGCCCACATTTTGGACATATCTCTTTGTCTGCATATTCACCTCTATATAGAATATAATCATTGGGACATGCATGACATCATATATACTAAACACCCAACTTTTTCAACATTTATTTTTCCTCTTCGCAACTACCAGGAAAGACATTATTATTCGGAAGTACCTTATCTTTGAATACTATACAACTAGTGGGAAATATAAATTTACCAAGTCATTTAACATTCATAAAATAGACCATTTTCAATGTTGATTGTGTGACAATATTCCTCAAAATATAAGGTAGTTGATGGTTATTTACCTCAAAATTGCTAAGAAACACGCATCTGACATGCCACACATTACTTTAACATTGCATAATAACATTGTTGTCCCAAAATGTGTAGGCTTTGACCATCCAGGTCCAAAGAGAAGGGTGGTGGAAGTTGATTTAAGGATTTCAAAGAACGATTTAGTGATATGAGAATCACCCCTTGGCTCATTGTCCTAGAATGTATGTAACAGCATTGCATCCATGGCACTCAATTGTTGTAATTACTCATCCATACAAACCTCTACTTCACCTCCATTGCCAACATGTGAAGAAATATTATTATTGTAGGCATTCCTAATTGGTGAGTATGGATGTAGTGTAAATTGAATAGGTGGTTGATCCAACCATGCTTGGTATTCTTCATTTCCAAGTTGTGCTCTTTTTTCTTCCCTCTCTCGATTTGACATTGAACTAGGGTGATATGGAATATGGTAGGCAGGTCGTTCATCATTAGAATCATGATTTCAAAAATATTGAACATTACATCTATGATGTTAGTAAGCACAATGCAATTGTTTTGATCTAGAATTATACAAAATAATTATTACAAAAGCACAAGAATCAATTCCAATACAAAAAATTAAGCTACAAACAATTTATAAAACAAGCATTCAAATTGAGTGATAAATTAACATCAATCTCATATTAAATTTAAAAATTTAAAAGTGAACAAAACATTTTCAAATTGACCTTATGTAATACACCCATTAACCATCTATTATACACCCCATGGGAAAATTGAGCAATACAATAACATGAGTCCCATAGAAAATTAACAAATACAAATAATAATAATAAAAATAGTGATGTATCCAAGGCTAGCAACATAAGTAGTGCAATTTATTACATGTTTGAGATTTCAGCGTGACAATTACAAATAGGAACGTTGTGATCATACATCCTTGACTATATGACGACTCAAATGATGAGTTTAGGGAAAATCTCCTACTTTATCCACAAAGGAAACAATTTATAAAACAAAATTTCAAAATGATCAATACATTAACATGAATCCCATTAAAAATTAACTAACACAATTAATCGTGTTCGGGTAAACAGGGTACTCCCAAAAGACCGAACACCTTCAGAAACCGCTTCACACAAAAAGATCACAGTTCAACACACCGATGTTTGTCACGTGGTTAAAACCCTCGAGAGGGAAACGGTCCACGGCCCCAGCCAAATAGCTACTTGGAGCAATTTATTATGCAAAATAAAGAAAGTTACATGAGCTTCTCATAATCAATCACCTAGCCAAGGACCCTCTATGCTCTTTAAATAGAGATCATAGACCAATCGGGTGTTAAGCTACGAATCAATGGTAGGTATGATCTAAGAGAAGTTGAACCGTCGGATCACTCTATGTCTAGAACATATTGTGACCGTCAGATTAGAATATTTACAAATGCATACTAATGCATACTAAAGAAACACACTTTTACCTAACGGATATATTACACAAGTTGATCTTAACCAACTCCTAAGTGTCTAAATATCCTAACATCCCCCCTTAAGAACAACTTGGGATAAGATTGAAGGATTTACAAAAGTGACACTATTAGGAGAAGGAAGGAGGCATTAAAGCCTATTCCCCCTTAAGGACACATTCCTGAACTCCTAACATAGACCGAATTTTAGAAAACTTCGCTTTTGTAAGAGACTTGGTGAAGATGTCTGCAACTTGATCATCTGTAGGGCAATAGAGAACTTCAATAACACTATCATGAACAAGATTTCTGATGAAGTGCATGTGTAGCTCAATGTGTTTGTTGCGCTGATGTAGAAATGGATCTTTGGCAAGCTTGATGGCACTTTGATTGTCGCACCAAAGTGGAGTAGGCTGTTGCTGCTCGAATCCAAACTCTGAAAGGATCTGTCGAAGCCATAAATATTCCTGACTGGCATTAACTACGGCTCGATATTCTGCTTCTGCTGAAGAAAGAGCAAGACCTTGTTGTTTCTTACAAGCCCAAGTGACAGGTCCATATACCAGACTGAAAACATAACCTGCAGTAGACTTTCGATCATCAAGATCATCGACCCAATCTGAATCAGTGAAATCAACCAACAAAGGTTTCTCCCCTGTACTGTAATGAATCCCAAACTGAATTGTACCTCGAATATATCAAAGTATTCTTTTTGTTGCTTTCCAGTGACTTTCATGAGGAGTTTGCATATAACGGGCAACATGACCAATGGCAAAGGAAAGGTCAGGACGGGAATGAGTCAAGTATAAAAGACTACCAACAAGCTGACGATACAAGGTGGCATCTACTTCAATGGAAGTACAAGTGGCAGAAATTTTGACTCCAGACTGGAAGGGAGAAGGGGCTGGTTTACAATCTTCCATGTGGAAGCGACGTAGAAGGTCACAAGCATACTTAGACTGGGAAAGAAAGATTCCTTCTTTGATTTGCAAGACTTGGAGACCAAGAAAATAATGCAAATGTCATAAGTTTGACATTTCAAAATTTTTCTTAAGACTGGATTTCACATGGGTTATAAGTTTAGGGTCACTACCAGTAAGGATAAGATCATCAACATAAAGAACAAGTATGATGAGATGGTTTCCTACTTTCTTGGTATAGACATTGGGGTCAGAATGGCATCTAGAAAAACCAGTGTCAAGGAGAAAGCTATCCATTTTGGCATACCAAGCTCTAGGAGCTTGCTTAAGGCCATATAAGGATTTCTTAAGGAGACAAAAAAAGCTAGAGTTATTCTGAACATATCCAAGAGGTTGTTCCATGTAAATTTGCTCATGTAAATCACCATGTAAGAAGGTAGACTTGGCATCCATTTGATGGACTTCCCAGTTATGTAAGGCTGCAAGGGAAAGAACAAGGCGGATGGAGTTCATTTTTGCTACAAGGGCAAAGGTTTCATTGTAGTCAATCCCTTCAACTTGGGAAAAACCTTTGGCAAATAACCTTGCCTTAATTCTTTCAACACTTCCATCTGATGCATACTTAGTTCTGTAAACCCATTTACATCTGACAAGTTTTCTTCCTTTTGGAAGAGGAACAAGATCCCAAGTATCTTTCGCCATTAAGGAACGATATTCTTCATCCATAGCTGCATCCCAATCTGGATTTCCTGAAGCTTCTGCAAAAGTTTTTGGATCATGATTCTTGAAAACTTGAGCCAAAAGAGAAGAGGCTCACTGAAACTGAGAACGTGTTCGACGTTGATCTCTAGGATCACTCGCAAGATCACCAGCTGCTTCACATGTTGAACGGACCCATCGAGGAAGTATTGGTGCTGGTGCAATTGGAGGAATATGAGCAGGCGGAGGTGGATTTTCATTCTCACTGTCGTCATCAAAAACTAGATTTGGAAACCTGTCAAGGAAGTTGGAAGAAGAAGAAGAGGGCACAATCGCCGAATCAGGCTCGCAGGCCAAAGATGGCACACCCACCAAGTTAGGCTTGCAGGCCAAGAGATTTTCATCAAATTAAACATCTCTTCCAATGATTATATCATGTGAATAGAGTTGAATAATTCTATAACCTTTTACATCTTCAGAATATCCAACAAATATGCATGTTTCACTTTTAGGCTGCAATGCTTTCTGTTTTTCATCCGGAATGTGAGCCCATGCTTCACAACCAAACACACGAAAGTGACTTACATCTGGTTTAATTTTACTCCGTGCTTCTTCCGGTGTTATTCCTTGTAAAACTTTAGTGGGTGTGCGACTAACTATGTAATTTGCACGATTTATGGCCCCAGCCCAATATTGAAGACTTAGTCCCTTAGATTGGATCATACAATTAACCATTTCTTTTAAAGTGCAGTTCTTCCGTTCAGCTACACCATTTTGTTGAGGTGTATATGGAACAGTGTGTTGTTGTTGGATTCCTTATTCAGTGCAGAAAGTAGTGAACTTGTTGTTAACATATTCTCCTCCATTGTCAGATCTTAACTTAATAATTTGATGACCAGATTGTTTTTCAACAAGGGCCTTCTAGGCCAAGAACATGTTAAATACTTCGCTCTTAAGTTTTAGGAAGTAAACCCAAGTGCATCTGGAGTCATCATCAATGAAAGTTAAGAAATATTTGAAACTAGAAAAGGAAGCATATGGAAGAGGACCACACAAGTCACTATGCACAAGCTCCAGAGGAACCGAGGCGTGCCAAGAGGCACATTTGTCAAAACTGTCACGATGATGTTTTCCGAGTACACAACCGAAACAAACACCATCCTTGCAAGATACCATTGGAAGACCAGTCACCATATTGTCTTTACATAGTTGTTGCAATGAGCGATAATTTAAGTGACCAAATCGCTCATGCCAAATTTTGCTCAAGTTATCACTATGAGCAACAAAAACTGAAGGAAAAGGTGATGACCCAAAGTTGTTAAATTTGTACAACCTGGTAATATTATCAACAGTTCCAGTAGCAAGGACATTTTGAGGATTTTTAAAATCCTTGATTACAACTTGGTGAGGTGTAAAAGTCACAGTTTTACCTTCACCTGAATGAGTGATTTGATAGACTGATAACAAATTGCAGGAAATTTTTGGAACACATAGTACATCACTAAAATGACCATTTTCTATTGGAACTGTTCCATATCCTACAACACTTAGATATCTATCATCACCAACAAATATTTGTTTGGTATTACATTCATGCATAGTAGAAAAGATGGCTTGATCCTTAGCCATATGATAAGATGCTCCAGAATCAATGAGCCATTCATTTGAAGTAGAAGAAAAAAATGCAGTATAAGAGTAACCAAAAGCACAAAGTGCATGTCCATGAGTGTTAGATTATGAAGATGAATCTAGGCTGATGTGGTGCTTCTTCATTTCTGCTTCCAAGGCTGTCATCTTCTCAAAACATTTAGATTCATCATGATTATATTTCCCACAAAAATTGCAATGACGCTCAGTCTTCTTTCCTTTTTGTTTGGATCCTTTGTCATTTTTTAAAGGAGGAGCTGACTGATAGGGTTTGGGACCCTTGTTGTTTGGATTATTATTGCAAAAATTATGTTTCTTGGGAGTCTTGGACTTTTCTTTCTGTTGGGACAATAAGGCTTTCCCAGATGTATCTGCATTGTTAATTATTCCAAGATGAATAAGCTTAACTTTCTCTCTAATTAAGGAATCACAAAAGGATTCAAGGCTAGGCTCTTGATAGCTAGTTGCAGTCAAGGATTATTTCATGGAGTAGAATGTAAATGCAAAAACAGAATATGCAGGTCCAAGTTTTGAAAGAATATGATAAATACATTGTTTGTCTTTTTTCTTAATCTTGCATTCGGCACATAATAGTCTAAGAGTTTTATACTTAGATAAATAGTCTTGAATGCATGAAAAATCATTTGGATTCAAGGAAATCAACTCATTCCCAAGTTGATGACCCCGAATTTCATTGTGTTTACCAAACACAGATTCCAACTTTTCCCAAGCGAGATTAGGTTCATCAATTCTAGATATGTGGAATCGCAAATCAGTAGAGATTGACATCCTAATCAATCCATGAGCTTCATCACATCGATTTGCCCATTTAATTTTCTTATCATCATCAGTGGGTTCTGTTTCTTTCCCTGAGGTTATCCTGAAAAGTCCCCTACTTCGCAGAACATCCTCCATACGAGATTTCCATGAGAAATAGTTAGAACTTGTAAGTATAATATCACAAGGGGCGGACATATTGTAAAATACTGGCTGAAAGAACAGAAACTAACTGTCTGGATGCAAAGTGCTCGAAACAATATACGGTTTTAAAAAAAACGACACTTAAAACTGATTCTGGATGATGAAGTTATGCTTGATCAAATAAAATGTTGAAGATATCCCCAATAGTGACGTAGCAGATATTAACTTGACCAACTAAAAAAAAGAAGCCCCCTCTTCCCAAGATCAACCTTTAACAATCACTTTTACAATAAAGTTGTTTTGAAGTGAATCACTTTTGTAGAATAAGTGATGTTCACTTTTACAATAATGTGACTTTTAAATAGTGCGACAATAAATTAAAAGACTTAAGTGACTCACTTTTATTTTATTTTATTTATGTGAGATGCACTTTTACAATAAAGTAGCTTGAAAATAGAAATTGCATGCACTAAAAAGTAGCTTGATAAGACTTGAACTCAAGACTTATCAAGGTGTAAATCAACTTTGGACCAAGTGAGTTAAGTTTAAAAAGTACGTAAAAGTATGGAAAGAGGAAGGGGGATTTTTTTTTTTTTTTGGGGGGGGGGGGGGGGGAGGAACTCTTCTCTCTTGTTTCCCGTGCTTGCTTTCTTTTCCTGCAAATCACAAAAAAAACGAAAAACAAAAACAAAAAAAACGTTTTCCACACAATGGGGTTAGATCTTGGTTACCTTACCCAGAAAGTCTACGTTTTCAAGTTTTCTCGTTGTTTCTGATTTGTCGTGATCACACAAGGTGCACAGCAAAGAGCATACGTAGCTGAGAAGACAAGAAAAAAAACTTTCCCTTACTGTTTCTGATTTGCTGCGATCACGCAAGGTGCACGAAAAAGAGCATACACAGTCAGGGAAAACAACAGTCCGAGACTAAAACATAAAAGATCTAATAATAACCTGATAAAATATGAGAGATTTTAAAAAAAACAAATCCGTCACTATAACGTTATACCTTCATATTTTCCGAAATGGGTGTTTCTGGAGCAAAGGGAAATGGTTTTCAGTGAAACGAAAACTATTTCCCAATGGAAATGGCGCTCCGAACGCAATGGAATAGCTCCCATAGGCCAAAAAATGTACAGAAAATCCAGAACCAGAAACCCTTTCAAAGTTTCGGCAACACCAGTTCCAGATCTTAATCAAAACGGAAGGTGGCTCTTCATAAAAGCTCTAATACCATGTTCGGGTACATAGGGTACTCCCAAAATACCGAACACCTTCAACAACCGCTTCACACAAAAATATAACAGATCAACACACCGATGTTTGTTACGTGGTTAAAACCCTCGAGAGGGAAACAGTCCACGGCCCCAGCCAAATAGCTACTTGGAGCAATTTATTATGCAAAAGAAAGAAAGTTACATGAGCTTCTCATAATTGATCAACTAGCCAAGGACCCTCTATGCTCTTTAAATAGAGATCGCAGA
Organism: Pseudotsuga menziesii; assembly: GCA_001517045.1. Lineage (NCBI taxonomy): Eukaryota > Viridiplantae > Streptophyta > Pinopsida > Pinales > Pinaceae > Pseudotsuga > Pseudotsuga menziesii. Next base: position 54,249 of record LPNX010158638.1, on the reverse strand, counting down.
CCAATCGGGTGTTAAGCCATGGATCAATGGTAGGTATGATCTAAGAGAAGTTGAACCGTCAGATCACTCTATGTCTAGAACATATCGTGATCGTCGGATTAGAATATTTACAAATGCATACTAATGCATACTAAAGAAACACACTTTTACCTAACGGATATATTACACAAGTTGATCTTAACTAACTCCTAAGTGTCCAAATATTCTAACAAATCGATGCAGATCCTTGTATCTGAGTTAGCAGTATAGGTAGTGCAATCCATGAGTATGTGTGTGATATTTTGGTGTGACAATTACACATATGATAATGTTGTGATCAAACATCCTTGAGTATATGATGACTCACATTAGGAGTTTAGGTAAAGCCCCCTATTTTTTCCATAAAACAAACAATTTACAAATTAAATTAACAATGTATAAAACATAATTTCAAACATGGCAATACATTGACATGAATCCCATTGAAAATAAAATACAACTAATCAATGTTTTTTTTCTTACGCCCCAACTGAATGTCTAAGGGTAATCCCAATGCAAGGCATCTCTGACGAGCGGTTAGTGGTCTATAAAAGTTATAGTTTATTAAAAACTCATTACCAAGAGAAAAATTGTGTATTACATGTACAATAACAAATTTGGATGCTCTCCTTTTCATAAATAACTCCCGGTGATTGAAGTGTTCCTCAAATGAACAATTTGCAGAAAATAAAGAGCACCTATAACTATTTATGAACCCTGCAATGTTCCCATGAGTGTGTGGATGACCATCCATACATAAAATTTTATTCATGTTAAAGTTTCCAAAAACATAACTATGCATGCACATACTATACATGGAAATGTTATGCTTGTATTTAACAACATTCAAGTAATCCGACTAGAAATAGATAGGATTGCAAAATGGCATAAGTGTTACTAACTGTTTGAAATGAATGAGTACATGTGAAAGGATAAACAACCCAAGATTTATGGAATCTATATTAGACTTGACAATCATAAAACGTTTACCACAAAAGGATTCAGTTCCAACATCAGGAACAGGTAAAGAAGACAACCAAGTACGCGGTTGTAAGAAGTTTGATATTTACTTTGCAAATTAACAGGAAGGGATAAATCATTGCTACCCTCCAACAATTGGATGGACTTTGGTGTGTGCTTCAAAAAAATTTCTCTGAACTCGTGTAACTTTTTGGATCTTCTAGTAGATGTGTGTTGGGTGGCATTCATATCATACTTTGGATCGCTAGAAATTTCAATTAACTAAACACAAGTAGAGAAGTTCATCAATTTAGGATGAGACGTAGTTTTTTTGGCTTCCAAATTTTTCAAAAATGAGCATAGGGAGGTTTTCCTATGTGTCTTTTATATATCACCTATTGGATATTTTTTTACAGTAGGGGGTATTAGACCATCAACATTGGGTAATCTATAATTTGGTGTAATGGGTGATAGTGACATGTCAAGGGTTCTCCTTCAACCCTTGACATTTTGAACAATCACAAGCTATTGGGGTGTAATAAAACAGTTTCAACTCACAATGAATTATCATCGATGAACCACGATTATGGCTTGAAGATGGCATGTTACAATTGGCAGGGTAAAGCAGTCGCTCATTTTCATCTACAAAATGCTTGTGGTATCTTTCTCTTGATAAGATCTTACGACACTCTTAAAATGGTGGAATATCTTGTGCGTTCAAACTCGAACTTGAATAGGGATCCTACAATAAAAAATACATTGATATTCATATCCACATGGATAAGTAACATAAATTCAAATAAATAGTCAAAATATAAACAAAACCTAAACTTACTAGAGATGGAAAGGGAGAACTTGTTGAACTTTGAATAAGATGGAATGTGTTGAAATATGAAGAATTGGCTATTTGATACTATAACCTTTTCTCCCTACATTTGATTCAAAGCAACAATCAATATATGTCTCTACAACCCTAAAATATTTTTAAGAAGTATAACACAATCTAACTTCCAAGGTAGTTTGGAAACCATTTTGTAAGAATGAGGTGAGTTTAAGCAACATATATATACTATAAAATATTTTAATTTGTGTGGTTCAATATTAAAAGAACATTTGAGATGAATATATAATTTTAAGTTGACACATAAAACCACGGGATTTTCAAATTAAACCGGTGTGCCTAATCACATATACATGCATCAGTTCCCTCACATATCATTAATGCGGTGCGTAATAACAATAAACACATTGTATGTGGACATTTGTGAAATCCCCCGCAATAGAAAATATATTCTACATTTGATAGTGGATATTTATTGATGCATTTTATAGCATAATCCATGTTGATGTGTTGCCTAAACATATGCACACCAATGCGTCCTAGTTATACACACACCAGAAAAATGAGTTTTTTTTTAATTGTTGTATTCCATGTTATTAGTGTTGTGTTGAAATTCAAAGAGTCGGTGTGTTTCATCTATATCCACACTTGTGCGGCTAAACTACAAGCATACCAAAATGGCAAAAAACAAAATTAAAAAAAATCGCACAAGCTATTTTTTCCCTAAACTGAAAAAAGGGATGCAATTTTAGGTTCGAAAACTAATTATAAATGGTGCTTAAAAGAAAAAGAAAAAAAAACTAAACAGTAATTCATTCTTTTGTCAAAAATTCCAGGGAGAGTTTTGGAAGAGAGACTTACATGGAAGAATTTTGGAGCAACTAGATTATTTTGAGGATTAATATTTGTTAGGTATGGTGAATCAAACAAAACCCTGCATAGTAGAGACTTCAAGTATGTAAATATTATTATTGATCTTGTTATCTTATTTAGAATTTAACTAAATTTAGAAAAAAAACTCCATAGTTACCTTCAATGTTGCAACCCTTATTTTCTTGCTACTTTTTCTTGTTTTATATGGCCACGAAATTTTACAATAGGGTTTAAATCCCTATATTGTTACACAATTACTATTTTTCCTTTTAGGATTTTTCTTAGTTCCACAATATCACATTAACACAATATCACATTAACACACTGGTGCATTTATAATAATAACGTGTCGGTCGAGTTTTTTTAGTTATAAAATATATCTTTAATAACCTCTGTTAAAACATCCACTTCCATTGGTAAAAGTTGTACAGGAGGTTTTTTCGACATTTTTTGCCAATATCGTAACACTAAAAACCTCTGCTACAAGATCTTTTCCTTATAGTGGGTATTATTCCAATAGAAAGAATAGACTTATTATTCACAAACCTCTCCCCCATAAAAAAAAAGATACACCCTTCCAACAACACAGTGAAAAAAGTTTGGATGGGGACGTTTCTCAAATGCAACTTTACATACCAAAGAAAAAAAACTAGGGCGTAATGATTAACTAGAATGTAATATGTGTTCTTTTGCATAAACTTTCGAGAATGAGGCTCGTCGTGAAAACAAAGAATTAGTGTCATTGTAAGGACATTTGAAGAGTCTATAATTTCCTAGGGCATTTTCATTGATATCATAAGTTTATGATTCAAAGAAAATGAAATTATAATATTTGAAGTTGAGGGAATAAACAACGGAAAATTTAATCACAAACAACAAATCATGTTGCAAATATCTTTGATAAGTTATTATTCAAATAATTGATAAATGAACCTCTGAGTCTATCAACTTGGTTAATAAATTTGATATGTGCATTAATTTATTGGTTGCTACACATGTCTATTACCCTTCTTGTTAGAATCCTTGTATGAGTGTCTAGTAATAATAGTTCCAACAAGGTTGAGGTAAGACATAGCTGTCTCCATACAGTTTTAACCTAACCATCAAAGAATGTTCAGAGTTGATAGACATACATACCCTAATGGTGCCACGAGGTTGAATCCTTCCAAACCCTTCCCTTATTTTCAAAACTCTACCCATTTTGTTGTCTCAACAACTATTATGGACAGAAAGGATTCCATGGAGTGAACTAAAATCTAGAATGATTCTCTTTGTGTAAAATGTATTATTTAGGCCATTAAGGAAAGGAGGCTTAGAAATTTTTGCTCCAACATCACATCTGGATCCCCATTAAAAAAATTCTAGAAAGTAATAAATCTTCAAACTTTTCTTATTACTCTTTTTTTATTGAAAAGCTAAAGATACTTTACTCCCACCATAATGTAGCATATTTGTTGACGTCAAACTGTACTCCCACCATAATGTATAGAAAGAAGTTCCTTAATATCGTTAACGTTAAATAGATTGACTTAGAGAAACTGCTTTTATAGGGAAAAAAGTTGGCAGCCTACTAGTATATGAATTTGGCAATCTATGCATATGTGCATAATAGAAAACTCCAAAATTACATGAAGATTTATTTAAGTTGTGCATGGTTGTATGTAAAAAACCATGGATTTTCTAGACCTCTTTGACCCAATGCTTTATTACATACTTTAATGATATATGACCTACAAACTATCCCAATATAGGGCATGTTGTTTCTAAAATTGGCAAACAATTAATAATCCATCCACTTTATTATTAATGGATAATTTGTCAATCAAGTGTACATTAAGTGGTTGAGAGGAAAACTTGTTTCCTTTTTCTCTTGGTTTCAAATCCCATTTTGTGACATGTTTGCTCTTACTAGTATGGGCATGTTGTAGCTTATTTCCCAAAGGCAAAGGTATCTCATGTAAAAAAACGATCAAATAGCACACCTACCTACTGGAGGAATGGGAGAAAAGTCACCAATCAGTGATTCCACCTTCATAACCCAAGGAAACCATGCCTACAACTTGAATGAATTTTCGTGCCCCGTGCATAGAGGGGGGAGATGTAGAAACTGATATAGATATGACCAACCAGCTATTGTAGGATCATTCTTTTCAACTTTTAGATTTTTAATTTCTTATTCAAAACTAGAAGAATAATTGATGTAAGAGTGTGTGTGACATGTAATTTCTTATTCAAAACTAGAAGAATAATTGATGTAAGAGTGTGTGTGACATGTTGTTGATTCGATCATATTTACAATAGGGATTAACATAAGAAATTCATTGTGAATCTTAGGATTCCCATTTTAAACTGAGATTTATGATTGTTGTTTTTCTATAAGAAAAGGTTTAGCTATTCATATACACAAGTAAATTTACATGCAATTAGAAATTGTAGTCGAGTGCACCTTGGTCAATATCTCAACTAATAGCCTTTCAAGCTTAAAAGATTGAGCAAAACCATAATCAACATTTGGAAATGTAACTAATTTCCAACATGAATATATTGATTTTTATTACAACAACCATTAATATGTTTATTGTAGTTATTATCCAGCATCATGGGACCACTTCAAAAGTTGTCCCTACATAAAATACCTTCAACATTATTATTTGTGTTCTCAGACGAAGATCAAAAGTTTATTTTCCAGGTATTTATGTTGTTCTGTGTCTTCTTATTAAAAGTCAATTGAATAACTTCAACATTGTAATTATATCATTTTGAAACATCTTGATGGTGTGCAAAGATTGAAACAATATGACAAAATATTTAGACCTATGGAAGACACCTGCATAGACTCATTTTCTTATACGAAACTTTGGCAAATGATGCAGACCTCAATGGACAAGAACATTCTTCAGTGTCTACAACTTTTAGTGGTGCTTTGAAGAGAATTGATTATAAGAACAATAGAAGTCAATGCCACAAGCAAATGCCATCCTCATATTTATGTCTTTACTACAGATAGTGAAATGCTATTCTCAAGTATTTTTACCTTCTAGTTTTTCCAACAAGAAAAAAAAAACTCGATTAAGCAAAATTTTATTGATTTTGATGCAAGCTCAAAAGATGTAAACGATGAAGAGAATCAAGAGTGATCATGTTATTTGTAGTTCATAAAATAGCAAGTGGTTTTAAACTTGTGTGGGATGTGTGGATGGATGCGTAACAGTTATGCATGAGTTAGTGAATGACTTATGTTTTTTTAATGTGTCAATCTCTTTTGCATTGGAACTAAATAAATAAGCATTACATTATAAATATAGTTCATTATGTGTTTTTTAATACACCAAATTACATTCTTGTTTTAATAGTGAAATTGCAGTGTTGTTTTCTCCAATCTTGTACCAATGTTTGTTTTTGTGTTTATCAAGTTATTATGTATTTAATAATTGAGTTGTTTTAGTAATTAATTCAGAAAAGATTCCTATAAATTATGTTTATATTTCTTAAACATCTTCCTTCTATCTTTAGAATGAATGAGTGTTGTTTTTCCGTGTACCCATCGTGTTCCTCTTTGCCATAAACTCATTCCAACATTGTAAGATAATTGGTTAAAATTATTAATCAGCAAGTCAACTCATGTAGAAAACATAACTCCTTGCCTTCAAAGTTGGTAAAATTTGACAATATTTCCTTCTCTATATGTCAGGTCTAAACTCATAGTTATGGCCAATACATACAACTTTGTAAGACTGGAGAATATTTCATTCTATGTAAAGGCAACTTTATAACATCATACAAGCATGGTAGACTCCCTAATAAAACACAAAATTTAACCAAACTATTAAAAACAATGCATTATATGTATATGTGTGTGTGTGTGTGTGTGTGTGTGTGTGTGTTTATCACGATGCCCTTTATTAATGATGTAAATAAAATATTATTGTCCGTGTATCGACCAAAGATCGATGTGTTGGACCCGTTATGCGTCGTTTTGGTTGGCTCAATTCCCATATATATATATGTGTGTGTGTGTGTGTGTGTGTGTGTGTGTACATATATACATACATACATGCATACATATATATACATGTCCATTGGGCGTAGCTCAGGTGGTTAGGAGATTTGGTTGTTTCACTCTCCACCCGGGTTCAAATCTCGTCGGGGATATTTGCTCCTTGGGAGAAGGAGCCCCT